>CM068587.1:43616811-43899311 GCA_035048485.1 Pteria penguin
TTTGAATTTAAAACAAGAAACCGTCAAGAACGGTATGACCGCATTGCAAATGCTAAATGCAAAATGTTGACACCGGACGGACAGACAGATGGAGGGATGGATTTCTCCAATTTATAGACCGGATTTGCTTTGCATTAACATTAACAATACATGTATGCAAGTGGTCACCCTAAAGGCAAAAAACAGTGTGTGTTCACTGAAGCGTAAAGTCAAGATCAAGGTCACTAAATTTTTGTATTGGTTGGATAGAACATTCAAGTATCTACAAACCTACCAACTTTGACATAAGTACCATTTAGGGTATGAATGAAACCAAGCTAAACGCAAATGTTAAACGCAAAATGCTGACGCGGTGCGGACAAACGGACTGACGGACGAACGGACAGACTGATTTCGCCAATTCATAGACCGGAATTGCTTTGCAATCTGGTCAATTATAACATGTTTCTCAATCTTGTCTTATGTGTTAATCCATCTTTGGTCAAAGGTATAGTATAAAACAGTTATATTCACTATTGTATTTAAAATATGACATTACTGAATACCAAACATGACATTACATTTTTGAAATGACATAACATTTTTTTAGATACATATTCATAAATAACGGATATGATGAGATTCAGATTAAAGTTTTATACCCTACAATTTGGTATAATTTCAAAAATTAAGGCATGTAAAACAAAAACTTTTTCTTGTAAGGCTGAAGTTATAACCTTTGCGTTAATAACATATTTTTGTTGCTTCAAACCCTCGGAGATATCAAAATAAAAAGAAAATCAGAGACACAGACAACTTTCAGTAGTCTATGTCTCTGAGAAGATACTTCGTAAATAAAGCAGGTATTCTATAAATACAACCATAACCTAACTTCATGCATGCACAGTTTAATCAAAACAAATACGATGAAAAGAGAACCCAAAAGAAAACAATTTCAGTTAATACTAACTAAAGTAGACTTGAATGCAGTTTTTTTTAAGTTCTTCGTCAATTTTATTTACTACGCCTTCCATGATACAGCTTCCAAATAAGATCACGTGATAAGTTGGTTGTAAACATTCTGTTTACAAACAGCACGTTTTAGACAGCCATATCTCACTTGATTCGACAAATTTGATTACAACATTTGCAAGGGTCCTTTTTCAATATGTTTAAGGTTTATTTATATAATCAAAACAATTTAGAATAAATTTGCCTATAATATGCACTGTACTACCAAACATAATGTATACAGCTTTAATCATTTTGGAACGATATATGCATCTTCATGCATATTTACTGATAAATATGTCACACCCTATAATAATCACAAAAGTCAAATGTACGGGTATATGTTAATTTCAAGATTTGTGATCTTAAACTTAAAATTCTGATATCTCGAACTATGGATATCTCAAAGTAATTTCCATGTTCCCTCCAACTTCGAAATATCGAGGTTTGACTGTACTTGCCATTCTCACATGAGATGGAATGATCCCATTTTTATCAGAAGTAAAATACAAATGTACTCTTTCCAGAACATATGGCATCCCTACACCACAAAAATTTTTTGTATTGTTAACAACATGGCAAATAAATAATGTCAAGTTGGTGACATCTTACACATTTAAGGTGCATACATACACCATCTGCGAAACTTACCAAATTTTGAAAAAAACATCACATGTCAAATCTAATTGATTTTATAGTAAGTAATGGATGTAATTAATAGTATCATGAAGGAAAACTTATAGGTTATCGTGCTTCCAATGAAAATACCGCCTGCCATAGAGGTACATATACCTCATCGTCTAGAGTATTTCGATATCTTCAACAAATATCTTAATAACGCCCCTTTTATAAGAAACTGAAGGCATGAAAGAATACAAGCATTCCACAAATATTGAAAGAATGTATCATATCAATAAACAATAGGAAGTAATCCAATGTTGGTTTGACGGTCTCTGTGAAATAGCTAATACTTCATTATATGATACCTTTTTCTTATTGTCATCGATTCATAAGACCAACAAAATAATATTTATTTAAAGTACAGTCGAACTTTGATAACTTGAAGTGCTTGGGATTCCATTCTTATAAAGGCATTTTATCGGTAGTGACACTATTCAATGATGTCGAGGGCTTGGCTCAATATCTTAGATGAAGTTCATTAACGTCGTAAGCCGGCGTGGCCTAGTGGTATCGCACTGGACTCCTGATCGGGAGGCCGGGGTTTGATTCCCGCTCTGGCCATGCCGGTGTCTTGTCTTTCGGATGAGACAGTAAAAACCGAGGCCCTGTGTCGTGGTATGCATGGCACGTTAAAGATCCCTCACTGCTTCGGGTGGGTCCGTTGCAAAGGTCAAAATTTGTATGCCCTGCATCAGGCAGATGCCGTCACCATATAAGTGAAATATTCATGGTGTGATGTTAAACAAAAATCAATCAATCAATCATTAACGTCGATAACTGTTTAAAATTTGCAGCTTATATAATTCATGACAATTTTCACCATTAGCAATTTTTAAAATATAAACAACGGCTCCGCCCCTGTACGTCTCTGTTATCTCATTCTCTCATCACTTTTGATATTGACAGTAGTGTGAAATTAACAATCTGGACAGTCTCCCGCTGTACATGTACATTTGGGGAAAACCACGTTTACACGTGGAGATCTATAAATAACTGGCTATTTTTAGTAGCATTACATATCAACAACTACCGAGACGTTTGTTTATCGTTGTGACGAGAAGATTGTAGAGTACTTCGAATTCCACTGTTATAAAAAGAAGCGATAGTTTTATTAATTATAATACAACGGATACTAGTACGGACTAGTAGTGTACTTTTTAAATTACGGCACAGCTACACAATAATGTCAATCGTACTTTTTCGGGACTTTCCGTCGAGTATTCGGAAAGACTGCATGTCCTCCAGCGCATGAATATAACTCGTCTAAATGGATGGAATAACGGCAAATCTATTTTCTCATCTGATCAAACTTATCTTGTATTGACTCGTACAATATGAATTATAAGTACTGAAAGTAAATCTAATCACGCTTTTTCACTATTTATACACGAGGAGGTATTTTCTGCGTTCCACGAAATTCTCCACAGCATATTGTAACGACTAGGGTCTGGAATTGCTATGCAATTCCGACCAAAAACCTTTCATAATTACAGCCGTTAAAATGAAAATAAATCATCCATAGAAAATAACGATGATACCCTGATTGTTTCATTACTAACAGGGATGTATATGTCTAATATAGATATCTACATCCCTGTTACTAATGTGGATGTAATATACGACCTCATACACAAGTCCGTCAAGCTTGGATGCACACAACCGTGAAATTTTAATCGGTGTGTAAACAAGCCAATTGAATTCTATCCTGTTATTTGCATCAAGTTCCCGATGGTAAGATGCTTTGAGTTTTCGGAGGTGAAATCAAGTACCAGTTTGTTATTGGGGCTTGAAAATGACTTCAAGTTTTCAGGGGTATTCGAGTTTCAGAAGTTTGAGTTTGGGAAGGCAAATAGCATTAAAATATTCGAAATGTTCTCGGGACCGTCAGAGGACTTTGAGTTTTCTGGGGTTTTCGAGTTCTCGAAGTTCAAGTTACAGAAGTTTGACTGTACTTAGGAACATGCCACCGAGAAACAGAATTGCCAGCTTATTTTCTGTGGAAGTATCTTTCAGAAAACAGTGAAAAATGTGGATGTTGACGGTTGATCTTATAATACTTTGGCAAAAATATTAACTGACCCCTCCCCTTCCTCTACAAAGGTTTTCGTGTTCTAAATCAATTTCATACTCGGTTCGATCTTATACCTTATCAACTATTCACTAGAATATGATCATTTTTCACACAATCATCACCTGGGAGAAGAACTTGCTGACAAAGATCATTTTTAATGGTCAAGGTCACTAGGAAGATCTCAAAATACACCCCCCCCCCAAAAAAAAAAAATAAATAAAAGAGGCTGTGTCCCTCTGAAATCATATCTCCTAATCCCTTCAACAGAGTTTGATTATAATTCACATAATTGTCACTCAGAATAAGAAAATTTGAGCAAAGGTCACTCAAATTCAATTCTTAAAGGTCAATGTCAATGAGAAGAAAACATATTTGTCAGTAAAGGTTTATATAGTCTGTCAGAATTCCTAACTCCTAAACCATTCATCTGAATTTGATCATACTTCACACAATTGTTACGTAGGGTTTTCAAACACATGTCATTCAATGTCATTTCTAACAGGTCAAGGTCACATAGAAAAAAGAGAACTGAATATAAATACTCAGAAAAGATTTCACTGCAGTTTGTTTCTGTTTTATGTCATACAAATTAGGTATGCACATTGCTTCTGATGAGAGTTGTCAAAATATGTTGCCTTGATCGTTTAATTACTTTACAAAAACCAGCTCCAGCAGGCAGAAGCCTAGTTATGACTCAATCTTCGTACAATCATGGAAAAATCCCAGGAGGATTGTGTGACTAGTCGCAGAGGTCTTGAGAGATCGCACAAGCAAAATCGGTTGCAGCAAGGTCGTTGCTCATGTTCAAAACATCTTACCTGCGACTACTAATCACAGACAGGTCTCAAAGAGTCGTACGACCAATCGTATATCATCGCACCACTAATCGTAGATGCTTGCAGGTAAAAAAGTCATACTGGTCATACTAACTTGCGATTGATCGTGCCACTGATCGCACAATTCAAATGTATTGTTGCGACCATTTTGCATTTAAATTGGACTGGTCGCACAACCTTACGATTGGTGATACCACTAGTCACAGCAAAATTATTTGTACTGGTACTTCGATTCCTGTTCTACGGCGAAAGAGAAATGGAGGAACTTCGTAAAAATGAAATAATTAGAATTTTTACAATTAAAATGGTAGAAAGACATTTAAGTTCCGTTAACGCAGCTGTTCTTCTGCATCTTCGCCTTGGACCTCCTCCTCCTCTTGTAGAACAGCTGCAATACCAACTGAGTCATGATCTGATTCTGGATTTCTTTCTGTGGAATTGATGTCGTCCCCCCCCCCCCTCCTGCTTTTTGGTGCCATATTGGTGTGTTTTATCAACAGCTCGATGAAAACTGAAGCTGACACGCGTGATGTGTATATATATTTACGACTAGCTGCGATCTGTTGCAACCTACTACCACCGATCACACGATGCATTACATGAAGCTAGCATTGATCACGCAAGTGGACTGAACAGGTTACCAATTGTCACACGATCAGTCATTTGTCGCCGCGACTCATCGTATGATTGCCTACGACTGATTGTAAGACTGATCTCCACCAGTTGTTGGTAATCACATGACAGAACGTACCACCAGTCGCATGATAGCTGAAACTGGTCGTAAAGAGATCGTGGCTTGCGATTGCAAAATGAGATGGTATCAATAACTGGCGACCGGTCGTATCTAGGCTAAATTTTTACCAGTCGTATTTAATACATATATAAATTTTGAAAAAAAGAAAACCACCGATGTGTTTTTGATTTATCAAGCTTGTCCACTTTATTGAACAACCCTCAATATTATTTAAGATTTTTATTTGTAATACTTATGAAGTCATCCAAGGTCTGACAACCGACGAATGACATAGCTGTTTGTGACATCATAACCTGGTTTGTTGTGATGGAAGAGTTATCATTAGCAGTGTATATATGAACCTTAATACAGAACATATTAAGCCAAATAAGCTCTAAATATTGTACAAAAAGAGGCCTAATGGGTTTATAATGCTCACATAGTCACCTTGAGAACATTGAAAAATATCAGAACATTTTCTAATAAAAAAAAAACCCTTTTCAAATTCTTTTTATTTCAGAACTTAACCAAAAACAAAAGCACATCATTCTCATACATTAATTTGTTCATTCAGATGGAAAAAAGATCCTTACTAGGTAAGATAGTGCAACATCCCAACCTCGGCAAATGCCTCCATTTGAACTATTGAACTATCTCACCCTCCACCTTTATTTTTCTATCTGGAGTTCAAAGTGGTGACAAATCTTGTTAGTTCCACATGGTGAACAACACACAACAGATTTCCTTGAATGAACTTAAGGACATAGTCTGGTGAGCAATTTAGGCCGAAATCAATGTTTTCCCGTCTCTCTGACTATCCATAGGTACTTGGGATTTAGTAATAAACCCTGAATGAAATATCCATTCATTGTAGAAAACTTTTACCTATGAGAAATGAAATGTCAAACAATACCTGATTTGCTTCTCTAGTACTCTGACTGCAAAGTATACTGCATTATGAACAGTATCAAAACAATCATGGGCATCTATGAAATAAAAAAGTTAATGTTACATATGATAGCATACTAATAAGATGTTAATGACAAATAACAAATTCTTAAGAAACTATAGATTGAGAAAAATCATGATGTGGAATTTATTAAATTTATAAATTAATCTCCCTCCATAAGTTATATTATTGTGCAAGTACAATGAGAAATCCTACAGAAAGTTACACAGTGAAGTTCAATAAGTTGTGTTATACACTGTTATATAAACATGGGTACGAGATTTATATCACATCTCATGTTACAGACATCAACTAAATGTGAAATGGAATAGAAATATACAGAACATGCATTAATTAGTTACAAAAGCGCTGATAAAGGTATTAAATTAACATCTGTACATAGAGGGGAAAGGGAGTGGGGGGGGAGGGGGTGGTTGTTTAAACATTTATCATTAACATGTGTTTAATGAACTTCACCTGGAACTCATTTAAATTTGAACATGGATTTTCCTGATGCACATCGCATGAAAAGTGAAGCTTCATTTGAAAAGTCGTAGCTGCTCATGAGGTATACAATTAGTAAAAATGGCTTCTATCCTTTGAAAAGAGTATGTCAATAATAACAGCAATAAAATACTCATTCTTTTGATTATGTTTTTTAAGTCAACAGTGACCTTGTCATTGCAGATTTGACCTTGGTTCAAGTCGTGACACACTTTTGGGTCCCGGACAACAATTCTATGTGACATTACTCAACTTTATGCAAGGGGTCAAGGAGTAATAAAAAGCTATGGTAGACAAAGATTAACCGATCATATGCAGAGTGATCTTGACCTTGCAGATGTAACCTTCACTCAAGGTCAAGACACACCCTTGGGTCTTGGGCAACAATCTGTGAAACAGTATTCAAATCCATAATAGGAGTAAAGAATTATGGCTAGGACAAATATTTACCCATCATATGCATTGTGACCTTGACCTTGCAGATATGACCTTGAACCAATACCATACTCACCCTTTGATCCTGAGCAACAATTCTGTGAAATATTATAATCCATGTTAGGGGTAACGAATTATAGCCCAGACAAAGATTTACCCATTATATGCACTGTGACCCTGACCTTATAGATATGACCTTGAGTCAAGGTTATGACACGCTCTTGGATCCTGAGCAACAATTCTGTGAAATATTATTCAAATCCATGTAAACAGTAAAAGTTATGGCCTGGATATGAATCTAACTAACATAAGCACTGTGAATTTGACCTTGCAGATACAACCTTGCAAATCAATAGGGTTCATCCTCCAATCAAAAGAAATAAGTGTGCAAAGTTTAAAACTTCTAGCAAAATCGGTATGGTCTGTATCATGTTAACAAAATTGTAAAAAATTTGCTATTTCTGCCCCAAAAATGACAATGACCTTTGACCTTGATATTAAAAAGCAATAAGGTTCGTCCTTATGCCACAAGGAATAAGTGTATCAAGTTTTAAAGTCCTAGCCTTATGGTATGGTCTGCATTGTGTTAACAAAGTACATTCTCAAAAATTTGCTATTTTTGTCCCTAAAATGACCTTGACCTTTGACCCTGATACTGAAAATCAATAGTGTTTCGTCCTCATGCCATAAGAAACAAGAACAATGCCTAGCTTGGCATAATACGCCGGTCGCTTAGCTTTAAGGGGATCAATTTGATTGAATGGCCAAGTTACAATTTAATACCTTGAAACACTGCATTAAGAAATCCATAAAACTGTAAAATCCTTGAAAATTTCTAAGTTCAAGGGACATAACTCTGGCAAATCCAAAGCAATCATACCCAAATGCGAACTGGGACTGACCCTCATTCATACCGGGTATATAGTTATATACGAAGTTTTAATCCAATACCTTTAAAGACTGCAGAAGAAAGTCCAAAAAATTGTAAAATCTTTGAAATGTTCTAAGTTCAAGGGCTGTAACTTTTGCAGAAACAAAGCAATCATACCCAAATGCGAACTAGTACCAACCCTTGTTGATATAAAGTTATATATTAAGTTTTATTCAATACCATTAAAGACTGCAGAAAAATTTCCGGAAAACTGTAAAATCCTTGAAATTTTCCAAGTTCAAGGGCCATAATTCTGACAGAACCAAAGCAATCATAACCAAATGCAAACTTTTACTGACTCTTGATCATATAGAGTTTTAATTCAATTCCTTTAAAGGCTGCAAAAAAGTCAGGAAAACCATAAAATCCTTGAAATTTTCTAAGTTCAAGGGCCACAACTCTGGCAAAACCAAAGCAATCATACCCAAATGTGAACTGGTACTGACTCTCGTTGATATAAAGTTATATGCCAAGTTTCAATCCAATATCTGTTTTCTGCAGTCTTTCTGCAGAAAACAGTCCGGAAAACATGACCCTGAACACACAAACGGAGAACACCATAACATATTATGTCCCATCTTATGACGGGTGTATAATAAGTGTACCAAGTTTGAAAGTCCTAGCTTAAATGGTACGGTCTGTATCGTGTTAACAAGGTACAGACAGACCCATATCCCACAACGACATACTATAATGTGTCCATCTACGAACGGCAATTAAGAATTATTGAAAAAATAATTTTAATACATTAAAATTATTTACAAATTCACAAGATTTCAAAATAATTTGATCCTTGAACACTTTGGAAGAAATCATAGCAGTCCCCTGTACATTCAAAAGATGTCCCAAACCACCAAACTATTTCCAAACATTCTAATCAATTGAAGTTTATGCAGTCTTCTAACAAATTTCTTAGGTTGAAACTAACAGAGCATCTTCTCTTGAACAAACTTGAAACAAAAACAAAAAATTTAAAATTGATTTGCTGGACTGACCTGTAGTCCCCTTCGGAAAAGTTTACAAGTAGGGGACAAAAAAGAATCTTGAAAGAAGCCAGAAAAAAAAAGTTAAAATCAAACAGAAGAGAAATGACTATTTAATTTATGCTTACCATTACATAATCCCACAAATGGCTCTCCAACCGATGACTCTCTATCTGACTTTTGACATGTCAGAAGCTGCATCAAGAAATAAAATTCTTCACTTATATTTGGCAACAAGTTCTCTGTAAAACAAGCAATGACATTGCTTAACAATTTTACAAGAAGCCCATATAGGCCTTTATATCACTTAACAAGAAGCCCATATAGGCCTTTATATCACTTAACAAGAAGCCCATATAGGCTTTTATATAACTTTTCTGACCAATTTGAGTATGTAACAAAATGGAAAGTATTAGTGTTGGGTAAGTTCTCATTTAAAATTTGAACATAAAACAGCAACACATCTGGTCAAAGCATGGTAATTCCTTTTCCCATTGGGTCTCATGTTAAATTACCAAATTTTCAGTGCTCAAAATTTACACAACTTTCTATCTCGTAGCTTTACATGGCTGGTATACCTAAATGTTCGTCAGCCCCTTCTCTATCAAAACTTTAACAGTTTACTATCGTTAATCCACCTTAATTTGGAGAAAAAATTGCTGGAAGTGGGTCATACCCCAAAACTTGCCAAGATCTTTAAAGGAGAGAATAGAGAAACATAAATGCGATATAAAATATCAAAGAGACAAACCTATTATTAAAGGCTTTAAGGACCATGATGAAGATGATTTATGCATTGCGATTATGACCTGACCTTAACCCATGCATGACCCAATGCCAACAAAGCTGAGAATATAACAAAACCTCTCAATCTGTCTATAGATTCTTCAGTACGGTATATTACATGTAATAAGAAAGTTAAATGATGTGGATTCTGCGATACAGCCAAGTCAGATTTAGTAGATCAAATCGGGCTTAGCTGTACAACAAAATCCACCTAAGATATAACACGAATAACAAGGTATGAAAAGAACACAAATAACATGACAAAATGCTTAAGTTACACAGTAGTCGCAATATTGACTTAGGACAGTCAAAAAAAAGCGAAATTGCACATTTTAAGGCCAGCAATCACCAAATTTGCCTTCTTTCCCCCTCCCTGGACTTGCTGGGAATCCAAGCCGTTCCCAGACCCCTCACCTGACTCTGCTACCCTAACTTTAAAATCTGGATCTGCCCCTGTACACAGTACTGCATTATGGTTCAAGTTCATATAATATTTTATTTACAAGGGAAAGGGGAGTTGCTGGATTGGTGTAATAGTAGAATGATTATCTACATCATCATTACTAAGCATTCTTTGTGAGTGTCATCGGTAGGTACAACAAGTGTAGTAAAAGAATTCTGAGTGCATAAAATCGAAAGCCAAAATATGTGATGGAAAAAGGCAATATAACAATAAATGTGTGAATGAGTAAGCACCAAAAGTGGCCAAATTATGGTTTTGTTGCTGTGTCTTGAATGTGGGTTCAGTCTGGTGCTCCAGCAGTCTAGAACTGTGCTCCAGGGGGAAAACAAGCTGTATTTTTGAAACACTAATATCCCCGGTGGCACCAAAGTCCAAAAAAGTATTTTTAGCATGAAGGTCATTGTCAAGGTCAAAAGGTCATCAACCTTGGTGTCATTTGAAACGGCTTCATTAGTTGAGTACCCATGTCAAATATAAAATCTCTATCAATCACTGTTCAAAAAGTTATAGCCAAGGTTAAAATATATAAAAGACAAACGTACAAACAGACAGGACAAAAACAATATGCCCCCGAATTGTCTGTTCTATCGATCAAATGTAGATGTGTCACCATTTACGTGAAATAATCCTGGAGTGACATAAAGCAACAATCAATTGATCAACACTGCTTGTTGGAGTAAAGGTCAAGGTGCTCTGACTGTGTGTTTGTTGGTACAAAATGGTGGATTGGTCTATTAAGCCTATAAAGTACATGCCTGGCAAACGAAAACCACTTGGATCTTCTGGTGGAATTAAAAGATATAAGGAATAAAAGATAAGAGGTTTCAAGGATTAGCAGTGGGTCATGTGTGGTTAAAATATGACAAGGACAAGGGCATGACTTGTTCTATATCTATAGAGGAGGCATACCAAAGCCAAATTCAGTTCAAATCTTTATAAATGGGTATTTTAATTTTCTGCCATTTCTGACCACAAGAAATCTGCGAGTCATGTAAGATCGATACAGTTTAAGAAATCCAAGGCTAATGCACTGAACAAGAATTTAGTTGCACACAATATGCCATTACTGTACTGATAAGCATGATGAATTTCACCTGTCCATCTGTCTGAATGACGGGAACACTTAAGAAGTTTTCCACATTTCTGTCTCACACCCCTACTTAATTTTTCTGAACACTGCTTTTGGCAGCAGATTGAAATGCTCAATTCAATAGATTTAACACAGGGATGGAAATTAGCGGTGGTCCGTTCGCCCGAGGCGACCGAATTTACGATCGGGCGAATTGTTTTATATCCGAAGTCGCCCGTTTGGCGAATTGTCTAGACTGGCGATGCTCGTCTTGATCAAGTAAATGCTTCACGTAGTTTCTTCCGTCAGTTAAACATCTGTCCGACCACGTCTATTTCCTAATCTCAATTTGTATACCCCCCTATAGAGTTTGCCCATGTGATGTCACACCACTAGCATTAGCGGCCATGTTGGAGTACAACTCTCGAACTTTTTCCATCTCTACCATGTAAACTTCATTAAATTTCTGAGAAATTAACTATTTATCAGGGTAGATTTCATGACCTTAGTCTTAATTAATCAGTAAATATAATCAATCAGATGAAAATTTTCCGTAAAACATTTAGATAAACAATGTGATTATTTCATAAAATTAAGTTAAATCAAGCAGTTTTATATGAGCATTGAGGGATAGAGTCCGAGAGTTGTACTCCAATGAGGGAGATAACTCTAGCAAATTTGAGGAAAACAGGGCTATATGGGAACACTCTATAGGCAAGTATTGCGGGCTGTCTCCCGAGTTTTCATTGCGTGAATGAAAAAACGTTATGTTACGAAAAGCAGCATGGCGCCCCCAGGCCCTTGTTTGCTGCCCTCGATGGGTACAGAAAACAAAAAGTAGCGGGGGAATGACGAGTTAATGTAATCAATTAAAGGAATAAAGATTTTTTAAAAAATTAACTTTGCTTAAACATTTACATAAATATAACGGGCCCCTAAGTTTTAGAACGGGCTACCAGAATTTCAAACCTACGAGCCCGTTTGGCTCCTGGGAAATTCTTGCCAATTTCCATCCCTGTAACAGCAGGCAAACTTTTGAAGATTCAACAATAGTACCTTTGAAGCATACAGAATAAAGGTGCACCAGCATATCAAGTTTGTGTTTGTTTTTAACTAGGTTAAGATCAGCTGTAACCATGACTCCTACATCACTTCGCCTACTGTAGGATTTAGATGGAGTTGCAACCTCTTTAATCGACTCTTCTTCCTCATTCTGCATGCGTTTGGCTTTCTCTTGTCTGAATACAAAGTCAATATAAGATAAATCACAAATGCCCATGTCACCACTATATAAATTGAAAATATACATAATAACACTATCTCTATAGTACAATCATACTGAATAAAACACATGCACCTGTACAAAATGCATACATTCAAATTATCATTGATTACTGCAAACTTGTGTTTTTCATCTGTCTGTAAAGTTATAGCTTGTATTGGTCAAAGTTTTGTGACAGATGTCTTAACAGGGTGTGACTTATGTTGACAGATTCCCTTGGCAAAAGTGAAATACAAAATTTCTTTAACTGCTGTACGTATTTTATTAAATAATTAGCTTCTCAGGAAATGAATTTATATAAGCTCTAAGCAGTTTGTTTTCAAATCCTGCACATTGTATTTGTGTAATTCAATATAAACTAGAGCTGTCCTTATGGGTCAAATACCCTCTGTGGCAACAAAGTTGAAACATGCAATAATTCATCCCAAGATATATCACTGGTATAAGTGTAATGGATGTCCCACATAATTAGCTTCTCAGGAAATGAATTTATATAAGCTCTAAGCAGTTTGTTTTCAAATCCTGCACATTGTATTTGTGTAATTCAATATAAACTAGAGCTGTCCTTATGGGTCAAATACCCTCTGTGGCAACAAAGTTGAAACATGCAATAATTCATCCCAAGATATATCACTGGTATAAGTGTAATGGATGTCCCACATAATTAGCTTCTCAGGAAATGAATTTATATAAGCTCTAAGCAGTTTGTTTTCAAATCCTGCACATTGTATTTGTGTAATTCAATATAAACTAGAGCTGTCCTTATGGGTCAAATACCCTCTGTGGCAACAAAGTTGAAACATGCAATAATTCATCCCAAGATACATCACTGGTATAAGTGTAATGGATGTCCCACTTGTTTTGAGGTAAAATGGTTGTAACTTGTACATTTTGTGGTAAAATGAATGAAAATAATCTAGTTTGTGTGCATTCTGACCTTGATTTGGAGGGACCTTGGTTCAAGGTCATTACACATCTTTTGAGTCATGGACAACAATTGTGTAAAATATTGTCTTCCAGCAACGTAACAGGAAGAAGTTATGACCCAGACAAGAATTCTGGCTATGTGTGCACTATGACATAGACATTGTAGATAGCACCTTGGTACAAAGTAATTACACACCCTTAGGTCAAAGACAATAATATAAAATAAAATATTAAAATATTATCTCCCTCCAAATTAAAAGGAAAAGGGTTACGACCCAGACAAGAATTCTGGCTATGTATGCACTGTGACCTTGACCTTGTATATATGACCTTCGTTCAAGGTTATGAACCCTTGAGTCATGAACAACAATTGTGTAAAATTTTATCTACCTCCAAAGTAAAAGGAAGAATTTATGGCTCAGACAAGTTTCATGGACAGACATGCGATACACACCTTTGGATCACGTAAAACAATGGTGTGAAATATTATCCAGATCCTGCATCGCAGTAACTTAAGGAGCTATGACCAATACAAGGAACATGAACTATGACCTTGACCTTGGAGATATGATCTCGAGTCAAGGTCATGAAACATCTTTGGGTCATGAACAAAAATTGTGTCAAATATTACTCAGATCCAACCTGGAAGTAAGAAGTTATGGCATGTACAAGGATTTCGGCTATGTGTGCACTGTGACCTTGACCTTGAAGATATGACCTTCAATGGAGGTCATGACAAACACTTTGACATGAACAACATTTGTTTGAGATGTTATCCAGATCCAAAGCCAGCATGGCCTAGCGGTATCGCGCTCGCCTCCTGATCAGGAGGCCAGGGTTCGAGTCCCGCTCTGGTCATGCCAGTGTCCTGTCTTTCGGATGAGACAGTAATCAAAGGACTGTTGGTCCTGAGTAACACTCTTATGAAGATGAAGAGGAATTCGTTTTATCAATAGTGTCAAGGACGTAGTCTGGTGAGCAATTTAGGCCTAAAAGTAATCTGCCTAACAGGAGGTAACTCGTTATGTCACGATGATGTAACATCTTTAGTAGTAATATTAAAAAATTTGTCTATTATGCATGTGTTTATAAATTATCATGTGATATTGAAGAAAACCGTTTTTAGAGTTATTCTATTGACCAAAACTTGTTTACGATATATCGGTTTCCGTTGCCCTAGCAATCGGCAATGCAGATATCGATCTATATGCTGGCAAATAAGAAATGGGAAAAGTAAAATATGAGGGTGTATTTTAAAACCAAAAAAAGCACAATTAGTCAACTAAAAGTGAAGGCCAGTATATTTAATTATCTTGAAACAATCAAAACTAAATATAATGAACAAGACAGGGTTTTTATTTTTAACCCTCAGAGTGCTAACGTATTTGAAAAGGGCTGCAGATTTACATCATGCAGCAGAGGATGACATCATTGAGACGTTACATGACGTCGTCACACCTGCTGTATATGCTTTCTGTTGAAAAATATGGTGTCTTTGAGCCATTATATCTCCAGACTCGTTCATAGTAAAGGAATGATTTACATATCATTAAAAAGAAGACATTTTAAACTTTTAAATAATATTACGATGTTGTTACTGACATATTCACTGAAGTAGTTATATATGTACCACAAAGGCAGATTTTTCAAGGAAATGTATGAACTTCTTTTCCTGCTAAAAGGGGGAAGGGAATTTATGTGTTTATATATTTTGATTATATCAAATCTAAATATGGTTTTAACGAGGCCATTTTGGGTAAAATATCTCAAAAACTACAATAGGAAAATTGATAATTTTTTCGTCAGTGATGAAATGCTAGATAAAAATAGTTTTTAGAGAACTGTAGAAAAATTCACCACTTGGTTCAATTTTGAGGGAAAATCTAAAAAAAACCACTATTTTTGAAGTTTTGAAATGTCGTAATCAGATATTATGGTAATTAATTTCGATATATTCATGTTGGGTAGATTCATTTCGGCTAAATTATTCTGATTTTATATTTTGTTGATAATTTTTTAATATTATTAATGTTTTTAAGACGCCGACTATTTTAATGATTACAATCGATCGGCATGCGCTAAAACTTGGGCAGCGTATTAAAACTCGTACCGAGAACGGACTCGTTAATTTGAAATGTCATTTGAATGTTTACAATACGGAAAGGAATACATTTAACTTATACAGTCTGCCGTCCCACTTTAATCAATTAAAACATCAATTTTTCGGCATAACGTTCTCAAAAGCATGTTCTTATTGTGGTTGTGTGATTAGTGCGTAGTAATCAATGACTGAATGAAAACATAGGTTACATGCCAGTTAGTTTCAAAAATGATCATCGTGTTCGTTCAGCTCTAGTAGACTCTCCATACATCTTCCTAAATAATTTGCTGAATATGTAGTTCTTAACATACCAGAAGCATCAAATGTTCATGAATATTTGAAATCTTAATACACATAATCATGGACCTATTTTACTGAGTGTAGGAATACATGAGCAAAGGGGTGAATCCCAAGATTCCAATATGGCAGAGCCCATGACCCGGGTCCATAACAGTGTAACATTTCGTGTTACAAAAACCGGGTTGGTCCATTGCAAAGGTCAAAATCTGTATGCCCCGCATCAGGCAGATGCCGTCACCATATATGCGAAATATTTGTGGTGAGAAGTTAAACAAAAATCAATCAATCAATCAACTATCCAGATCCAACATTGCACCAACGAGTTAGGGCCTGGACAATTGTGCACTTTGACCTTGACCTTGGAGATACGATCTTGATAGAAGGTGGTGACTAATCCTTGGGTCATGGACAACAATTGTGTGATATATTATCCAAATCATCTTAGCAGTAAGAAGTTATGGCCCGCACAAGGATTTTCGATATGTATGCACAGTGACCTTGAAGATATGACCTTGAGTCAGGTCATGACACATCCTTTGGTCATGGACAACAATTGTATTAAATATAATCCAGATCAAACATAGCAGAAGGGCATTAAGGCCCGGACAAGAATTTCGACCAAGTGTGTACTGTGACCTTAACCTTGGAGATATGATCTTGAATCAAAATCATGACACAGTCTTGGGTCATGGAAAACAATTGTGTGAAATATTATCCTGGATAATAATCCAATTTGGCAGTAAAAAGTTATGGCCCGGACAATGATTTGGGCTTTGCATGCATTGTGACCTTGACCTTGAAGATATGACCTTGGGTCAAGGTTATGATACACCCTTTGGCCATGGACAACAATTAAGAGAAATTTTATTCAGATCTGATAAGGGGATTTGGCCCAGACAAAAAATTTTGCTATGTTTGCACTGTGACTTTGACCTTGAAGATATGACCATGGGTCACGGTCATGACACAACCTTGTGTCATGTACAATAATTGCATGAAATTTGATCCACATCCAACATACTGTATAAACGGAAATTTTCAAAGTATCAAATTTCGTGATTCAGTATCTTTATTTCACGAATACAATTTTTCTCAATTTCAAACAAGAAAAAAAAACATGTTCTTTAACAATGATAAATCAAAGGACTCTAAAGTCCTGAGAGTCGGCTTTGCTGATTTTAAGTATGTAATCATTTTACCATTTTAGTGGCGGATTCAGGATTTCAGGAAAATGGGGGGGGGGGGGGGGGCAAAAATTAGGTCTTTGTTGCAACTACATTGTCATTATACCTATGTACAAAATTTTAATAAAATTTGCTCTCTTCATACTATCTTACGGCAAAGAGTTTGCAATTGCTTGTATTCGAAATGAACGTGCAATCGACAACTTCATGGCAACAAGTTTTACTGCATTGTTGTCACGAGTCGAAGCTGAGCCAAAGAACAACATTCCTTCAAGTGGGACATTAAATAACCATATTATTCACGATTCTCATAATGTTTTAACATCATTTATATTTAGAAACATACAATATTTACCTAAATATTTATACTGCATTTTCATTATCAGAGGAAATGCGGGAAGATCGATCTTTAAATTTGTTATATGTGTGAAAAAGAACTAAAGTTCCAGAACATGTTGGGGAAAACTTTAATCGAAATATCTCGATAAAACAATGGATACAAGATCAAGACAAATGCTTTGTCCGGAGATTTACACAATCGAGTACATCCAACGGTGTTGGTGGTAAACACATCATAAAGTAGTTACAACTACATATTATTATGCGAAATTTGAAAACATTATTGCAACTTCTTTTCGAGTTATTGACACTAGTTTATGTTTAGCTTAAATTAACTGAGCTAAAGGTACATTGTGCTGATTTTTAAGACAACATCAGTAATTTTTCAGCACTTTATTTTTCAGTGGCGTAGTAAGCTCTATATCGGTAGTGAAAGTTATAACCTCTGAAAAGAAAGTGATTGCAATGACTCAAAAACCAACTCTCGTCAAACAAATGTACAGACGACAAGCTATACCTGCATCTCTGTAAATCGGTTTACCTATAAATATAACTGCACTTGGTTCCGCTCAAATTCATGGCTTGTAGCTTGTCAGTGCAATCGTCAAAATTGTTGAGTAAAGGAGACGCTTTGACTTGAACGGAAATTATCTGTAATTTGTTAACGAAAGCAATTGAAAATGACAAGAAGTTTTCGACCAAGCGGCAGATAAAATTCCTAAATTTTATTCGACACATACGGGCATATAATTTTTTAAACATACTGAATCATTCTTTCCTCGTTGGCACAGTGGTTTTCGAAATGAGTTATGTGGAATTGGGAGGGGAATTGAATTTCTGGTGGTACTTATCAGTCTTCCCGCCATAAATGAGCATGGGAAGGAATATTCTGTCCATTGAACCAGCTACATTACCTTCAAACAATAAATAACTATGTAAACAGACTAATTAAGGGAATACGGACACATAAAATGGCTTTGATTACCATATGCAGTATTCATTCACGCATTGATAGTTGCTTGTTAGCTATCGAAAAATGTGTGAAACCACTGACATGACGAAATCATGGGCTATATCAATTAGGGTTTTGAAATTGTACATACCCGTAATTTGAGTTTGTCATTGATCTCCTGAATTTCTACTCGTTTTGCCCCTAGACGTCCATGGTACATGGAGAAATGGGGATGATATTAATACCAGTTTGGTCCCCATTTTTTGGAGTACAAATGTTCATGGTGACTTATTTTCGCGAATTCAGTTTACTCACGAAAATAGCCAACATTAGTAACTTGCGAAAATTTCTGTTTATACAGTAGCAGTAACGAGTTATGGCCTGGACAAGGATTTCGACCAAGTGTGTACTGTAACCTTCACTTTGCAGATATGATCTTGAGTCAGGGTCATGACACAACCTTGGGTCCAGGAAAACAATTATGAGGGGGGGGGGGGGGGGTATGATTTTGCTTTATCAACAATAAATACAGTTTGAACTAAACTAAATGATAAGATGAACAAAATAATGGTATATACTGGTTGTGAAGTAGGCCCACAAATCAACAAAGATATTGCTTTAACCATGCAAAGTTTTAAGGACAGTGGCGGGAGTCAAATTTTTTAAATATCCACGTTGAAGAGTTCCACCCCGTCCGTGTATGATAACCAGCAGAAGTTCCGTTTTGACTCAATACTTTTCTTTGCCCGCGGCAAAAGGCATAATAACACTTGAGTCAATCCCATTGTTAGTCAATCCCATTGTTAGTCACACTTCAATGCTCATATAAATCAGGATTCATAACCTAAGTAGTCATTATAATTCTCCAAGGAAAGGAAATGAATCAATTGAAACCCCTGTTCAAAGGGAATCTAAAGAAGAAAGTGAGGCAATATTATCAATCATTTTCTTGGAATTGCCTAATAGGTATTTTACACTCTTCATGCATACTCTTTTATACAATTTCGCAAAGACTGCAATACATATTGTGGGTACTGAGCGTTGTGCTGGCAAGACTATATCATCAAGAGAGATACCTCTTATTGATGGTTTACAGAATAAATGCAAGTGTCACTTTCCCAGTGCCAATTTCATAAAAGGTACAAGGGAAAGGTTCCAAGTTCCTGTCTTTATTTAGAAATATGTATTTCAGAGATCTTGTATTTGAATTCTGAACAGAAAATATCTGCTAGAAATTTTTTTATTGTGAATTGTGTATTTCTGCCTATATGCGGCAATGAAGAAATTCCATGTTCTGTCAAATCAGGAAGTTGGAAAATCTCGAAATGTTTATTGGTAGCCATATCATAGGTTACAATGAAACTCAATAATGCTCAAGTTTAATACAGCACCTCAAAATTGATAGAAAGATAACTGAAAAATGAATAACCAGGATCTGTCCTTAAATACAACAACTTTCAATTTCTCTCTCAGTCTTTGGGCAATTTGGGAATTTTACGACTAGTTTGCCATAGTCAGCTTTCTTAAGCTGGTGTAGACACTTGCTTACCTCACTAAGACTGGAAAGACTAGAAGCAGAATTATTGTCTCCTACAACATTACTTGGTACATAGTATTTGTGCTATTTTGATCCTTTGTGGTCCCTCACAGAGGTCAGCCTAAAGTGGTCACTGCCCGTGACAAACCTACAATTCTCTGCCCTGAACCATTTACAAAACATTTTACACGACTTGGCGTTGAATTCCAACCATGGCGCCCCTGTGGCTGGAATTTCCCCTGTCATAATATTTCATAATTGCGCTTCGCCTACTCCTTTTCTTCATGCGATGGCGGCCGTTTCAGTGTCTTGCGAGAAGGATCTCTCCCTCTCTACACTTCAGTAAAGTAATCATGACCTGTTATAATGCCCTGTTCACCTTTCAATATTTTACAAGCCCAATCAGGCCTGCGATCCCGAAATTTTATCCACCCGACATCGGGCTTGTGCTATCTTTCGAAGACTGTAAGTGGCCAAAAATTTGTGAACATTGAGTGTTTCTTGTTACTTATTCAATACATAAACATTACAACTTTTATATAAAACTCATGAAAATGGAAAACATATACTAATATTCAATTTGTTTATATTTCAACTATATATGTATTTATTTTCAAAAACTGCAATATCGTTACTCCCCAATCAAAGCCCCAAAACAAATTAAACTTGTGGGTATTGTTTTTTGAACAAAAAACACATGTCTCCCCTTCCTTATGGATGTGTTTCAGAATGGGCCATTACAAGTGGAAGAATCTGACTAGGATTTTAAAACATTATAGGAATATAATCTTAGACACCGGTACTCTGTTGGAATAAATGTACAGTAAAACATGCTTACAACGAAATGCCAGGGATGACCAATTTTGATTCATTATAAATGTATTTTGTTACAACTGTTGCATTTATAATAATTTTCTGACAAGGGGTACTAAAACTGACTCGAGTTAAGTTCAGGGTCAAAACTTTTGACACAGCTCATATACAGTGTTATTATATGCTATAACATTAAAGTCCATAAGTCAAACAATTTATAAATTACAATTTAGAATCTTTTTCTAAATGACTTTGAAACAATAACTTTTTTTTAAAAATTTGACCTCGAGATTGTAAATGTAAATCAAGGTCAAAAATTTTATACTGTGCACCTTTCCTTACTGTCACCTTTCTAAGTTCCAAGTTCTTACCTCAAAGGGTATTCAAGTTACAGCATGGACAATTTCTCTTTTAATTTGACCTTGGGATTGTAAATGTAAATCAAGGTCAAAAATTTTATACTGTGCACCTTTCCTTACTGTCACCTTTCTAAGTTCCAAGTTCTTACCTCAAAGGGTATTCAAGTTACAGCCTGGACAATTTCTCTTTTAATTTGACCTCGGGATTGTAAATATTGGTCCGTTTAAGCCGTGCACCTTACCTCACTGTCACCTTTCTATGTTCCAAGTTTCAAATTCTTAACTCAAAGGGTATTCAAGTTACGACCAAAAATTATTTTTTTAAATTTGACCTTGAGATTGTTAATTTAGGTCAAGGTCAAAAAAGTTTATGCCGTGCACCTTGCCTCACTGTCACCTTTCTGTTCCAAGTTTCAAGTTCTTACCTCAACGGGTATTCAAGTTACAGCCTGGACAAATTTTTTCTTAAATTTGACATTGAGATTGCAAATGTAGGTCAAGGCCAAAAATGTTTATGCTGTACACCTTGCCTAACCGTCACCTTTCTATGTTTCAAGTTTCAAATTTTTACTTCAAAGGGTATTCAAGTTACGGCCAAGACAAAATTTGGACAAAGAAGAAGAAGAAGAAAATTGACAAAAACAACATGTCTCCCCTTTAAAGGGGAGACATAATGTATGACCTGTGACTTTTTTATCCAATCAAATTGTCAAGATATATGATGCAATCAAAACAGTTGTAAATATCTGACACGAAATTTGAAAGAATGAATTTTTCTCTGCAGCACTCGTTGGGAATTTTTTATATATACTTAGTTGAAGCTCAAGGAGTTTTATAACCTCAAGGTCAGATCCCATTACTTTTAAAATCTATACCTTTTACTCGGGTGAATTAAACAAAGGTTGACAGAAGACATCAAAGTTCACAATAAATGGGTGTAAATTTTCAACAACGAAAAATTTTGATATTTACAGATTAAATGTCTAAATAAAATAATGAAAATGCTGCAAAATTGGAACTCATCAAACCTTTAAAGAGAAAATGAGTGGAAACTGAAGGAATGATGGAACAGGGTGACACTATATGGCCCACACCATTTCATAGCAGGGGAATAAAACAATACATGTGCAGCCAAAATAAATAATTTGAATAGCAGAACTTAATCCAGGGTCAAAGTCATTGGGTCTAAAATTATGACCATATGAATTCTTGTCAGGAGAAATTTGTATGTGAAATATCCAAACCCAGTCTACTGCAGTTTAAACGATATATTGACTAAGCCTATCTTCAAATTTTTGAAAAGTAGGTCAAACTCCAATGTCAAGGTCACAAGGTCAAAACTCATAACCCTAAATGAAAGTTTATGTCAAGAGGAATCTGTACATGAATTATCAAATCCATGTTATTCAAAGTTAAAGAAACTGTCCAGGTAAGTTTTTGGAAAGTGGGTCGAAATAAAAAGTCAAGCTCACTAGGCTAGAAGTCATGACATTGAATATAACCTATTGTCAGGAGTAATAAATATGTGAAATATAAAAGTCCTGTCTCTTGAGGTTTAAAAGATATTGCCCAGGTTAAGTTTTTAACAAGAGCAACGCCTAGTGTGGCATAATATGCCCGTCGCTTACTTTGGACGGGATCAATGTGAACGTATGGTTTTATTACCCCCAAACATGGGTTTATTTTGTAATACTTTTATGAAATATTGAAACCCAAAAAGAGAGATCCAAGTCCCATAACTCTGTAACAACAAAATGGAATTTGCTCAAACTGAAAAGTAGCTTCCCCTACAATATTCAAGCTTTCTGTATAAGTTTCATGAAAAACAACTGAGGTTTACTTGAATCATCACGTTACATAGCATCTCCATAGCATCTTATCATAGTAACAAAAGTTTATTCACTTTGCATGATGTGACCTTGACCTTTGACCTATGACGTTGAGTCAAGGTCAGGACATGCCTTTGGGTCCTAAGTAACAATTCTGTGAAATATTATTGATATCCATGCACAGAGGAAGAAGTTACAGAGTTGGCGAAACTTGCCGGTCTGCCGGTAATTACCGGTAAATTTTACAAATGACCGGTAAATATCAGAACCCAGTCGGACATATTGTCCGGTAAATTTCCCCAGCTCTTTCGTTTTATTTACATACATACATGTAATAACTTGGCATACAAACGTAGTTTATCTTTTATGTGAACCAATTTGACAAAACAAAACCTTTTGGAAAAGCATGGTGATAATATTTGACTTGCAACTATCTTGACATTTTCGAAAGTTCAGTCTCGGTTCTAACATTACTATTGCCATTAATTTTCCAGTTAATACTACCTTAAACGACCTAGTAAATATAAAATTATTAAATCATGTTCACGATGGAGAAATGGCCAATTAAATGGGGTTCCAATAAACGCAAACGTAATGAAGATATGCCCAGGGAAAAAATAGCTCAGAAAGTTGTCTCAGTGACGATATGGAAATTTTATGAAAAATGGCTAAGGGAGAAAAAATGGTTGCGTTATGATGGTGATACTAACGTTATGGCCAGTGATCTTTGTACACCTTTTGTGCAGTCGGGTAAAAACAGAGGTAATTACCCTACTCAATTTGTAACGGGTTACAGTGAAAACATGAATGAAATTATGATAAAAAAACATGCTTGATAAAATTGAAAATGAATTAAACTGAAAATAAAATTGGTATAACAATGAGCATTTGATTATTTTTATCCATGCTTGTCCTGTAAATTTTTCAAATGTCCTGTACTTTATGACAATCCACAGGACACAATGTCAGATTTTTGTAAAGTTTCGCCAACTCTGAAGTTATGGTCCGAACAAGGTTTTATTCACTTTGCATGTTCTGACCTTGACCTCTGACCAATGACCTTGGGTCAAGTGTAACAATTCTGTGAAATATTATTGAAATCCATGCACAGGGGAAGAAGTTATGGCCCGAACAAGGCCCTATGTCCTAAGGTTACAGAGTTATGACCAAGGTTAAAGTTTTTGTGACAGACGGACGGACAGACGGACAATCAGACAGAAGAGATTTCATGTCCCCATGCTTTCACAAGAAGCTGGGGACAATAAAGCATCTATATGTGAATTGTCAAGCCCTATCCTTTTAGGCTAAAAGATATAACCCACGTAACAGTTTTTGGAAAGTAGGTCAAAGTCCAAGATCAAGATCAAGGTACCAAAATGTAAGCTCTGATCATATGTAATCTATATGTGAAAGAGATTTTCCTTAGGTCTTGGTCATAAGGTCATTGATTTTGGTGTCAATTGAAAAGGCTTTATCAGTTAAGTACATATGCCAAATTTGAAACCTTTATTTATTATGTTCAAAAGTAATGGGCAAGGTTAATGTAATGTTCTTTTGGCATAAAGGTCATGGTCAAGGTAATTGATTTTGGTGTCATTTCAATCTTATTAATATGTAACTTGTACTTTGTTCCTCTAAGATACTCTCCATGTACAAGACCTTACAACTGCAGATTCGAGGTCATCTTAGGATTACTTTTCTGAGCAGCCAATCAGAATTTGAGTAAGAGATCTTTCAGTGTTATTTTGCATACAAAGAATACCAAAAGATCTCTACCTCAAATTCTGATTAGCTGTACTGACCTCGAATTTTTTTTTTTTTTCAAACTTTATTCAATTCCTCAGATGTAAAGTTTTGTGTAATTATTCAAATTTAACTTCAATTACTTTGAACATTAAATTTTTTCTATTTCTCATTCATTTTCAAAAATATACTTTACACATCACTTCCATCCTCTGACACCTCCGAGTCATTATCCTCTTGGTCTTCTCCCAGTCTCTTCCTACATGTATCCTTGTCCACATCTAACTCTCTCTGTCCATTACTTCTCTCTGTATGCTTTTTTTCTATATATTGCATGCCATACTAACATATCTCCTGGATATCTTGCCCTTCAATCTGTCTCTAATTGCTGTCAATCTTGTCTTTTTGTACTCTTACTCTGGTCTACGAGACCATAACTCATTTGCATTCCAATGCTGACTTGAAAAAGTCCGACCCAAAAAACCTTGATTTACCTCTATTAAAGATGTACTAAAGTAAATATTTTTAAATATTACAACAATAATCCTAGTATAAAGTTTCACAAAGAAATACTTCGAACTTTTAAAGGAATCAATGGTTTAGTTTTCCGAGTCCGCGTCGGTGTACGCTTACTAGTTTTAGTGTGGGTCCTCTGCGACTTCAAACATTCAACAGACGGAGAAAATGTAAGCACCCAAAGCACATTGATATCAACACACTCAGGCAATCAAATAGAAGGATTTCAGGGGCCTGGAAGTAAAAATGGTCGTCTCAGGCAGCCGGCGACCATTAATTTTAGTCCCTGTCAAAAAGAAAAAATAACAACAGCAACGACTAACGTGGCTTAATATGCCCGACACTTACTTTGACCTGGATCAATTCGAACGTATGGTTTTATTGCCTCAAACGTGGGTCTTTCTGGCAATATTTTATGAAATATTGAAATCCAAAAAGAGGGCAATTATTGAATTATATTAAAGCAATGAAATATAGTGCCACATTATTATATTAGATAATATATTTTTATCATCATTATATTATATAACATACATTATCTTATTTAAGCATTCAGTATGAGTTTCAAGACGTTTATTAAAGTTATCGCATTCCATAGCATCTTATTGTACTAAAAATAAAATTCAATTCCCATAACTCCATAACGACAAAACAGAATATGCTAAAAATTTAAAAATCTTTGCTAAAATTATTGCGTTCCATAGCATCTTATCATAATGAAAATAAAATACAAGTCCCATAACTCCTTTATCTTATACAAAATGATGGATGTACACCAATAAAGTTTAAATGAAATTATATAATGGGCACGGATAAAGTTGGTTCTAGTGATTCCTTAACAGTTTTTCTTTAAATTTAAAAAGTATTGGTCACAAAAAAAAATCATCGTAATGCTAATGCTCTATCATAAGTATCATATCCTGAGGGTAATGTATTGTTTCAACCTTGCAAATTGCAGATATGTCTTTGTCAACAACAAGCTTTTCAATAAGCAAAAATTACTGCAATGACAAGTGTAATAATGATAAATCAAGGTCAAACTTCATGGTCAAGATCACTAGGTCGAACATCATGGCATGAATGGTTAGCACTCAAAATTATACGTGTATCATAAATACCCTTTATCTGAAATATACTGATTTTTTAAATCTTCTTAATATACAGGACAAAACGATATTTCCACTTATACGGAGTGTCAGTGGTGGGTAATATTAAACAAGGGCAACGCCTAGCATTACATAATACGCCCATCGCTTACTTAGGACAGGATCAATGTGAACATATGGTTTGATTACCCCCAAACATGGGTCTCTTTCGTAATACTTTTATGAAATATTGAAACCCAAAAAGAGAGATCCAAGTCCCATAACTCTGTAACAACAAAATGGAATTTGCTCAAAACTGAAAAACGGCTTCCCCTACACTATTTAAGCATTCTGTATCAGTTTCATGAAAAACAACTGAGGTTTACTTCGTTACATAGCATCTCCATAACATCTTATCATAGTAACAAAGGTTTATTTACTTTGCATGATGTGACCTTTGACCTTGGCTCCTGGCATGACACACCCTTGCGTCCTAAGTAACAATTCTGTGAAATATTATTGAAATCCATGCACAGGGCATGAATTTATGGTCCGAACAAGGTTTTATTCACTTTGCATGATGTGACCTTGACCTTTGACAATCAAGGTCATAACACACCCTTGGTTGCTAAGTAACAATTCTGAGAAATATTATTGAAATTTATGCACAGGAAAAGACGTTATGGCCCGAACAAGGTTTTACTCACTTTGCATGTTGTGACCTTGACCTTTGACCTATGACCTTGGGTCAAGTGTAACAATTCCGTGAAATATTAATGAAATCCATGCACAGGGGAAGAAGTTATGGCCCGAACAAGGTTTTACTCACTTTGCATGTTGTGACCTTGACCTTTGACCTATGACCTTGGGTCAAGTGTAACAATTCCGTGAAATATTAATGAAATCCATGCACAGGGGAAGAAGTTATGGCCCGAACAAGGTTTTACTCATTTTGCATGTTGTGACCTTGACCTTTGACCTATGACCTTGGGTCAAGGTCATGACATACCTTGGGTCCTAGTAACAATTCTGTGAAATATTATTGAAATCCATGCACAGGGCAAGAAGAAATGGACCGGAAAAGATTTTACTCCTTTTGCATGTTTTGACCTTGACCTTTGACCTATGACGTTTGGCCAAGGTCATGACACACCCTTGGGCCCTAATTAACAATTCTGTGAATTATTATTGAAGCCTATGCACAGGGGAAGAAGTTATGGACCGGACAAAGTTTTACTCACTTCGCATGCTGTGACCTTGACCTTTGAGCTATGACCTTGGGTCAAGGTCAGGTCACACCCTTGGATCCTAAGCAACAATTCTGTGAAATATTATTGAAATCCACAGGGGAAGAAGTAATAACCTGGACAAGCTTATCCCGGATGCTGGACAAAGGACGCCAGACAGACAACGCGATAACATAATAGGCCCCATCTTAAAAGACAGGCGTATAACTAGGAAAGGACACAAAAATATGTGAAAAAGACTAAGTCAAAAGTTTTTTTCATTTGACTTAATGAGCTCTGCATTTTAAAACTATATTTCAAAATCAAAGTACTGCAAGTACTGTTACCAATTAGTATTGTTTCAATACATCTAAAAAAATAATACAAATCAAAAATATTTAACATAGAAATACTTTGTGAAGTAATGTATACTTTTGTGCACCTTTACTTCCCAAAAGTTTTCATTATAATATCACTACTGTTCTAATGGATTACTGTTATTGAATATTGATCATGGGATGCACACAGTATATACTGCAGATCAATAACAATGTTCAATAGAATAAATACACTTCCAGCGACAAAACTGATTCACACAAGAAGACATTGGAGACAGATTATGCTCAACAAAATTTGATTAATTCACAAAAATATTTGTATATCCTTTGTGGCTTGACATTATGTGCCACATGCTTTGAATGCTAGGCGACACTGCCATATGGATCTTAAATGCTACAATTACCTTGTGACCTTGACCTTAATGTCAAAATAATTATTACCTTGCTCATTACTTACTAATTCTAAAAGACAAAGACATATTTGGTATGCATTGGGAGATTTAAAGGTGGATTGCAACTAAACGTTTGGAAGTTTTTCATTATATGACTGCAACCCCCTTTCCGGACCGAATAGTGCTGCAAAACATTAGCCATGGGAAACTGCAACCCCCTTCCCTTAACCAAAATGTCTAGATCTGCCTACTTCATTTATGAAACCCTTTCTGATGACATTCAGGTGAATTATCTTGCGATCTTGACTGTGAACTATGAGTCTGTGTAATTACATATGTACTATTACCAACAGGTTTGTTTGCAAACATTGACATGTGCTTTTTGTGCGTATAGATGGTTTTCCATGCGGAACAACATGTTTGGTGCATTTCACAAAAGAGCTAATTCATCACTAGATTTATTCACTAAGCTGCAAAAAACAAACAACTTTGATGAGTATCATTTGAAACACATAAAATCACAGAATACATGTACAATTGAAAATTCTGACGTTGTACTTCACCCTACATAATCAACCACCATAAACTCTACAATGCCACAAATGCCTTATGTCACATTCAGTACACAATGTCAGTTAGGTGCCTGTAACTGCGTCAGCGTCATTTCCGGTATAGCACGTGTCACTTATCTTCCAATCCCCCGTGTATAAAAGGCTGATGATTTAGACAAATAATAAGGGTAACTATGCGAATATGAGAGAAATGATCGTCTGTTATGTTTACAAATATCCTAGATCTTTATTTAAAACATGCTTGAAAAATGTGCATACGCATATATGTTATAGATAAGATCATTGGTAACGGTTGTTATGTAAATGACATAGGTCTAGATCTGATATATGCCTGAAAAGTGCCCATACGTGTAAACGTTTTAAACACTTTTCAGAATAATGTCCCTTAGATCGCTTCTACTACCTTAATTAATTAAAAATAAATAAATAAAATTAAAATAGAATGAGAATGTAATTATCCTAGCTTCTTTATGGTATAAACTGACAAAGTTTTTCATAAATACCTTAGTGCATGTCTATGCGGTAATTTCCATTATTATATCACTTATGAAACCCTTCATGCAGGGTGTCATTTTACCATTTCATCTAATATACGTATATATGGCGACATTTGCGATACTTTAAGTAGATCCCTTTTATTTCCTCCATCCGTGCCACTGCATAGAGAATTACAAATGAAAGCATGTGGACGTGTGACTGGACTGAGCGCATGTGGGAATAAATCTGGGCTCCTCACGTTAATGCGGGATGAAATTTGCGTTAATGCAAGGAGCGCATGTGCGTCCAGTCAGGCAATCCTAGCATGTGTGCTACAGCAGTCCTCGTGACCATTTAGCATGTTAACGTAAATGTTATGTTAGGACTGCACCCATCTGTATATAAGTATAAATTCTAATACATGAGTATTATGCAAGAGTAAGTGTTTTTACATTAATTATAAATACTTACCGCAAAAGATACTTCTCATTGGCATATTTTGTATTTTTGTGAAGTGGTTCCCTCTTTTCCTCTCCTTCAGATAATGTAAAGGCTTTACTTTGCTGGTGTGTAGACTTTCCGATTACTGGAGTTGGTTTGATACGGCGGGATGGACTTTGACAGGCATCCCCAGAGCCTTCCTGAGGTAGAGTTGTAAAACTAATACGTCTTGACTTTGTAATTGTTTTATCATTCTTTTTAATCTGTGTCAAATTATCGAAATTTGGTGAATTTTTCAAAATACTGCTGGTGAGTTCTTCTTTTATAGATAAATCTTCAGTCTTCCTACAACCAAAAGAAGGGATGTGATATAACACTATTAAAAGCTTTAAGCATATTACAAGAGCAATGCCTAGCATGGCATAATACGCCCTTCGCTTAATTCGGATGGGATCAATTCGCATTTGGCATCATTTCCATGAAAAACATCTGACATTTACTAAAGTTAATTGCGTTTCATAGCATTTTATCATAGGAATAAGTCCAAGGGCAATAATTCCTGCAGAAACATTCCTATCCAACCCATCTTGGAACTTGACCTGCAAAAAAAAAACTTTTTGTGTGATAGTTGGTACATTTCACTTGTTTCAAAATAAATTTCATACTGTTTTGACAAAAAAATAGATTTTTAATGAATTTCTGAAAAATTTTGAAATTTTTAAGTTCAAGGGCCATAAATCCTCCAAAGGTCGGTCAATCAAACTGGTACTGACGCCGCTTGAAATAAAGCTATATATCAAATGTCAACTCAATATCTTGAAAGACAGCAAAAAGAAGTCCGGAAAACATGGCCACGGACGGACGTACAGACGGGCGTACAGACGGATGCATGGACGGACGGACGTACCATAACATAATACGTCCCATGTAATGACAGGCAAATAAAAAGTATCAAAATTAGTTTGTGAATGAGGATATCTGATACTTTCTTCCAACCTACCCATAATGTCCTATCTATTTTCAAGTTAATCTTCTGATTTAATTTACAATTGTTTACAGTTCTGACATTACAGGAAAAGGCTATGGTGAATATATCTTTGCAGTTTGTTAAATTTCCTGTACATTGTAATAAGCATGTATCATAACAAGAGTTGTCAGAAGACAATACAGCTCGCTGATTGTGTTAAAATTTGCAAATAACAGTTGTCAAACCAATAGGACAAAAAGTAGGTAAAAAATATGGTACCAATGGAAAGGACTTGTCACAGGGATTAACCGTGAAAAAACGTCACCTCATACAGTTGAGAAGTTATGGCCAAGGTTTAAATTTTTTCTACAGCAATGCAGAAGCAGGAGATATGACAATAGCTTTCTTAATATTTTGACCTGGCAAGCATAAAAAGGTTATTGATTGAATAAAGTAAGTTCAGTCCTCTATTGGGCATAGAGTTCTAGTGGGAATGTTTCACACAATCTAGTCAATAACCTATAATTATAACACATAATCCTATGTGACTGATTTTATGTATGGTATATATATGTAGATAGATATACATGTATATATATATACCAAAAACACTCAATATCCACATATTTTCAAACACTAGGCTTTTATCAAATGAAAAACAAGCTGTGTTTGTGAAACACCAATGCCCACAGCATTAATCATTAATGCAAGATATAAACATGAGCTGTCAGAAAGCTCACCAGTGGGGCAATGTCAAAGAGAAAACAAGTAGAAAAGGTCAAAGGTTGTTCAGATAAAAGCTCCAGTCACAATCTCTAATATTTCAAACGAAAAACCTCAGGTAAAAGTTTTGGAAAAGTAGGTCAAATTTCAACTTCAAGGTCACAAGGTCAAAAGTCATGGTATCAAATGAAAAGTCTTGATGTGAGAGACTTGCTTGTGAAGAATCAAAGCCCTACTTCTATTAATTCAAAAGATATAGCCCAAGTTAAAGTTTTTGAAAAGTAAGTCAAAGGTCAAGGTCAAGGGTCATGGTATCAAATGAAAGCTCTTGACATGAGGGACACATGTGTGAAGTATCAAAGTCTTAACCCTATTGGTTCAAATGTCGTAGCCAATGTTAAAGTTTTTAAAAAGTAGGTCAAACTCTAAGGTCAAAGTCACAAGAACAAAGATCATGGCATTAAATATTGCCATATATGCCAAGGTTAAGATCTTTTGTTCATGAGAACATCAATGCAAAGGGTTATGACAATAACTCTCCAGACATTTTGTCCCAGTGAACTTCCCTTACTGCTTCGGGTGGATCCGTTGCAAAGGTAGATATTTCTATGTAATGCATCAGGTAGATGCCGTCACCATATACGTGAAATAAACGTGGAGTGACGTAAAACAATATTTTATCAATCAATCCAAGTGAGCTAAAAACATTGCACATAAAAAATAACCCACAATCGACCCTTTTTGCAATATTCAAAACTTCATGAAAAATCCAACTTAGAATTTTGTCAAAAAATACATTCCTTTGCTATATTCTGGCTAAAATAAGCATTTCAGATATTCAAAGGATACCTCCTGACACTTATTTTTAGCCATGGTAGCAGCACCACATATAAGCGGATTAAAACAATAGGAACAAACTTGGTAGAGGACCTATAGTACTTAATGTATTCCAAGCTTCTTCAAAATTCCATTGAGTCGTTCTAGAGTAAGACTTGAAAATGTGAACAAATACACACATATATGTATATTAATATAAATAGAAATGAGTAGTATAAATCACAAGTTCACATATATACATGTATGTATGCGGTGCATGTATGTATTTTAAATTTCAATCTGATTCAAATCATATCTTTATACTGCTTCTCTATTGGTCCCATTGCAGTTAAAGATCTGGCAAAACCCCAAGAAATCATGTTCTGCCGAACTCCTATGATGTTTCAGTCACCCAAACCGTTATTTCCCATAGCCAATCAATGAAATGAATGCAGTATGTTACAAACACTGTTCAAAAACCACTATGCAAAAAGTTGTTGATATTTCAATTAATGATATACTGTCACAATCTATCTATACAAATAAAGTTATAAATATATTATAATGAAGATTCAAAGAAGTCCTCCAAAGGGAAATCTGGTACATAAAAAGTAAAGGAACACAAACACCCTGTATTGCAAATTTTCGGCCTCACAACCTTTATCAAGCAATTTTTGAGATGACAAATACAAAGTTATAACAAGAAATCGTCAAGGACGGTATGACTCGATTGCCAATGTTAAATGCAAAATGTTGACGCCGGACAGACAGACAGACGGATTTTGCCAATGTATAGACCGGAATTGCTTTGCATTAACATTAACAATACATGTATGCAAGTGGTCACCCTAAAGGCAAAAAACAGTGTGTTCATTGAAGCGTAAAGTTAAGGTCAAGGTCACTAAATTTTTGTATTGGTTGGATAGAACATTCAAGTATCTACAAACCTACCAACTTTGACGTAAGTACCCTTTAGGGTATGAAAGAAACCAAGCTAAATGCAAAATGTTGACATTGTGTGAATGGACAGACGGACAGATTTCACCAATTCATAGACCGGATTTGCTTTGCAATCCGGTAAAAAAATCTTTGTTTACGTTTCAAAGATACATAAGCTTAAAAAAAATCCAAAACTGTGCCAAAACTTTCACTCCATTTAAGGTTATCCTTAAATGGAGTGAAAAATTCGAATGCTGGGAATGTTAATTTCATTCCTAGGATTTTGTAGTCGATCCAATGATTGTCTGAAAATCAGAGTTCACCAAAACATGACCCTCTCACTTAATAATATGATGAAGCAATTGGTAGAAGAATCTGTGCTATACCAGTATAGTTACTTTGGTTATGTTAACCTGTTATTTATACTTCTGTTTATATATTAACTAGGTATGTGTGTGTTAGTGATGAAACGATGATCAATTACAATTAAAAATCAGCTGGTTGCCTTACAGATTTGTGACAATCAATAATGATTTTGAAAACTGATTATAATCGGAAAAAAAAGCAGCTGTGATTTGTTTTTATCAAAACAGTTTAATGGAACATGTGCGAAACAGCTATTGTAAAATTCAATTCTTTTTTTCAAAACAAACATTTGAGTGATTCATATTTATGACTATAATTTATTTGATAATGCAAATAGCAGACGGAGTAGGAGGTTCATGTTGATTCCAGCAAACTGAGTCTCTGCCTTGACTATATGTATTGTAACAAGATTTGAAATAAAATGAGAGTAACGCTAAAGTGAAGGACAGAGCAAATTCAAAAGTAATTTCATGTAAATATGCATACATGAACAATATTTGTTGACATTAATTGCTATTTTGTATAGTTAATTATATTAAACATTTCTCAAAGGTGAAAAAGACATGACATAGTCTGCAAGTGTTGCAGTTTGTAATGGAATAAATGATAAAATTTTCAGCTGTTTATAAGTGTGGTAGAGCATTCCCTTTAAAGTGTCTTAAATCCTTTTAAAAATTCATGTATTCCACAAGACATTTTCTTTCCATCTTTTGCTCTAGTTTCATAAAATCCGCCAAGTTCACATAGAAGTCATTTCATTAGATAAGAACTTTAACTTTTAACCAATCAAGATAGCCATAGTGACACTTTTCAGCTTAGTGTCTGGTGACCTGTGGGGTATATAAAGTGAATGAAGAGTGAGTTAAATTCTCATTATGGCAGTCTATCTGGTAATTTAAGCACTTTGCTTATTTCTTGGAAAATTGAAACAATCTGTTACACTTCAAATATTCATTTTTGATATCTAGATCTGTTTTTGAAGTTAGTAATTAGATATTATTATTATTAAGGACTTAGTTAATTTGGTGGATATTTTTGAATTGATTTTTGTAAATTGATTTTCGAGATTTAGATACATTTTAAACTGAAACTATAGAATTTATTAATATAGATTAAGATAAAGTATTTTTTATTTGAGTTTTGATTTCAGATGTTTTAAAAGAATTTGTGAGACATTTGATTTGAATTGTCGAAAGTGAAATATAGAACTTTTACAGAATTTTTCTGAAGTGAAATCAAGTACATATACCATATTTGATTTTTACAGGATTTTTGAGAGCAAAGTTGAACTGATTTTGTTAGAATCGACTTATTTTTGAAGATTAAATACCTTTCATTTGTAATGTTTTATTTTGACCAAGCTTATTGAGGTGTTATTATGTACATTGTAGCATTTTATTTAATTCTTCTTCTTCTTCTTCCAATACGAAGTGTACTCAAAAGTTGAGCGTTATACTTCATGTGGCAGTCAAGATAAAAGCCTCTCAGGGCAGTATGATACAGTTAAAAGTTAAAATCTTTTATCCTCATCCTAAGCTGAAGTGGGCAGGTGATATGTTGCCCATTGCAGTCCGGTAGTCCTCCAAGGAACATGCTGATGTCATTGCTGATGGAAGTCTGTTCCAAACCCTGATGGTACGCGGGAAGAAGGAGAACCAGTATACATCCTTTTTCGCTGTTGGGATGCGAAAAGTATGTTGTCCCCTTGTCCTGGTGTCTGTCTGGATTAGGTATTGTTCTGCTGGAATGGCCACTAGATTGTGCTGGATCTGGAATAGCAACAGAAGGCGGATCTTTACTCTTCTTGTCTGTAGCAGTTCCCATCCCAGGGAGTTGACCATGTTGGTGACGCTGCCTGCTTTCCTATCCCAGTAGTTCCTTGTAGCGAATCGTGCCGCTCTACGTTTTTCTCTATCTGGTTGATCTGTCCGCTAGTGTGAGGGTCCCATATGGAGGCAGCGTACTCCAGCATTGGACGTACAATGGCTTCATAGGCTCTGACCCGTGCTAATGTTCTGCAACCTCGGAGAATTTGCTTCAGGAAGCTTAGAGTCCTATTGGCTTTCGCTGTGATGGCATCAATGTGCTTGTTCCACTTCTTGTTGCTGCTGATTGTAACTCCCAGATACTTGCTCGAGTCCACTACTTCAAACTTATGGCTGTGTAGTCTGTAGTCTGCACTGATTGTTTTCCGCTTTGATGAGACCTGTATGACCACGCACTTCTCCGGATGGAAGGACATCTGCCACTCTTCTTCCCATTTCTATAGTGCTGTAAGGTCTTGCTGTAGACTGTTGCTGTCCTCTGTGTTGTTGATCAGGCGGTACAGTAAACAATTATCTGCGAACAACCTGGTTTCTGACTTGGTGGCTTCTGGGAGGTCATTGATGAATGTGAGGAAGAGCAGCAGGCCGAGTACTGTTCCCTGTGGTACTCCTGAAAGGACATCTGCACTAGATGAGGCACGGCTGTCTAGAAGAACTTGTTATTGTCTGTTATTCAGGAAGTCCTTAATCCATAGCAGAGTGTTGTCTCGTACCCCATAGAACTGCAGCTTATGTAGCAATCTCTGATGTGGCACCTTGTCAAATGCTTTCGAGAAGTCTAGCAGAACAATGTCGACTTGGCCTCCCTGGTCTAAAATGCGGGCAATACTGTCTATGGTGATGGCTGGCTGAGTTTCACAGGAGTGTTGACTGTTGCTGAGGATAGAGTGCTGGTCGAAGTGGTCCATTACCTGGCTGTGGATGATGTGTTCCAGTAATTTACGGGAGATGGAGATCAGGGAGACTGGTCTGTAGTTGGAGGCCTGATGCTTATCACCTTTCTTGTACACTGGAACAATAGAAGCTGATCTCCAGTCGTCTGGGATGGTGCCTGAATCCAATGAGATCTCAAAGACTTTGGTCAATACTGGAGCTATTTGGTCTGCATACTCATGTAGAAGCCTGGCTTGGATTCCATCTGGTCTTGTTGCTTTGTGGGAGTCGATGTTCCTGAGTAACTTGTGGACTCCTGATTGGCTGATTTGGATTGAAGGCATCTCTGGATAAGGACTTGCACCTTTGTTTGGCATCCATGTGATATCCTCCCTTGTGTATACGGAATGAAATTGTTGGTTGAGTATTTCCGCTTTGGATTCAGTATCACTGTACAGGAGTCCATCTGTCTTCCTCAGTGGGGCTACTCCTGGTGAGTCCTGACGTTTGCTCTTCAGGCATGACCAGAATCTCTTGCCGTTGTTCTGCATCTCTCCACATACTGTTTGGTCTATGAACTCATCATGAGCTGACCTCATTTCCCTCTGTGCTGCTGCCTTTAGTTGTCGATATCGGACCTGGTCCTTAGGGTTCTTTGTGTGCCGTGTTTTCCTGAAGGCTTTCTGGCGTTGACGTAGTAGGCGTTTGACCCTAGTTGTCATCCATGGATTTGAATATCGGCACCTACTGATCTTGGTGGGAATGGCGTCTTCTACTATCGTTGATATGGATCCTCTGAAGTCAATCCATATGTTGTTGGCTGTTGTGTATTTTTTTGCCATGATGTTGTTCACTGCTGTTGTTATATGCTGACTGACCACCTCTCTATTTGCTTTGTCTCACAGTAATATTTTTCGGGGGCATGACTGCTGATGGTATGTATGAAGAGAGAGATCTATCATCACGATATCATGATCACTTTTCCCAATTACTGGTAGAGCTTTGCATCTGTCAATCAAGGATGAATGTGATATGAAGAGGAGGTCAAGGATATTGCTGTCTCTGGTAGGGAAGGTCACTACTTGTTCTATGGCTAGATCATCTCGTAAGTTGAGATATGCATCATTCACCTGTCTCGGGACATTTCGACTTTTGATGGTACCAGACTCCCAGTCGATGTCAGGTAGGTTGAAATCTCCTCCTAGTAGAAAGTAGGCTGATTTGTGGTCAGATCTGACTGCTGTGATGTCTGTAACTAGCGCCTGGGTATACTCCTCATCTGTTCTGTTTGGTGGTCTGTAGGCTGCTGATATCAAGGCTGACTTTCCATGTCTAAGCTTCACTTTAACGCTGATGAATTCACAGTTTTCTCTAGTCAGGGCTGTGAAGCTTACCATGGAATATTTGGTAGCTATCAGTACTCCACCGTGGGGATCGTCCCGTCTGTCTCTTCTGAACACTTCATATTCCACAGGGATGACCTCTGATGAGTTCACGTCAGGTCCTAGCCATGTCTCCGTGCCAATGATGATACCTGGTTGGGTTGAGTCGATTAGCGATTGTAAATCTGGTGCCTTGTTCCTTATACTCTGGAAGTTGATGACAATCACTCTCAGTTTCTCATCCAGCTTCTTTCGTTCCTGTTGCTGCGTTTCTTGGGGGATGACGTTGCTGGAGGGTCTCCGAAGGATACAGAAAGAGAAGTGTTGTTGAATTTACATTTGTTTAATTTCTGAAATACTGACTTTGTTATTAATGAATTTATTAAACCTGAACAATTTATGTCTATTTTCCAAGGCCTTCACTCATCTACTACCACATAAGAAACCAATTATCTAAGCAACCATCGATCGAATACATGCTTTCAATTTTAACCAATCATCTTCCTATGTTCCATCACTAGTGTGTGTATATGCATTTATACATTTAAATGTGTGTACGTACATGTATGTATATGTACATATGTGTATATGGATGCGTATGCCTCTATGTATGCATATGTACATGTAAATATGTAAGGGTGTGTGTGATAATGTATAGATAGTGCATGTGTGTATGGGTATATTACATGTATATATATATATATATATATTTCTGTATAACCTAATATTTCTTTCTAATTTCCAGCTCTACCGAAAACACATAATTTTCAGATTTATTGTATTGTTTATTGTGACATCATGCCTTGCTTACTTTGTGCTGGGCTAATTTATGGATTTCACTTACAGACTTTATTATTTTTTCTTTCCACTTGATAAAGGCCAAGTGGCCGAAACTTTGTGGACATTGAGTGTTTCTTGTTACTCAATGGTATTTAACTCATACTTTACTTCTGAGGACTTAATATCATTTATATTGATATAAATATTTTCCCTATGACAATAAATTTGCACCTTGAAGCTGCTGTGCTATCTCCCAGCATGGGAGGGAAGTCTACACTATTGTTGAGACTAAATATTGGAGCTGGAGAGCATGATTTTCTATTAGCACTCTCCATAGAATGTTTTTTCTTTCCTGAGAGCCTCTGGATGTAGGCAGGAGAATTCTCTTTCTGTATAACAGACTTCGTTTTATGACCTGAACTATTTTCAGGAGAAACAATAAATTCTCCTAAACTAAACCGATGTTTAGATCGTTCCTGATACCCTTTACCGCTGACATGTGAGGAGTTGAGATCCTGTGTACCCATTGCTGGAGTCTCCATGTTAAGTAAAGGGGAAGAGCAGGAGAACACCTCATGGGGACATGAGCCAAATAACTGCACCCTGCGGGATGACACATGGCCAGCCTTCTGTGTAGATTTCTTCTGTAATACTGGAGTTTTGGCAGGAGAAGGAGTAGCCGATTTGCAACTTTGAAGCAAATGCAAAGTTTGATCTCTCAAATAATTTAAGAAATAAGGTACAAAATCTTGCCATCCACAGCCACCATCTTCGTTTCTGAATGTGTCCTGTTCTTCAGACTAAAAAGAGAAAGAACATGTATAAGCTTAATGAATACAAAATCAATGAATGTTCAGTAATAGTCATATGGAAATCAATGTCACAAGTTGCAGATTTTACAGCTTCATCAACACTTTCAATGATAAACATAAAGCATTTACCTGGAACTTGCAAATAGAAAGGTAAAACAACAGGACCAAGTAGCATATGTCGCCCACCTAAACACTATGTGCTCAGTCACATCAACTTATTCTTTAAAAAAATTCACAGATACATATACCGGTATTCTCTTGCTGATTTTGGTAACTAACAATAGACCGTAAACTTCCTTATATACACTTAATAAATCAAGACCATGATGCAAAAAAATGTAAAACATGTAGTCAGAATTTTTTTTTTTTTTGTGTTTTAAAATCTTGTTTTGGTGTGAACTGTGAACAAAACATATTTGCCTTTAGCAGGATTTGCACTGTTTTCTTTCAGCATGCCAGAACTGGGCCATAAAAAAATTAGAAAAGAAACTGTCAAAGAGAGTACAGAGTTCCTGAAAACTGTCGGTTTTGTCAGTTTTGCCGATAAAAAATTCAAAAGTCCGATAGAAATCATCATCTTGTCGGTCCAAATGTCCGATACCATATTTCCGAATTCTGTAACCTTTCTGACCCGAACTAATACAATTCAATCCGTCTTGAGCATACGAATGCTTTAAGCGAGTCTTAATACCCTGATCAGATTTAAACGTCTTCGTAATTAAGATTTGTGTATCACATGAAGGTCAAAATGGCGGCCTCCTGGCCTATAAAGTATGTGGCTTCGGGGACGCTGGGCCAAAAACACAAATACACATTCCAAAATAACAGAGTTGTTGAGAGTGAGCTTGGGGATGAAAGAGTTGAAGATGTTGAATAGTTGAAGATGTTGAAAGTGTTGAAGATGTTGAAAGAGTTGAAGTTGCAGATGATATACAAGAGGGAGTTGACAGGGAGTCAATGAGAGAGAAGGGTATGAATGAGACAAAGACTACAGAGGAAGATATGAGTGGTCGAGGAAGATGACAGTGAAAGTGATAATGAACAATCTGAAGATGAAAATGACAGACAATGGAACAAACAGTTAAAGAATATGAAATGGAAATTGAATATGATTAATTAAATTCAATTGAATTCAGCTGGTGTTTATTTTCATATTTTTTTCATTTCCTACTCCAAATATTGTGAAAAAACTTCTGTCTGACAAAATTTTGTTCGGTCTGACAAAATTTTGTTCGGTCTGACAAAGTCCATCAGTTTGTCAGACCGAATGTCTGACAAGTTTCAAAAGTTTTCAAGAAGTCTGTAGTATGATCAGATTGCAAAGCAAAAACCACTAACATTAAGAGCTCACCTGCAAAAATCTTGTTCAGGTACATGTCTGAAGTGTGATATCAAGGTCAAGGTCACCAGATTTTGCATCAGTCGGGCAGAACTCATCAAAGTCTACAAACCTTCCAAGTTGGTTGAAGATATCATTTAGCATATGAAAGAAATGAAACTTAAAGCAAAATCAATCTGTGTTCACTGAAGCATGAAATCAAAGTCAAGGTCACCAGAATTCAAATCAACTGGGAAGAACTCATCAATGTCTACAAACCCACAAAATTTGACTTAAATATCACTAATAAAAAGCAAAAGATCAAGTGAAATCCACAATAAATCTATGTTCACTGAAGCATAAAATCAAGGTAAAGGTCATCAAAGTTTTCATCTGTCAGGAGGACTCATCAATGTTTACAAAAGTACCAAGTTTGACTTAAGTATCACTGATGTGCAAGAGATCAAGTTAAAAGTAAAATCAGTCTGTGCTCACTGAAGTGTGATATCAAGGTCAAGGTCACCAGATTTTGCATCAGTCAGGAAGAACTCAAATGTTTACAAACACACCAAGTTTGACTCAAGAATTATTAACAGTGTGCAAGGTATAAACTTGATCATCAAGCTAATTGTAAAATCAGTCTGTGATCACTAAAGTGTGAAATCAAGGTCAAGGTCAACAAATTTTGCATCTGTCAGTTGGTTGGTTGTTTGGTGTTTTATGTCCCTTTCAACAGTTTTTCAATTATATCGTGATATGGAAGCAGCAGGTAACCAACCTCTTAAACATAACCCCGATCGTCTGCACCACAAACTAAGCCCTTAACCTCTACACCAAGCCTGCTCCACATAGCTCATGGACATCATACAATAATGTAACATATAATAAATACATACATAAGTCAGCAGAAATATCATTTACCTTTTGTAATATAAAGATCTTTTACAAGTGTACAAGTGTATATGTTAGATGAACAAATATAACTACCGGTACACAAGAAGTTTTCAAAGAAAAAAGGCATTCTTAACAAGTTTACAGTCAGTGTGGCATGCAACACTCGTTCTCTGCTACAACCTGTACCTTCGAAGTGACTAATACCAAATAAGCAAAATGAAACGGTTATGTGAACTTGTGTAACCTTTTGCATGATTCAACAGGAAATAACATAGAATTCTGTGAAGTTTACTTATTATATCAAGTTCTAGTGAAATTAACAGCAAAAATATAGCATCGTTTTATTCATATCTGGCACCATTATTTATGATGAATCACTATTTTCAGTAATAAGCCTACAACTGAACTATGCTTATATCTATTTTTAGTAACAGTGACCCTTAAAGTTGACCTTTTGACCCAGAAATCTATCCCACCCTAGACCTATACATGAGCGAGCATTGTATGAAGTTTAAAAGACATCACAATTATTCTTAACTCAAGTTATTACTAATAACTGGTAACTGAAATGCAGTGATGTTTATATTTAGTGACAGTGATAATGAGAATTGACCTTTTGACCCCAAAATCATTCTCATCCTAAATCTTTACATACATGTAAGCTACCCTTATATGAAGTTTAAAAGAAACCAATCATTCTTTACTGTCCTCACCACCAGTTCCGAGTGCCAGAAAAAATGCTTTTATTATCATATCTCTTAATACTAGTATATCAATTACAAAATATGACATACATATCAATTTTGTAGAGTCGTAACACAAAATAGCACTCCTACCTTATTTAATAGCCATATATAAGATATATTCTGCAGAATATGTTTTGGGTGGGCCTATTCCCATAGTAAATATATGACATGGCAGCAACATTGTTCTTATGTCGCGCAGTATGACGTCACGTAACGGATCATTCCAAAATCAAATAGGGGGCTTTAAACATGAAGATAACAGAAGTAAAAGAGTGTGTAAGAAGATTGGAATCTGCATTTAATAACTTTAGTGGTAATCAGTCTGGAATTTGCCTTTCAGACAAGAAACCGTCAAGGATGGTATGACCAGATTCGGCGGATTGCAAATGCTAAATGCAAAATGTTGACGACAGACGGATGGACGGATTTTGCCAATTTATAGACCATAATTGCTTTGCATTAACATTAACAATACATGTATGCAAGTGGTCACCCTAAAGGCAAAAAACAGTGTGTATTCACTGAAGTGTAAAGTCAAGATCAAGGTCACTAAATTTTTGTATTGGTTGGATAGAACATTCAAGTATCTACAAACCTACCAACTTTGACATAAGAATTCTTTAGGGTATGAAAGAAACCAAGCTAAACGCAAAATGTTGACGCTGTGTGGACAGACGGATGGACAGACAGTTTTCGCCAATTCATAGACCGGAATTACTTTGCAATCCGGTCAAAAATTAATTTTAAATTTGCAGCAGCGTTAAAATGAGCAATAAGTACTATAAAAAATCCTAGACAAGATCAACTATGTGACAAAATAAATACATAACAAGAAACCGTCAAGGACGGTATGACCGGATTGCAAATGTAAAGCTGATGGATAAATCCAAACCACAAGTCCAAAAATCATGAAACCATAGGACATACAAAATCAGTGAAAATGAAAAACAAATGGAAAATAACAAAATATGTCTACTTGAAGAGCATATGTGAACCCCTGTGATGGAGTGAGATCAGGTGCCCGGGGAGAGTGAGCATCTCCTGCTTGCTAGCAACACCCGTCACATATACCCCGTAGAAAGAGTCAAAACGTGTGAATTCCATATGTATCTATATATGGAGAAGTCGAAGTAGGTAACCTTCTAGTATAGAAGGTGTCAAATCTGTGTAAAGTGATCGGAATCGGTCTCAGTCCAGAATATCATTTAAAAGTCTGGATAACGAGATATCATATGGAGTAATAAGAGTCTCGTAACGACCGTAGAACTTCCTCAGTGACGATGCTAGTCTAGCACATATATAACCCTGGTTGAGCAGCTTAACTGAAAGTCGCCTAGCCCTCAGAACAAAGTCATTGTAATTTGAACATGCTCTGGAATAACGTATTAACTGAGATATGAATACGCCGTATGCGGGCGATGATGGAATGTTGCTACTTATGAAAGGAAAGTTTGTGATAGCGAAATTGAAATTGTCACGTTTGTCATAGAGTGAGGTGTTCAATTGACCATTAATGTCGAAAGACAACATAATATCTAAATACGAAGTAGAATTACTAGTTTCTGTGGTTTCTTTGACCTCCAGTTCACTTGGATAGATGATGCTAAGGTAATCCGCGAATGAAGGATTATTAATTGAAAGCAAGTCATCTATATATCTGTAAGTAAAATTGAAGCCAAGAGCCAATTGTTTTTTTCCTTGCGAAAGCAAAGACTGAATGAACTCAGCTTCGTATGAATAAAGGAATATGTCAGCCAGAAGCGGAGCACAGTTAGTGCCCATTGGAATGCCGACAATTTGTTGAAAAACCTTACCTCCAAACACCACAAAAATGTTATCGATAAGAAAGTTCAACATCTGAATGACAGCTGTTTCAGTGTATTTATTTTTGGAATCAGAATTTTCCCTAACAAAGTAAGTTTTATCGTGGCCTATTACTATATATTTGAATTTGCGGCTTCCGTTTTTACTAATAAATGCATTTTGAATAATTTCCGCTAATCTGTCTTTTAATTTCTGATGAGGGATCGTTGTGTACAGAGTCGAAAAGTCAAAAGACTTGATGGAGTGAATTTTAGTAAAACTTTTTGATTTTAGATGTTCTAACAACTCTTTTGAATTTTTAAGGATCCACATTTGATTAATTCCACTTCTGGAATATACTGTTTCGCAATATCTATGAAGGCCAGATGCTAAACGCAAAATGTTGACACAGGACGGACGAACAGACGGTACGACAGACCGACGGATGGACAGATGGATTTCACCAATTCATAGACTGGAATTGCTTTGCAATAACATTACATGTAACAATACATGTATGCAAGCGGTCACCCTAAAGGCAAAAAACAGTGTGTTCACTGAAGTGTAAAGGCAAGATCAAGGTCACTAAATTTTTGTATTGGTTGGATAGAACATTCAAGTATCTACAAACCTACCAACTTTGACATAAGTACCCTTTAGGGTATAAAAGAAACCAAGCCAAACACAAATTCGAATTTCAAAAATGTTTGTAAATGATTTTTTTTTTTTTTAAAAAGTATACCCTTCTCATTTGCTGTTTATTATTATTTTTTTTTATTTTTATTATTTTTATAATTTTTTATTCGTAGCTATCCGACGGAACATAACCAAGTAGCAACAAAGCAGCACGATTTTTTGAAAATCTTAATTTCCGGGTCAATTAGATTTAGAATGGATTTAAAATAATTAAATAAATATTTTCACACTGAAATTGACATTCTAAATCGTTGTGTTAATTACTTTAAATAAAAAGTGTAGTACAGTATGGATTGATAAAATAAGAGATAAATGTTCATAATAATTGTAGTAGTACAAACAAAAGGCAGATTCCCCTTTAAAACACACTGTATACATGTAAAGCATAGCTGCCATTTAGCTTGCAACTCGGCTCATTGTAAAATTACTTTTAAAAAGTTTTCTTTTCATTTTCCCCGAATAGTTGTACCGGTATATGACTCTTATATTTATAACATCAGCTTTCCAATGATGCTATATATTTCTGTAAGCAATTTTAATCAAGACATGTTGACACCCCTATCACATTGGACACTTCAAAAATCTATCCAAGATGGATGCTGTAACGTTACATGGGAATTCCCTATTCCCAAACGTATTTTTATGTTCTGGGGCTCAACAAGGTATATTTCTGTAAGTTTTACTCGGCTTTACTTACGACAAATTTGACACAAAGATGTAGTTTATATGTGAATAAAAGTGAATATGACAAGATAAAAGTATTTTTTCCAGCGCACAGAACTGGTGGCGATGACAGTAGTTAACTCAAATTATTTCAAATGCATCTGGCAATTGAAATGCAGTGATAAATTTTATTTTTAGTAACTGATTTTTACAATTTACTTATGACCCAAAAATCAATCCCACCCTAGAACTTTACATAGACTCAAATTATTTCAAATGCATCTGGCTAATGAAATGCAGTGATAAATATTATTTTTAGTAACTGATTTTTAAAATTTACCTTCTGACCCCAAAATCAATCCCACCCTAGAACTTTACATAGGCTAGCCTTATATGAAGTTTGAAGGAATTCAATCACTCATAACTGAAGTTATCATCTGAAAACCGAAATACTATGATAAATGTCTATTTTTAGTGAGATTGACACTCCGGGTTGACCTTTTGACCCCAAAATCAATCCTACATTACATCCCTATATAAGCTAACATTGTAAAGTTTGAATCAAATTGCTTAATCCTCAGTGAAGTTATTGGCTGGAAACCATCCGGACAGACAGATGGACAAACGGACAACGACAAACACTAAAGTCCGCTCAAGTTTCACTGCCAGGGGACTAAACAAGAGTATAAGTAAAACTGATGTATGCTCCCCGAATGGCAGTTATGATGCAGGAAATTCACGACTCAATTCATATACAAAAAATCAGTAAAACTTTCAGAAATGATGGCAGTTATGATGCAGAAAATTGACGACTCAATTCATATACAAAAAATCAGTAAAACTTTCAGAAATGACCTTGAGTGACCTTTGTTCAAAAGCCCTTATCTAAATAATATTTTGGTTAAGTATGATCAAATTCTGATGAAAGGTATAGGAGAACCTGGAGATAAACGTACTTCATGGTATTTTGAGTCATGGTTAATAAGTGACCTTGACCTTTCCGAAATTACCTTGAGTGACCTTTGTCCCAAAGTTCTTAACCTGAATAACATTTTGGTGAAGTATGATTAAATTCTGATGAAAGGTATAGGAGATATGAGCTCCGACAGACGGACCGAGAGACAGATATACAGATACGACAGCGACTATATACTCCCCTGAAAGGATTCGGGGAGCATAAAAAGGATACCCGAGGGGTTTTCCCGAAACACCCTCCTTTAAATCCATCCTTGCTGGACTGATATCAATTCTGTGAATATCAATTTTCATTCTTGTATCTTTCCACAACGCGTGCCCTATAAACCAAGGCACTGTCATCTTGAAATACATAAAGTTGGTTGGGGAAATGACAAGCTAAGACCAGCCACAAGTTATGATCAAGGATATAAAAGTACTTTTCAGCATTAATATTCTCAACTACATGACACAAAGTCCCTGAACTGATCGATGCAGACCCAGATCATAACCAAGGTTTTTGCCATTCAATTGACAGACATGCCTCATTAGCCGATCTCTACACAAAAACTCGGTAATTTTGTCCAATAATAACTTGTGATTCATGGATGAATATGACTTGCTTCCAATACTCATTTCCTGTCAATCGGCGTTTTTATAAACACCACGCAAGACTTTCCTTCGGCTGATTCCCTTTATAACCATCCTGTTCTGTACAACACGGCAGTAAATTTATATTTATGAAGAGTAGTACACTGTATAGTTCTATTACTGACATTTCCTTGTGTACTTCCATCATTATATTCACAGGTAATATCTCTTAACACCTTCCTTATATCATTTCATACAATCTGTAATAGCCGTGCTTCACAGCAATTAGACAACTTGTTTGGTCCTCCTGGACGAGCACTGTTTTCAATGCTTTCCCAGTAGTTAAATCTTTTACTAACTGACCTTCATGTAGACTTGGTGTATCTTCACCAATTTGGCAATTTCACTAACCCTTTTTCCATCTCTATTTTAAAATTATTTATTTTAAACTGGATGACAATCTGATTAAAACCATATCTTTATCCCACTTCTCTGTTTGTCCGATAGCAGATAAAGATCTGGCAAAACCCTGTAAGGGGTCATGTTCTGATGAACTCTGATGACATTTCAGTCACCCAAACTGTTGTCTCCCCTAGCTAATCAATGACTCGGCTAGGTACATGATAGCGACGCAATATGTAACAAACAATGTTCAAAAACTATGTTGTGGGTCACACATGCTGTGGATGTTAATTTCATTCCTAGAAATTTGTAGCAGATCCACTGATTGACTGAAAATCAGAGTTCACCAGAAAATGACCCCTTAAGGAGTTTCGCCAGATCTTTATCTGCAATGGGACAAATAGAGAAGTGAAATCAGGCTTGCAACTTCGTGAAATTTTCTAGGAACCATGTGGGCCCCTAGAATAAAAATTTTAGGGGCACACAAGAAAATCTACCAGCCCAGTGAAAAGATAACAAATAGAGAATTAATCTGATAAAAGTATTTATTTCATTGTTACAATCTGAACTTACAAATTTTCTCTTTCAATCTCAACTTTCTATCTCTCTCAAACATTCAAACACTCTCTCTTCATCATCACTCACTTCACTGTCACTCTCTGACTTTCTCTCCTCATTCACACATTCACTCTCTCTTCTCTCACTGCCCTAATTTTTACTCGCAACAAAGTCAAAACGGACTTAAAAAAAAAACAAAAAACTTCAATTCAGGTTCGTCGCCAAGTGGGCAACTGGGTTTAAATTTCTGGTCATCCACAGACAAGATTTAGTCGCATTGGCGAGTGGACGAGCAGTAATTTGCAACCCTGGAAATAAAGATGTGGTTTTAATCAGATTGGCTGGATGATAACACGACTGACTTTCGACCCATGTTTCAAAAGAAGTCTTTGACAGCTATGTACTTTAACTAGATGACACAGATTTATAAGTGATGTCATGAACACATGTCCTCATGCAGCAATAAATAAGATGTTAAAACATTGTTAATTTTAAAATTGGTTGTGTATTCACAAAGAAATACAGAAACAATCTATGCGAGTTGTACAACATGACTCCAACTTTCCATGATTTCTGTGAATACTTTCGGCATGACGCTATAGATGTTTCAAAAAAAGCTGATTTTAAATGCTTCAGCTTTAACAACAGGTTATTCATCTCAATGGAACACAATATGATTTAGCGATACATTCTAAATACTCATGCAACAATATAATGCTTCAATACATTCTCTCTATTGGTCCAAGTAGATACCCGAGGAGTCTGGCCATGACATTTGGGGTAAAACTAGGGGTTTGTCGTTAGCGTTAATACAACTTTAAGTTCTTCTGTATCAATTCTAAAGGGCTTTTCTTACAAAATGCAAATGGCAATGTGTAAAACATGTATTCAAAAGTTATTTGTTTAAACAATAAAATATTTTAATTATTCCCATTTACCAAAATTCCTCCCAGAATATGCATTGCTCTCTATGCTAAAGTCCGATGCTTTACTCCAAATGTTCCAATTACTCGTTATCAAATACCCAGATGTCTGACTTCGAGAATTGCTTCTAATAAAAGTATGCAAAGTAATTATTTCTTGATAATAACTTTAATAAAGACTATACATTCCTTGTACTGGAGTCTGGTTGTTTTCAAAATGTGTCTAATAATTGATTTTTGAGTTAATCACCTTTTATCACAAGTTTCTGATATAATACTTGTTTTACTGGTACTGTAACAGTTCTCTGACATTTTGCTGGTTTGAGCATGATGGGCAAGAAATCATCCAAAATTATTAGGCAGTGGTTTCTCGTACGAACCTTCGTATCTGTAGAGCTGGGTCTACTCGTACGAATCAATATCCGGGTGGTTCGTATCGGTCATACGAATCCGGATTTCCAGTCATATTACATCGCCGCGATGAACGAGTGTTCACTTGATTATTTGATTGTTTAATTAAGATTTCAATAAATTTAACAGAATAGCTTGTGTTTGTGTTTGTTATTACTCTCATTGAATTGTGTTCATACATTTGGTATTTAAATGAGTTAAGGTGAATTAGTATTTAGTAGAGAAGAAAATGGAGGGGTTAAAGGAGGGATTATTCTTTGACTCATTTTCCGAGTTGGATAATTTTTTGAAGGAATACGAAAAAGCACATTTTATTCAGTTATATAAAAGATCTTCTCACACCAATGAGTACCATTTAAAAAATTAAGACAACAGAGGAATGTGAATGTTGATTTAAGATATGCATGATTGGAATATGCCTGCATCCACAGGGGTAAAAACTTCAAGTCACAGTCGAAAGACATTCCTAACAAGATATTTGACGTAAATTTTAACTTAGAAAGAGTTAAAAAGTTTTTTAAAAAGGATGCATTGACCTGGTTAAAGTACTTGTTGTGTGAGAAAAAGACGGATTATTGTTGGATATGTGTAGTGTGTGGTGAGGATTTGAGTGCATGTGAGAGTGTGGGATGTGATAAATGTTTGAAATGGCAACACATTAAATGTGCTGGATTGAAAGTGCCACCCAAAATGTTATATTGGTTCTGTAAATCATGTAAGTCAAATGTATAAATTGATTTGTCAAGAAATAAAACTGACTTACCTTATATATACTTTATATATTACCTGTATAAAACTGACTTCCCTACCATGGACAACATTCATCTTATTATCAAAATCTCGTTTCGTATAATCAAGTGAACACTCGTTCATCGCGGTGATGTAATATGACTGGAAATACGGATTCTTATGACCATTACGGACCACCCAGATATTGATTCATACGAGTAGACCCAGCTTTACAGGTACGAAGGTTTGTACGAGGATCCACTGCCTTCTCTGAAAACAACCGATATAACACAGTCTTCTTTAAGAACTTTAAAGGGGGAATTTTCACAAACGCTTAGATGATCCAGATTCGTGATTTGTTATGAGGTATACTCCTCAGGATTTATCTTCAATTTCTAAGTAAAATCTTATTTTTAGTGGATCAATAAAATGGTTATATAAATAAGTCTATCAATTGTTGTTCAATATATCTGAAACTTGCTAAAAGGGTGAATGATGGTCCCATCTATTTACATATGGGTGACTTTTGATAAAGTTATGAGGATTTCTGTGTTTTTTGCAGGGATTTCTGTAAATACACGGGGAGTTCGGTGATTTCTGTAAATACACGGGGAGTTCGGTGATTTCTGTAATTACACGGGGAGTTTGGTGATTTCTGTAATTCTATGGACCGATCCTTGAACCTATACCCAACTTGAGTATATTTCGGCGTATTCTTTATTTTGGGGTGTAGAAATGATTAGATATGACCTCATTACATCAGTAAACATAAAAGTCAATTAAATATATTCAAAATAGCGTAAATAAAGCTTAGGTTCGGCCTTAAGTCCCACCCTCGACTTCGTAATGGAAGAATAACAACAAACTGGGAGTGAGAAAGTTTAACTTAGTTTTGGGGAAAATCATTCCTCAAACCATCAATATATACTATACCTTCTTCATTTCTAATAACTTGACTACAGTGTCCAACGAAATTTTTCCGTCCAAAAGAAGATCCAATATGTGCGACATCGTGCATTTTACATTCCCGCTGCATAGCAAATTTGAAAGCGTCTATTTACCGAAAACTACAGTATTTCTACCGAAAGGACAAACTGAAAAGCGAAGAAAAATGAAACGAGAGCGGAACGGAAGTAGAAATCCGGGTCTACCTCATATTCAGCAAACGGATTCGACCCAAATTGGAGACTTATCTAACACTCTGGTTCAATATTTCGAAAGGTATGTTTTAAAGAAAATTAATAACCGCTCACCTCTCATATCATAATCAAGCGCGTATTTAAGGGGCGGATGCAGAAGGGTCATTACCGGGGAAGACTGCACTGGGGCGCGTAGCGCTGGAAGGGGTACATGGTGCAGAGGGGGGTTATTCCTTCTGCTGGCAGGTATGTGGGGGACCTTTTCAGGAAAATGATTCGAAATGGTGCTTTCTATGCACATTTTTATATGATAAGTCCACATTTCAAAAGTGAAATTAAAAAAAATGTTTCAGTATTCCTTGACAAATGCGCAGAAAATGAAAATGTGATTGCACATGAAGCATCCACTGGTTAGTCTATTAGACCACTTGTAATGAATGTGATAGGCTAATAATCTAAAGAGTACCTTGCGTTATAACACGAATCTCTTCTGACTAGGCTGTCTATGAGACTGACCAGAGCAGATTTCTAGACGATCCGTCCACAAGTGTCGCGTCCCCAGATCATCTGTCCTTATAATATGCGTCCACTTATTTTATCAATGCAAAAAAAAAAATCAAGATACACTTAAGTATTTACACTTTATCTGTAGTTCATCCATTTACTGTTTATAACAACGATACGAAGGCTGATTGATATGTTGTGAGCCTCGTACATAAGGGTTTTGCGGACATGTTACATCATTTTTCTACATAATCCCCTTCAGTATCTATACACTTTTGCCAACGGTGTTTAAGGGCCTCAATACAATTTTTAAAGCAGTTCTTTTCTTGGCCGTTCCGAAAGTCCTCTTCTGTATGTATGATGTCGTCATCTGACTGAAAGTGAGTGCCGGTGTAGAATTGAATTTGGACCCCATTGAATTTAGACCCACCGGGTCTAAATTCAACGGGCTGCGATCAAGATTCCACAGATTTTTCATGTTGAATTGTGACCCTAGAGACGGGGGGTCATTGTATTACGACCCTACCCACGGATAAAATTTTGACCCGCCGTTGAATTATGACCCCACCTTCACAGTTTCAGCTTACTGTGTAGATATAGATACAAATCTATCCGTTTCCTCCTGAAAATGTAAAACACAAAGAAATTGATACTATGTCACTTTGGTAATCACAAAAGAGTACCACAATGGACATCAATTCCTCCCTATTGCCATACCGTCCGCAAAGAGGTTAGGGGTATACTATAATCACCGTGTCTGTCTGTCCGTCCGTCCGTCCGTCCGTCTGTCTGTCTGTCTGTCTGTCTTTCTGTCTGCCTGTCTGTCTGTCTACCACATTTGGGCTTCCGGACCGTAACTTCTCTCCCTTTTCATCTATCTTCATGACACTTGGTACACGGACTCCCCATGAGTCAAGGATGATCGCGTGGATCTAAAGGCGGACGACAAACCCCTTTCTAACACACAGTTTGGTCAAACGCAAATGCGTTGAATGGGAGATTTTTAAAAAAATATTTTTCACTCGTTATATGTAATATACTAGATCTACTTTTCATAAATAAGTACCCATGCTTTAAAGTTCCTGTATCATGATACAAACTGAATACTAGTATGTAAAATTGTAAAATAAGGAAGTAAACATCCACATTTCTGTTTAATCCAAATTAGTAAAGCCAAAAGTAGAGGCAAATTAAACTTCAATAAAATATAAATTTATTGACTTCTTATTATAATACATGTAATAATAAAGTCTTCACCGGAACAAATAAAAAAAGAAAAAGAATAAAGTCAATTCTGTGATGATGATTCATACATTTGCATACACTTGCTCATAATTACACGTGCAACATATATAGAAAAGCCTACATGTACCTCGAAACGAGCCACGGACGACCGAATGCGTCGTTAACCTTATAATGAGCGACAGAAGATACGAACCAGCGACCTTCCGATCAAGAGTCCGATACGCTAACCACTCATGGCGTTTTTTTTTTTTTTTTTTTTGTAATTTTAAAAGCTATAACATATTTTCATAGTATAAGGATTTTTCGATTAGGGTTCTTATTTATGGTGGGTAGTATATCTTAAATGTAAATGTTATCTATATTACCTATATGTGTCCAACATGCAGTCGGTTATATGGACAATGTTTACACATGAGAGGCTGATTTCTGCCATTTCGTTATGGCGCCCGCCATAACGAAATGCTTCGTCTTTTCACCTTCGTTATGTCGCCCCGCCATAACGAAAAAAAAAAAAAGAAAAACTCGGATGTTATGTTGTTATGTCGCCGCGCCATAACGACATATGTCTTTTCGTTATTAACGAAACATTTTTTTATGGCGCTATGTCGTTATGGCGTGGCGATAAAACAAAGTCATTTGTTATCATTTTATGGCGGGGCGCCCAACTTATTTTGTTGTGGCGGGCCGACATAACGAAGGCGAAAAGAAAAAGTATTTCGTTATGGCAGGGCACCAGAACGAAATAACAAAATGGCAGAAATCAGCCACCATATTTTATTACCATGTTTGCGGTACAAGAGGTCCCGGCTTCGATACCCGATCTCCTGTCGATATCGGTTGAAGCGATGTAAATTCAACCAATCTACTACCATTGTTTTGTATACAACAGAAGAAACAATAGTGTACCTTTTTTTCGATGTCAATCTACATGTAATTGATTTTTATGCTTACGGTCTGAAAGATCCGGGGGCATATAGTGTTTGGATCGTCCGTCCGTCCGTCTGTCTGTCTGTCTGTCTGTCTGTAATTCCGTGCCGCTTTCAAAAATTGCAATATCTTGCCTTCGATTGGTGAAACATTCATCAAACTTTAACTATAAATGTATCTTGGGGGGGGGGGGGCCCTCAAAATTTGATGACGTCATGTGACCCTAGGGCTGGGGCTGGGTCAAAATCTAGGACATAGGCAATTTTCCTGAATTTTCACTTTGCTTGCCTTCTGATGGTGTTACATTTTCTTAAATTGAAGTATGAATGTATTTCACATGTCTGTGACATGGGACTCAGGGGGTGGGGGGGGGGTGTCAATATATAGGACATTGCAAATTTTGCCTTATTTTGACTTTGTTGCCGCCGGGGGCATTAAATAATTTTCAACATTTTGTATTTATTTGTTATTTTTTCTTCTAAAACCTCTTCGTCAGATTTTTTTTGTATCAACTGATGTTCCTAGCTGGATTCGCGCATTGTGTTAATCCCTGTTCCCGTGTACCTGGATATGCATATGAGAACATAGTAGCATCATCCTTTTGAAGTTCGCGAAAATTACGTTGGGTTTCTTTCATGTCAAGAAAGATGCAACACTTGTATTACAATCTCGAAATGAAAGTGAGACCCGCCCTTTGAAGTTTAGCAACAGGTTTGCTCCTTTGGAGTCACTGGTCACTCAGCATCTGTTTCCCAAGATGGAAACACGCATTATAAACGAGAGGAAAAACTATATTTTAAAAAATGAATATCCAAAAAGGGTGCGAAACTCAGAAAACAAGAAGAAAAACTTCAGACGAGACTGTAAACGGTTCTTCGTGAAAGAGAATGTTTTTGTACTACAGAGCACGTTGGAACAAAAATGGATTGCGTGTTGTTTCGAAAGATGAGAAAATCAGAGTCATAAAACAGATACATGAAGTTGGACATCTGGGGATCAATAAAACGTAAGTATTACATTTTGGGAGGTGATACCCAGCATCCCACATTTTCTGAAAAAAAAGTTTAACCCCCCTCCTTTTTTTTAAATTACCTGATCCACCCAATGTGCGTTTGGATGTTACTTGACGTCAGAGTGGACGAATTTTTAGTCATATAAATATATGTGACGTACAGCACATAGATTAATCCGAAATATCTGACCAAATACCTCGCCTTTGACATTTATTTTGACAAAGGCGAGGTATTTGGTCAGATATTTCGGACTACACATAGATGTGCGGTATTATTTGGAGAAGGGTTTTCCTACTGTCGACCTCCCTGGCCAAAGACAAGGGGTTGACAGAAAGGAGGGGAGTTGGGTCCCGCCTTATCTCTCTCCCTTCTTGGAGCGGCGCCCGCTTCGTATGCACAAATTTTGATATTTTCCTCCCTCCCAATTTCCTCCCCTCCCACCCTAAACACCATTTGCTCACTCCCTCACCTTCCGCCACTCCTCCCAACCCTCTTCCCCATCTTCCTTTTCATGTCCGCCCCTCATAGACGGTTCTGTTATGTGCCCGTCCAATCACAGACAAGGGACCACCCTTTTAACGGTCTTTCCGTATGTCGTGCAATGGGCTTTAAACTTGCTACCAAATGGTGACTACTTGCGTCTCGTTGGCGGACCTAGGGGAGGGTTGCGGGGGTTGCAACCCCCTCCCCCTCAAACTGTGGTCAAACCATTTTAGCGAAAAAGGTCATTTTTGCCACCCCCTTTTCCGACAGAATAATGGAAAACATTAGTCATGGGAGGCTGCCCCTCCCCTTTTCAAACATTTCTAGGTCCGCCTATCCGCCTTAAGCCCAGACCAAGACCAACTGCCATTACCATCGCGCCACTTAGTGGACATACATGTACCATGTGCCCCTTGCATCTAAGAAGGGAAAATTGTGGTCTTGTCTTTTTTATATAACTTGTTGTATCTGTGGACTGCAAAAATTGTGGGCCTGTTTATAAAATCTACGTACAAAAATGTGAATGCAGTATGCCCGAAACGGTGTATTTGCGATATTGCGTATTTAAGAAAATGCAACACCATCAGAGCTTATTTACCAAAAAGAAAAAAAATTAATAATAATAATAACACAAATTTTACAGTGTCCTATATTTTTAATTTGCCCGCACTATATTGCAACTGTTTACATAGTATAGACCATTGAACCTTTATTACTATTTTGTTGATGTATATTCATACGCACAATGCATTCATTGTTTCAGTGACGCGACGTTGTCCTATTGTGATTGAAATGTATGTAATCCGGATAGGGCCATGTATTTCGGTATCGCGTCATCGATAGCGCGACGATAGCGCAATGGCGTGATAGCGATGGCGCAATGCTCTATCGCGGCATCGTCATCGCACCATCGACCTACAAGTCGATGGCTCGATGACAATGGAGCGTCAGCGATTACGATGACGCGATGCCGACGACACGATAGAGCATCGGGCTATCGTCATCGTCATCGTGTCGTCGTTATCGCGCAATCGTCATCGCGCCATCGATCTACAAGTCGATGGTACGATGACGCGATAGTGAAGTGCATGGCCCTATCTGGATTCCATAGAAATGACATGGCCTGATGAATAGTGAAGAGTCTCACGTGGGTCTATATCGCTTACCAGAGAAAATGAGCAATTTTCAGGGGCGGATCCAGGAATCGTACTTAAAAGGGGGGGGGGCGCAACTGACAATTGAAGCCGAAGGCTTCATCGAGGCGCGTAGCGCCGAGAGGGGATAGGTGCGGGAGGGGGGTCCTGGGGGTCTCCCCCCAAAAAATTTTCAAAAAAATAATTAAAGATAACGCATTCTGAGAGTTTTTTCGTCGTTTTGTGTAAGGCTTACAGTCGGCTGGCTGGCTGTACTGTAAGCCTTACATGAAACGGAATACTTTCTGTTAATATATGGGTACTAGTTTACCATTAGATATGTCGAAATTAAAGGTTATGAGTTGATTTAATCTTCAAGCATACATTTGATTCAGCAATAATGTTAATAAAATTGGAAACAATACCTACACTTTGCCGATTTTAGGGGGGGGGGCGCCGCGTGCGCCCCCCTTAAATCCGCGCATGATTTTATACTACAAAATGCTACAGCAATAAAACAAAAGTGGAAATTCTTACATGATAAGCCTTTCAGTAGATTCAAAATACATGTAATTCTGAGCATCGCGGTACTCTATGATTTCACCTCTTGTGTAATCATTCAAAATAATGCAGCAAGACGCAGGGGCTGTGCCCTTACAGTCATTTTTAAACGCTAGTACTTAGTCTATAATAGAATTACATCATATCCATATCTGTGTATAAATATGAATAATGTTATATTTCAGCTGGAAGACGTTACGTGACCGATATTACTGGGTCGGATCATTTGATGACGTCAAGACATTTGTCACGAACTGCGAGATGTGCCAAAAGAAGGAGCCCCTGGTCAAGGCGAAGAAGCCCCTGCATTCTATACCTGTTCCAAAAGAAGCGTTTGTACAGATAGGAATGGATTTGGTAGGCCCACTTCCGGAATCCGAAAGAGGTGAATAATGTTTTCCTTAAGGCCAAAAAAAGTGTATTTCCTGTCACGTGCTAAAGAAAACTTAGGGTCGTACGGTCGGACATAATTTTGCATTATGATTTTATTTTTTGTCACTGATTTGATATTGGATTTCACCAAGAATGCATTTTACCCACCATGAGTGGCACTTACTTCTTTTATGTCGAAAAATAATGATCCCTTTGGTATCAAAAACTACATTTGAAGGCTGAAATGGGCAGTTTTAATAATTTTCTACTAAAAGTACTAGTGTCATAAAAAATTTAGTGTCGGGGCCAAAATTTGGGATCGGTCAAGTGACCGGAAACACGCATGATGTGTATAAATGTGGAGGATTCGAGTGCATAATGATGTCTATAATGAGGGAGGGTGCACAATTGCATTTTTCGTACTACATTTTCAACATTTTGTCAAGAGTGGCTAGACGGATTTTGGTGAGACTTGGTAGCAATGATACTCAAGGTCCCTTACCAACGTTCATTCTGTTTTGGTGGCTAGATCTTCCCAGGCCTGAGGGTGGATCTATGTAGGGGCAAAATGTACCTTGGACGGCCCCTCCTTCAGTTGAGAAACTTCTTCAGACAAACTGCATATAACGACAAACCAAATACATAAAAGTGATATAAAAGACGACGTGTTGTTGTTTTTTAATCCGTTCCAAAGTCAGATTTTGACGCTTTTCAGCGGTTTGGGACATTGGCATACAAGTGTAAACTAAGTTAGGAGAGATAACTCTTACAATACTTTTTTTCTTGGTAAAGACATTGGCTACTATTTATACATCATTTAAAAATTAATGTATTAAATATTTACTGTTAGTAGAAACTTGATAAATTTGATCAATAATTTAAAGATTACTTTAAATAATAAAATCATCTGTTTTATAAATTTCATTTAATATTTTCATTTAATTACTAAATGTAAAGATAATGTTATATTACTTTAATTCATTTAAAGTAGATTTTTCATATCTAGTTCTTATTTTTTTTATTAAATTAAATTTTTGTATATGCATACATTTACTTTGATGTATCGCCCGTTGAGGCATAAAGGGATCACTTTGCCCGGCATCTGTCTGGTAGTCAAACATACATTTTAATGTTTCGTAGGCGACACACGGTTTCATTGAATACGCTAATTTTCTAACCATTTCAGATTTCATGTTTAAGGGGATATCCGGCTTAAGGGATATGTATTTTGCCTTAATCCGAAATTCCTTTTTATACGCCCGTCATACGACGGGACGTATTATGTTATGGCGCTGTCCGTCCGTCCTCGGGTCCGTCCGTCCGTCTGTCCAGGGTCATGTATTCCAGATTTTTTTTGCCATTTTTCAAGATATTGCGATGAAATTTGGTAAATAGCTTTATTTTAAGCAGTGTCAGTACCAGTTCAATTTTTTGTACGATTGACTTACTTTTGGCTGGTTTATGCCCCTTGAACTTTGAAAAATCATTGATTCATGAAACAAATTTAGAATGCAGAAATAAGATTTATAAATTAAATTGTATAATAGAAGAAACCGGATGTTGAATTCCATTCTAATAAACCATAAGTTCGAACTGGTCCCGTTCAAAGTAAGCGACGGGCGTATTTAGCCACGCTAGGCGTTGCTCTTGTTTTCTTGGATTGATGAGCAATATCTTTGATTTGTATTTATTTCTGTTTCAGGTAACAGGTATATCCTTGTTTACACCGAGTATCTCACAAAATGGGTAGAAGCAGAAGGCCTGCCGAACAAAGAAGCACAAACAATAGCCGAAAGTTTAACTAGGTTCGTTTGTATTCATGGGGTACCGACAACGTTGATAATCGACCAGGGCCGTGAATTCTGCAACGAGCTAAATGACTTATTTTGCCAACAAATGGGCATTGATCATAGGGTTGCCTCAGCTTATCACCCCCAGACTGGCGGGCTTACTGAACAGTTCAACCGAACTCTGTGTAGCATGCTATCAACTGTTGTGAAGGACAGTCAGAACAATTGGGATGAAAGGATTCCATTTGTACTGTTCGCCTACAGAACAGCAGAACAAAAATCGACAAAAATGGATCCATTTTCATTGGTGTACGGACGAAAGGCTCGACTTCCGGTTGAACTAGATTTGCCGTCTTCTCCACTCGAAGAAGCAGATGACGAAGAAACAGCTTTGCAGGCAGGAGTAAAATCGTTTATTGACCTATCAGAGTCCAGGAAACGTGCGAAAATCAACACCAGAAAGGCCCAACGAAAGCAAAAGTCGTATCATGACTCGGACGTAAAAATCATTAAATTCAAATTTGGCGATACCGTATTGCTACACAACACACGGAAAACTACGAGGAAAGGGGGTAAGCTTGAGTATCGATGATAAGGCCCTTACGTGATCGAAAAGGTTCTGAAAAAAGGTGTGTATAAACTTAAAGGTCAGGCGTCTAAAGTCAATGGCAACAGACTTAAGATGTTTCGTAGCGAAAATAATGAGGAGTGTGACCGAAATGCCCCAGATAGCCAGAGGAAGGAATCCCATTTACCCCCAAGAAAAGAAAGCCGATGTACACAAATCCTTGCAATGACGACAACAGCGAAATCAACAAAGATGATCGTAACGAAAGTTCCACCGAACGCCAGAATGAAAACGTACGAGACAATGAAAACGCAGACGATGATGTACAGTTCGTGCAGTGTGATGAAGGGACAAAGACGATCACTTTCAAATGGATTGACAATGACTGGCAAGCAGAGAAAGCCGCGCTATTTGGAGTAGATGTGAAAAACTTTCACAACCAGAACAAGCTGTACCACGATGTTCCCGTACACTCTGAACCTTCCAAGACCGTAGCGATGAGAGGCGACGGCAATTGTCTGTTTCGCGCTTTTAGCTATATCCTCTTTGGGGTCAGGTCCTATCACGTTCTTGTACGGAACTATATCGTTAACTTCATGCAAAACAGAAAGGAACTCTTTGAAAGCATAGAAGCAACCCCAATAGGAAACTACAGCAGTGAGTCTCTCATGTCGGAGGTGGAAACTTGGGGCACGGAACTGGAAATATTAGCCTTGGCGACTATGCTAAATACTACAATTTACGTTTACTGTGTACAAGGCAAGAGGGATAGAATACAGGTGAGGGGATGGTTGCCATATTGTCCACTTGAGGAAACAGAAACGTGCAAGAAAGGGGCTATATACTTGCGGAATATATATGCACACTTTGAACCAGTTTTTGATGTTAGATGCGAAAGGCAATGTACGGAAAATTTCACAAAATCGCCATACTTGGGAATCAAGAACTATTTGCCCAAAAGATACTGGAAGTATGTGTCTACCGCCATACTTAATGCAGCTCTAGTAAATAGTTTCCAAGACGAGAAGTTCTTGCAAAAGAACACTACATGTTCCTACGAGTCAATTTATGTGAAACAATTCACAAAAGAACATTACAAGGTAGATGGGAAGTTGGAAAAAATAGCCAAAGAAATCGATGCAAATATTTTCAACCTACTGTGTGACTATGAAGACTTGGATGTCAAATTGCTGCAAGAGGAGGAGAGAATGTAATTTGATGTTTTGTGGTTTCGAGAAAACTGGACTTTATAAATTGGTATAGGTATACCAAAGCCATTCGTTTATTTGGTTGTTTGTTGTTTTATCAATAAAGATCAAAACTTTTATCTGTTAATTGCAGCATCATTCAATTTGTTTTTGTGATATTTGACCCTTCTCATGCCCTCATATTTGGCTGACACATGATGGCATATGTGCTGAATGATGATGATCAGGTGAGCAACATATAGGCCAACGTGGGCGTTTTGTTTAATTGACTGTCGGACTGGTGGACCTTCGGACTAGTGGACCGTGACCTGTAACTTCTAGTAGCGAGAAAGCCAAGATGGCGGATAATGATTTTAATGCTATGGGACTTCCTCGGTCAATTCATCAACAAATTACGCTTAAAATGCCACAACTTAACAATTTTTGCAGAGATCTGCAGACACACTGCAAATACTCGTATTTATTTTTATTTTTACAACCGAGTGTAAAGTTTGCATTCATATACATGTATATAGAAACTTGTCCCGACGATGTAAACGGGTTGTATGACATGGATAACGTTCCCTGATATTGATTAATTCACGCACAATATCTGAGTATAGCCTACTGGGCACTACATAGACATTGTTTATGGAACACCAAGTTAACAGAAACTCAAATATCTAGTGAACGCAATAATTCACTTTTTTGCGCGCATTAATTATTGTACGTATTTATTTAATTATTGGGCACAAATATGGCGCACAATAATTCAAATAAAGACTTCTCTATTAGATTAAAATTAGAGAGCTCTCTAATTGAATTCTTATATGCACTCATTGAATACGTACGTGTAATAATTGTTAAATTAGTGCGAACAGAATTTTTTTTTTGTGGGCGCAATAATTGAAACATATTTGAGTTTCTGTTAATTAGTGTCTGCATTTATTCAGATTCAGATACCACAAGGTATAGAGAACAATCAATCTGTGCGTGCAAGAACACGGACTCGGGTTTGAGATCGTAATTTTGTGCACAATAATTGGATCATTGCGTGCAAAAATTAAATTAGTGCGCAGTATATAATTGAAAAAGTGCGCGCAATTACTGAATTCCTTAGCGTAAAAAGCGGGCAGTTTAAGAGTTCTCTTGATTACAAAGGCCTATTGAGCTCATTTTCGTAGGTAAAAACGCGTAACTTTCGCAATATAACGCGAAACTTAAGTTAACGGCCAAGGTAACAAAGTCATTTACCTAAGATAGCATACCAAGTATGAGGCAATATTCTATAGTTATGTTGAATTTATGATTAATATTTATGTGGCGGATATATAGACAGGACAAACCTCTCTCCGATTATTGATCAAGGGAATAAACGATCAAGATGTTGTGAAAATTTATACATTTTAAAAGGTCAAATTTCCGTTTCAACTCTAATTCTATTTCAGAGCTCCTCAAGTGATATTGAGAGCACTCTATTTAATTAGAGAACTCTCTGAATAATTGAGGATATTTCAAATTGGTTTACCATACATTTTACTGGCCATAATAGACAGTTTATGTGTTCAGCATGTTTTAAACTAAAAGTTCTGTGGTCAGATACGATGGAAATGCAACCTTTTAAAATGTATACATTTCAAAACATTTTGATCTTTTTTATTCCCTTGATCAAACTAGAGCTGTCCTAACGAAATTAATACTCCCGGGGCAACCAATGTAGTTACACAGACCTATACTCTGCTTTTATCCAGAGTCAATGAAGCATAAAATTAAGGTCAGATGCAGCATCTGCAGCATGCATCCAATTCAGCATCCCAGAATACATCACTGGTGCAAGTTTGGATGAGAAAGCACTTGTACTTTGTCAGAAATTGACATTTCACAAACTTCTTAACCGGGTCACTCAAGCGGAAAATGTAGGTCTAGCACAGTATCCGCAGGCTAGCATGCATCCAATTTAACATCCCATAGTACTGGTGCAAGTTTGATCAAGATAGCACTTAAACTTCCCGAGAAATTCACTTTTGAAAACTTCTTAACCGGACAGACAGACGGACGGACAGAGTGATTCCTATATACCCCCCAAACTTCGTTTGCGGTGGGGAGGGGTATAATAATCGGAGAGAGGTTTTTCCTGTCTATATGTCCGCCACATAAATATTGATCATAAATTAATTCGGCATAACTAGAGAAATTTGCCTCATATTTGGTATGCTATTATATAAATATCATATGGCAGTTCGGGTAACAGTGATACTGTCACCCCGTGAAACGAATGTCACCGGAGGCGCAAGCCGAGGGTGACATTCTGTTTCAAGGGTTGACAATATCACTGTTACCCGAACTGCCATATGATATTTATTTTATTATACCGAAAACTGTATCAAACTGATATTTACAACAGTGTTTGTCGGTTTCAGTCACGTGATTGAGTAACATTGACTGTTACTTGATCACGTGATTAGGTAACAGCGAATGTTAGGTCAATCACGTGGACTACTCAAAGGCAATGTTACATGAACTGTATTGACATGCAAGAATGATACATGATACACTAAGATTGAGGTATAATAACTATTAATGAAACCCTAGGTAAATGATCTTGTTACCTTGACCGTTACCTCATGTTTCGCGTTATTTCGCGAAAAATATTTTTTTTTACCTGAGCTCAATAGGCTTTCGTACCTGATCGAGTCGAATGCTCAGATAACCTATTTTGTGATCTCTCCATCCGTCGTCCGTCATGTAACTTTTCTATTTGTCTACTTCCTGTCTGAAACACTGCAGTGAGTTCAACGACACTTCACAGAAAGCAAATAACCAAAGTCCCCACCATGTTTGTTAATGTCAGTTAGTTCGCTTCAGGGGTGGAACCAGGAGATGGGGACAATATAGGTTGCAGAATAGGCAGTTCTTGGCAACTCTTTTTTTTTCTTTACAACAGCAGAATCAGATGCCGACGACAATTTACGAAATGCATCGGAACTATCTAAAAATTGTAAAAAAAAAAAAAAAAAATAAAAAATAAAATACAAAATTCTTTCTTGTATTCTTTATCTTAATTGGCATATTTTGCACATTTGCTTACGGTACTGAAGTGAACGATTTATATCCTCTTGGCCTCATGTTTATTAGGAATGAACTCTATCGATTTTGTCTTTCAATTGTCGCAATTGTTTTATTGTGCCAAAATTTCTTAAATACGTGCAGAAAAATACCAATATCTATGATATTTCACTTGTGATGCCATTTTAAAATGTTAATTTGTTTTTCTTTCTTTAATTTTACGCAATTAATCGGTAAAATATATTTCTCGTGTCATTCTCTATAATAAACGGTGTTCCAATTTTATTTTTGTACATGTACTTGAATTTTAACATCTACATATAGGAACAGTCACATTTCAACGTTGAATTATGACCCCGGTCATTATTCAACGTTGAATTATGACCCGGGTAATTATCCAATGTTAAATTATGACCCGAGTCATATCTATGTTAATATACTTCGCAATATCTGAACTCTTAACCTACTTGTCTTTGATCAAATATATGCGTCTTTATATATGTCGGTTTAAGTACACAATGACATCTTTTAAAGGGCAGGTAGGTAGGATCATGATTTCACGTTGAATTATGACCCGGGTCAATATTCCACGTTGAATAATGACCCGGGTCATTATTCAATGTTAAATTATGACCCGAGGTCATGATACAACGTGGAATTTTGGACCTGTCGGCGGATTTTTTATCCGTGGAATTTTGACTCTAATTGGTGTGAAAATTCAACAGCGTGATCAAAATTCAACGACCAAGGCGGGTCATAATTCAACGAAAAATCCATTGAATATGGACCCGGGGTCAATATTCAATGGGGGGGGGGGGGGTGTCCAAATTCTATCTTACACCGGAAATGGCGTTTTTCATTTTTAGAAATAGATGAAATCTGATGGAGCGAGATCATGCGAATAAGGCGGATGCTCAATCAGTTTAAAGATACAACCCTTATTGGCAACCATGGCAATGACAGACTTGTGAACGGGGGCATTGTCCTGGTGGAACAACACACTTTTATTGAGGTTTCCGTGGCGCTTGCATTTGACTTTAGCATTTTCCCGTAACTGCCTCAAAAGTGATACATAGTATGTGTCATTCATTGTTTGTCCCTTTTAGAGATAATCTACCATCAGAATACCATCAGCACCCCAGAAAACCGAGGCCATAATATTTCTATCTGATGGAATATTCTGTGCCTTCCTTGGAGGGGTTAACAAAGGTGCTCCCATTGTTTAGGCTGGGATGAAGTTATGGACCCGTTTCATCTATATTAACAAATCTCTGAGAACGGTTAGCAGAGTCTGCCTCTTAAAGGTTCAGATTAGCATGCAACGAAGTGCGCTAGGTGTGCTTTTGATCAACGGTCAAAATTCTTTGTACCCAATGGGCTGAAAGCTTTCTCATTGCAAGATCCTCTGTCGAACATCGTCGCAAGCCGTGGTATTTGAGTCCGCCCCACCCTCCTTTCCCTTAAGGAGGGGGAGTGGACTCAAATACCGTGGCTTGCGACGATGATTATATTAGAATGGAATATACTCTTTCCTCGGAAATGCCAACTGTACTGGCTATATATCTTTCTGTCAAGAAACGGGAATCAACTAGAGCTATCCTAACGGGGTAAATACCCCCGCGACAAGGTTGAAACATGCAATAATTCACCCCATGATACATCACTGGTATAAATGTAAAGGATGTCCCACTTGTATATTTTGACGTATAGTCGATGAAAACATCCTGGTTTGTGTGCACTCTGACATTGACCTTGTAGATATGATCTTAATTCATTGTTATTATACATCCTTGGGCCATGGACAACAATTATGTAAGAAATAATCTTCCAGCAAAGTATAATGAAGAAATTATGGCATAAACAAAAAATCTGGCTATGTGTGCACCGAGACATTGACCGTAGAGATATCACCTTGGTTCGAGGTATTGACACACCCTTAAGTCATGGACAACAATTGAGTAAAATGTTATTTCCCTCCAAATTAAAAAGAAGAAGTTACTACTCGGACAAGAATTCCGGTTATGTGTGCACTATGACCTTCACCTTGTAGATATGACCTTGATTCAAGGTCATGACACATCCTTGGGTCATGACCAACAATTGTGTAAAATATTATTCCTCTTCAAAGTAAACGGAAGAAGTTATGGCCCGGACAAGTTTTATGGACAGACAGACGGACAGACACACAGACGTAAAACATGCTCCGTACAATGTGATACACACCTGTAGATCATAGCAAACGATGGTATGAAATATTATCCAGATCCTACACAGCAGTAGGGAGCTATGACGCGTACAAGGATTTTGACAATGCGTGCACTATGACCTTGATATTAGAGATACGATCTTGAGTGAAGGTCATGACACTCTCTTGGGCCATGAACAATAATTGTGTCAAATATTATCATGGATAATAATCAATCTGATTAAAACCATATCTTTATTCCGCTTCTCTATTTGTCATTGCAGATAAAGATCTGGCGAAACTCCGCATGTTCGGGTGAACTCTGATGACGTTTCAGTGACCGAAACCGTTGTTTCCCATAGCCAATCAATGACTCGGCTAGGCACGCGATAGTGACGCAATATGTAACAAACACTGTTCAAAAACTACCTTTTGGGTCACGCACTCTGTGGATGTTAATTTCATTCCTAGGAATTTGTAGCCGATCCACTAACTGGCTGAAATCAGAGTTCACCAGAACATGACCCCTTACGGAGTTTCGCCAGATCTTAATCCGCACTAGGACAAATAGAGAAGCGGAATAAAGATATGGTTTTAATTAGATTGGGATAATAATCCAACGTGGTAGGAAGAAGTTATGACCCTGACAAGAACTTTGACTGTGTATACACTGTGACCTTGACCTTGAAGATATGACCTTGGATCAAGGTCATGTCACACCCCTAAGTCATGGACAACAATTGTGTGAAATATTATTCATATCAGACAAGGGGGTAAGAAGTTATAGCCCTGACGAGAATTTTTACTATGTATGCACTGTGACCTTGACCTTGAAGATATAACCACGGGTCAAGGTCATGACACACCATATAGTCATGTACAACAATTATTTGAAATATTATCAAAGTACAACTAGGGGGCAAGAAGTTATGGCTCGGACAAATATGAACAGACGGACAGACAGACAGACAGCGTGATTCTTATACCCCCTTACAAATATATAATGGTATTGCATAGGCAATGACCTCGTCTATAAATCATAGAAAAGGTCAATGTTTTCACATGCCACTTTCAAATTACCATTGAAATCAGATATTTTCGAATAAACGGTAGCAAATAAATGTTATATTGCTTCTCTCTTGAATAAATCATTAAACACATGTGGAAATGGCTAAATGCAAAGAGACGCAAAAACTTAAAGAATTTCATTTGAGATTGAAACCAATATGACTTTAAAATAACCAAACAAAACTTAAAAAAAAAGCAAAAACAAAACAAAAACCGAAAACAACAACACCAAAAAAAAAAAAAAAAAAAAAAAAAAAAGAGAAAATAAAAAAAAAAAAAAAAAAAAAAAAAAAAAAAACCCAGCAACAACAACAAAAAGAAAAACCAAAGAAAACAAAAACAAAAACAAAACAGAAAACACCAATACCTTTTAAGGGTTCTTGATGCTTGGGTGAAGTTATATATGTTCCGTCAGACATTTATTAATTTGTTTTCGTAAACTTAAAAATAGTATACATATTACAGTAGTAACAAAAAAATGTAGAAGTATTAGATCTTAAACATATTTATGATTTATTATAACTTACCAAATCTTATACGTTATTTGCATCAATTCCTTGTCAACATAAGAGGGCAGTGTTATTTAATTTCGCTTTATTAAATTTACTATGGTTATATAAAAATATTTATGTACAAAGAAACATCTGATATTGTAGATAGAGTGCAGTGTAAAATTATGAATCGCACATATAACTCATCTCTATAAGAGATTGATACAGCAACAAATGTGGACAGGCAGACAAAACATCTATTTACGGAAAGTTACATAAAACGATAATGAGACTATCTCACAAACGCTTAGATGATCCAGACTGGTGACTGGTAATGAGTTGTACTCCTCGGGATTTATCTTCAATATCTAATGGAAATCTTATTTTTTATCTTTGTTTTACCATGATTATTATCTTATTTGAGGAAATAATTGAATATATATCATCTATGCATGCTTTTTCATTGAATTCAAATGTGAATTTCAAAATATTTATAACAGTATTTGTAAAAATTTACTGAAAAGTTGCATTGTGGCCTAGGATAGAACCATAGTCATAACCCATCATGCACTAGGAATCACTCGCGTCTCTACTCAAGAATGTTACAATATGTAAAACTCAGTACAGATATGTCATGTGATCACTTTTGATCAGAAAAATCAAAAGTTATCAAATGACATTTGTCACGAGGAAAAGTTTACTTTTTATGTAATGTTAATATTCAAATTTATTTAAATTATAAGTTTAAAATTTTATTTTATCAAAAATCTTTATATTCCATTTTCCTTAAATCCATTTTATGTTTCCCGTAAAAAACTCAAAATGCCGTATGTATATACTTTATTTGATTAACTTCAGTTTAGGAATTTCTCATTTTCTAAAGCTTTTATATTTATCGTTACCTAATAGGGCTTACAAATTCTTAGTTAATGTAATAACAACACCTTTTGGCTATTTTTAGCAAACTTTCCTCTGACATTGTGTCTTTGATCAGAAAAATCAAAAGTTATCAAATGACAGATACGTAGGTAGGACCAAGGTCACGGTAAAGGTCAAGACGTAAAAAGTTATAGTACCGAAGGAGATGTCTTATCACAAGGAATACACATGTGAAATATTAAAGTCCCATTACGTACCATTCAGAAGTTATAGCATGAACTATTGTTTTCCTGAATTTAGGTCAAACTCCAAGGGCAAGGTCACCAGATCATTTTTTTCTACTAGTGGAACGGTATTCCCGCAGAATATGCACATGTGAAATATCAAAGCTCTATCACTTAGCATCCAAAAGTTATAGAATAAAGTTTTTCACCTAAATTTAGGTCAAATTCCAAGGTCAAGATCAGAAGGTCGAACATTATGGTATAAAAAGAAAGATCTTACCACAAGAAATACGTGCACATGTGAAATATGAAAGCTCTATCACCTACATTTGCAATGTTTTGCATCTTTTATTGAAAGCGGGGCGGAACGGGATGGGATGACAGACAGACGGACAACCCAAACGCTATATACCCCATGGTCTACAAGATCGGTGGCATAAAACCTCCTTGAATACTCTAAAACAAATGCAGTTTTCGCGAAACCGTGGAAAAAATAAACAAATCTCAAAAAGAAAACCAATCATCAATCATTTCTGTTATCATCTGCCGTTTAATGTAACGTCATATATATATATATATATATATATATATATATATATATATATATATATATATATATATATATATAGATATATATATATATATATATATATATATATATAAAGCACAAATAGAATCAGTGAAACACCTGGGAGTACTATGGACCTTGGATCTCCGAAGAAATACCTGTAGAAAATAAAGACAAATTAGACAAACATATAAAGCACAAAGACACTACAGCTAACAAGGCACCCCATATTCCACTTATATTCGTTCCCCGTCTGGGACTCGAACCCACGACCTATGGCACCGAATCACCTAGCTGTCATGCATCCGACCCTCTAACCGACTGAGCTACATATAGATAGAGAGAGAGAGAGAGAGAGAGAGAGAGAGAGGGGGGGCGGCGTTCTGGTTCTGCATGAAGTTTTCTTTCTTTTTATCAACATGGAATCTATATCATTAAATATTGAATTCAAGTTAACACCTAGAATATCTGTGGCTGAATATCAACAGTTGTACTAAGAGTTAAATAATTGAATGTTGTCAGATATACGGGTCAGTGGTATCAGTGGATTACTAAGGACAAGCTCGACCGCGGCCATCCATTCCTAGAGTGGTTTATCATCTAACTACCTATTTGCTTTTCAGATAAGACAGTATAAACCGAAACCCGTATCTCGGTATACATTGGCATGTAAAAACGTTTGGCTGCTTCGTCTTTTGCATGCAAAGGACAAAAACATGAAACTATACACAAGGCATGTGCCGAACCTATAAAGACGAGTAGAATAACAAATGAGTGGACATTTCTGCATCCTTTCCTCTGTCCTCTTTACTTTTCATTTCCCATTACTGTCTATACCCTCACATTTCAGCATTTAGTATTTATACTTCAGACATAGTGTACCAGAACATGCTGTTAATATCAATGCTTTATAACATTCAAAATTCTATTCATGCATACATGGATTGCCATTTGATATTCAAATCACAGCCTCCTACCATCACCACCGTCCCTTAAAAAACCACCAAAAAACAAACAATCCCCCCCCCAAAAAAACCCAAAACAAACCAAACAACCCCCACCACCATCACCAAAAACTCCCAAATAACCCCCCCCCCCATCAAACAAACAAACGGAAAAATCAAAACAAACAAGTAAAACAAAAACGAAGACAAAAACAAAAACACAAAAACTACAGCCCAAAACTGATATATAAATGTAATAAATGAAAATCACGATGCTGGGTGTTATCCCCCTTTCCCATTTAATGAGAATAAGCAACTACACTGAAATATATATATCTATAGGGCTTCACATCCCATACTGGTTTATCACCTGATACTTCATATTTTGCTAAAAGGCATATATATATATATATATATATATATATATATATATATATATATATATATATATATATATATATATATATATATATATATATATATATATATATACACACACACATGTACAATGCACATTTTCATGTTCTTGCTCACAACAGGAATCTTCATCTCTTACGACTACTATACCACATACCTACAAGATGCATAATGAAAAGATTAGTCATTTGTCTGTGAAAGCAATTGGGAGTAGCACAACTGTATTGTTATATATAGGAAGTGAAATGTGTTTTCAATCAATCTTTCGCAGTTAATCGCCGACATGAAGCAAAGATTGTAATATATTGGAGAATTTGTGAATATCAAACCGTCAAATCCCCTTGAATTCTCTGGCAATGTTGCGGAGTCCGAAAACGATTAATTCTGGACCAGTGAGTATTGTTGTTATTGTAGTTCCTCTTCCTCTTCTTCTTTCCCCTTCTTCTTCTTCTTCTTCTTCTATTATTATTATTATTTATTATTATTATTATTATTTATTATTATTATTATTATTATTATTATTATTATTATCATAATTTATACAATTATTGATTTCACTTCCTGCTACGTATAACGTTAATGGAAATGTCTTAAATGAATATATATTTTTTGTTGAGAATTTTCAATTAAAGATACTGTTACATGGATGTTTGTCAAGAAACTTTCGACTCCGCCACATGTCTTCATCCGCACATCGTGCGCAATTCTGTGACTTTACAAAAATGAAACTGTACTTAGATAAACTTACGAGGAATAAATATCATAGGAAGGTGTACCTTTTCATAAATATACATGTACAATAAAGATTATATTCAATATGTTGATTCTTTACTACAGTAAATAGTGCAGCTTAATTTGCAGTATATTTTGGCAGCATGTGTATTCTCTTAGGGCAAGATACACAATATCATATTCAATATCATCAAATACCCTATTTTGAAGCCTCTGTGAATTCTGAAAGAATGTAAACCGCTGCGTAAATTCGGTAACTACTGAGTTCGTTTAGTACACCATTGCCTGCCACAGAAATAACTTTCACTGTTGGTATGCACTTATGTTATAGATTGTTCGCTTGTGCCAAGTGTTTACATATTATGAGAATTGCTGATAAATGAAGATAATCGACGCACTGGATTCTCCTACCGTACTTTAAACGGAAATTGGAAGTAAATACATAAAAAAATATTGAATTAAAGTAAACATGCATATATCAAGCTTAAGTAATTATACAAATCTGGGTGTATATAGAGATCATTTTCCTGTCCCTCAGTCTGTCCGTGTAAATGGTTTCAGGGCCATAACTGAAATCCCTTTTCACATATGATCAAGAAACACATACCCCCTTAAGTTAATTATGTGTATCATTGACTTGGAAGTCAAAAGCTCAGGGTAAAAGAATATGGATAAATTAACATGCTTTTCTGTCCATAACTGAATGCCCTTTACACCTATTGGCATGGAAATTCATATACAGACTCATCGTGAGTCGGGGGCAGGCTTGGTGTAGTGGTTAAGCGCTTGGCTTCCGGTATCGACGATCCGTGTTCGATTCCCGGATTGCGCCACTACATTTAAGAGGTGGGTTACCTCTTGCCTCCATGTCATGATATAACTGAAAAATTGTTGAAAGCGACGTAAAACACAAATCAAAATCAATCATCGTGAGGTCAATTGTTAAGTTCAAAGAGCATGGAGAACTGAAAATGGTCTCCGGATCATACATGAGTTTCCTTTACACCTATTGCCGTGAAACTTCACTTCATACACAGACTCACCGTCAGTCATGAAATGTGTTCTATTGGCTTGGAGGTAAAAAAGTCAAAGGTCAAGGCCACTAAGCAAAGATGATTGAAAATTTGGTTTACAGATCATTAAAGAATTTCCTTTTACACTGATCGAAATATATACTCCCTGACCTAGATCTTGAGATTTAAGTTTTGTTTTTAAAGGTTGACGTAAGGATGTGCCACACTCTTCACCGAATGTCACTGTTGACCAATGAGCAAATTTTCCCAATTCAGAGGGGACGAGGTTATCTCCTCCGAAAATGTTAGACAAGGACCGTCATAGAATCCCCACCACCCCGCTAGGGTAATACTCAAGGAAATCTACATAAAGCTGTAGAGTGTCTAATAGCAAGACTTACGGGGGTTTTTTTTGCGATGACCATAGAATCATACAAACGACGTGAAGGGCATTTAACTAAGGAATGAGTGTTTTATTGTTGGTGCTCATTGAAAATGAAGTCAGCATGTCACGCACAAATCCCGGTTTCCATAAACACTAACAATAAGACCTTATATTTCCGTTATAAACTACTAGTACTACAAGTTCATTTTTCACCCTTGAGATACGTTCAGTCTAAATATAAATATGATTTGTAAGCTAACACTTTGCTAAATTCTCCTAATCTCATTTTTTAAACTTTAAAAATATGTCAAAAGGTCATGGACGACGAACAGACGGACGCCAAACGGCACGTTACGACAGGAACACACTTGAGCCTTCAGCTCAGGTGAGCTAAAAACTTGATCTGGTTAACAATTTCGAAAGGTATGAGATCAAGCGTTTTAAATATATTCAAACATATAAATTTAATACACAAGACATTTTAGATAAATTTTCATCTAGGGTCAAAGTTTTTTTTTTAATTTCTTTTACTTTCGGAGGGGAAAGATAGGAAATATCACTGCTAATAGTATACGTGAAAACCTTTTTTTTTTAACTATTGCTTTCATGCATACGATTCTTTTGTTCTCCAGTTGGACAGAAAATCTGCCTAAGTTTAGAAAAATAGATTTTGTAGGTGACTAAAATACAAAACATGAACGGAATGTTTATTTGCGATCTTGCATATTCGGTAACTTGGATTTTGTGACATTGACCTTGATCTACGTCTTATTTTCTTTTAACATTCTATATAAGTCAAACTTTATATTGCATCTAGAATTTCTTAATCTAGGGCCCCTTTAAATTTAAGTTTTATTTTTGATAGATAGATTGATTAATTGATTGCTGTTTAGCGTCACACCACGAACATTTCACGTATATGGTGACGGCATCTGCCTGATACGGGGCATACAAATTTTGACCTGTGCAACGGACTCACCCGAAGCAGTGAGGGATCTTTTACGTGCCATGCCGTCTGGGAACCAGGCTATTGTGTAATCTATTTCTAAATTTGTTTCAGAGAGCTGAATAAAACATATGGTTCATATACAATAATACAAATTCATTATACACCCCGCAAACAAAGTTTAGGGGTATATCTGTCAGTTTGACTGTTTGTCCGTCTGTCAGTCTGTCCGTATGTTCACATTTGCCCGGACCATAACTTCTAACCCCCTTGTCGGATCTGGATAATATTTCACACAATTGTTGTACATGACCCAAGGGTGTGTCATCACCATGACCCATGGTCATATCTTCAAGGTCAAGGTCACAGTGCATACATAGCCAAAATCCTTGTAGACAATAACTTCTTACTGCCAAGTTAGGCAAGTAACAAGTTGGATTATTATCCAGGATAATATTTCATACAATTGTTGTCCATGAACCAAGGGTATGTCATGACCTTGACTCAAGATCATATCTCCAAGGTCAAGGTCACAGTACACACTTGGTCAAAATCTTGTCAGTGCCATAACTCCTTACTGCTGTGTTGGATCTGAATAACATTTCACACCATCGTTTGCCATGATCTACGGGTGTGTAATTATTTTTGTCCTGGCCATAACTTTGTATCCCGTCATCGGATCTGGATAATCTTTCACATAATTGTTGTCCATGCCCAAAAGTGTGACATGACTTTAACCCAAGGTAATATTTTCAAGGTCAAGGTCACAGTGCATACATAGCCAAAATCCTTGTCCGGGCCATAACTTCTTACTGCCAAGTTGAATTATTACCCAGGATAATATTTCACACTATTGTTGTCCATGAACCAAGGGTGTGTTATGACTTCGACTCAAGATCATATCTCCAAGGTCAAGGTCACAGTACACACTTGGACGAAATCCTCGTCCGAACCATAACTCCTTACTGCTATGTTGGAGCTGGATAACATTTCACGCAATTATTGCACAAGAGTGTCATATCTTCAAGGTCAAGGACATAGTGCACACATAGCGTGGTCCGGGCCATAACTTCTTACTGCCATGATGGATTTGGATAATATATCACACAATTCTTGTCGAAGACCCAAGGATGTGTCATGACTTTGACTCAAAATCATATCTCGAAGGTCAAGGTCAAAGTGCACAGTTGTCAAAATCCTTGTCCGGGTCATAACTCCTTAAAGCTATCTTGGATCTAGATAACATGTCACACAGTTGTTGTTCATGTCCAAGGCTGTGTCTTGACCTCAATCGAAAGTCATATCTTCAAGGTCAAGGTCACAGTGCACGCATAGCCGAAATCCTTGAACATGCCATAACACATTACTTCCAGGTTGGATCTGGATAATATTTCAGACTTTTTTTTGTTCATGACCCAAGAATGTGTCATGACCTTGACTCAAGATCATATCTCCAAGGCCAAGGTCATAGTACACAGTTGTCAAAATCCTTGTACAGGTCATAGCTCTTTACTGTAATGTAGGATCTGGATATTACCTCACATCATTGTTTTCCATGATCCAAAGGTGTGTATTACATTGTACGGTGCGTGTTGTCCGTCTATGTGTCTGTCCGTCTGTCAGTCCATGAAACTTGTCCGGGCCATAATTTCTTCCTTTTACTTAGGAGGGAAATCAAATTTGACACAAGTATTGTTCATGAACCAAGGTCATATCTTCAAGGTCAAGGTCACAGTGCATACATAGCTAGAATTCTTGTCCGAGTCGTAACTTCTTCTTTTTGATTTGAAGGGAGATAATATTTTACACAATTATTGTCCATGACCTGAGGGTGTGTCATTACCTTGAACCAAGGTGATAACTACAATGTCATTGTCACAGTGCAAACATAACCAGAATTCTTGTCTGGGCCATAACTTTTTCCTGTTACGTTGCTGGATGATTATATTTTACACAATTGTTGTCCACGACATAAGGATGTGTAATGACCTTGAACCAAGTCCATATCTATAAGTTCAAGATCAGAGTGCACACAAACCAGATTGATTATACCTCAAAATGGGCAAGGGAGGCATTCATTATACCAGTAATGAATTATTGCATGATTCAACTTTGTTGCCGCGGAGTGTATTTGTCCCATTAGGACAGCTCTAGTTTGAAATGGACCTATACATGTCATTGTTTGATATTTCGCGGTATTCCGCGAAATGTAAGAAAACAAGAGCACATATAGGTCTGATTTCAATTAGGTGGGCTTATCTCGATATTTTAAACATGAGGATGTTCACCAGTGTTTTCACCTTCAAAAAAAAAAAAAAAAAAAAAAGGAAAAGAGGAAGAAATCTAATTACATCTACATATACAGATTTAAACAATTTAGAAAATATTTAACTTTTTTAAAGGCTTTAATCACTGTTGTCCAACTCTTATTGCATGGAGGTACCTTTGTCAAGAGTCATTATTTATAAAATTGTGGGAAAAAAGAAAAGGAAAATGGTCTAAAAATTTTCATAATTAATCTAATTATGTAAAATATGCTCATTTGTAAACATTTCAAATTGAATAAGAATTCAAAGATACATATGAAAATTTTCCAATTGATCAGGTCAGTGACTAGCACATCACCCACTTAAAAGAAATTTATCTACTTGTGTGACGGACGGGCATCGGCCCGGATAACTCAATGGTGAGAGCGTCCGCATTAACAGAGGAAGGATCTAGTATTATTAGTGAAATGGAATGAACTGACAGAGGAAATTTTAAATATGGATAAGTTTTTTTTTTAGAAAATCACGCAAAAAATCAATATCTTCCATAGAACAGGTTCCATATAACCAAAGTTAAGAATACATCAACCCCTTGCATATTTTATTTCTCTGCCATACTGCATATCCCTTCAAAAAGCACAACAGGTTTTCTGTCATGGGGTGAAATTGCTTTACTTGTCTCAGCAGGGACGTATATATATGTCCCTGATCTCAGGAACTGATGTTCTACTAAAACCTCCTGGATAAATTAAAGATGGTGGAACATTCCAAGTGGCTATAAGTCTATAAGTTTAAGTATGCATTCAAACCTCTCATCCTATAGCAACCAACAATTACCACAACTCCGTTAATCCGGGGTTCGACGAAAATATAGTAACGGGTTTCCTCGTTGTCACAAATAATCCGGAAACCTTGTCCCAAATGCGGAAGAAAATCGGAGTATCACAACTACTAAAATCCCGTCACGGTTTGCATTTAGTCACCTATTAAATCCATTGTTCTCGATATGGGCACTTTTATGTGGGCAACTTCCGTTATAATCATATGACGTCATAACAATCACAAAGTGTGCGTGTATATTCACGTTATTCTAGTTGCGATATTCCGTATTAAGGGAAAGATTTCTTAAAGACTGTTAAAATCGATCCGTTAATCCGGACTTCTCGGGCACAGTTTAGCAAATTTACCTTTTTAATTCACCTCGCGAATTTCCCGAGATTCCTAAAACAAAATGACGGTATAAGAGGGCATGTAGTTATATGCGTGAATCTCATCGTTCATTAATTTTTTTTATGAATAATTGACTGTTTAGCACAGAATTGTTAACTTAAATTATTCATATGGTTGTCTTTCATGTTTCTGTTGAATTATAGCATAGTTTGTCACCTGTAACCCAAGGTTAATCCGGTAAAAGTCTAATGCGACATTCCCGAAACTGCCGTCCGTATTGCGTTCCGAATTCTGTGATCGCTAATATTACAAAACGGTTTTATCAACATATCAGAGAAATGTTTGTGAAATAGCTCTGTAAATTCAGAAAATATGTTTCTGAAAAAACCAAACAAACAATCAAACAAACAAAAACCCCAAACGAACAAACACCCCACCCCCAAAAAGCCCTGCAAATCTCAAAAAAGGGGGAAAGTGGCGTATTTTCATTATCAACTTGTTATCAAATATGTAAAACCTAGATACGTGACCCTCACGTACATTTGTATGTACCCTTAATTAATTAAGTTACACTAATCAGCACAAAGGTAACACATGATACTAGCAAATACGCATCATAAGGTGAAACAGCCGACTTATGTCCGGTAAGCTAAAAACGTAACACAATGCAGACGGCAGTTTAAGGAATGTCCCATTAGACTTTACAAGAGGAAATTGGGGATACAGGTCACTGGCAAACCTGCTTTTCACCTGTCACAAAATTTGACAACATTCACTTATGTCTGTTTGTATACAGGCTACAACTCTACAGAAATATTACAGACACAACCATACGAATAATTCAAGCTAACAGTTGTATGCTAAGCAGTCAATAATTCATAAAAACCCCCCAACATCCTTAATGACCGATGGGATTCACTCATATTACTGCATGCCCTCCTACACCGCCATTTTGTTTTTGGAATCTAAGGAAATCCGCTAGTGACGCAAAACTGGAAAAAGGTAAATTGATATGTAAAGCCACGTCGTTTACCGCACTTTTTGATTGACGCGTCGACACTACATCTAGATCTATCTCGTCACTCTAGTGCGGTATATTAAATACTTGTCTACCTAACAATTAATAGTTCTGTCTTAGTTCAGTACATGTTCACATAGAAAGTTTTTGGTGATTTCACTTCGTACAGCGTCTCTGCCAAGGTTTCTACTTCTGAAACACCACGAAGAAAATTAGATATAATTTCTCTTTTTATTTTCTTTTTTCTTCTTTTGTTTGTTTTGGTTTTTTAGGTTTTTTTTTTTTGGGGGGGGGGTTATTTTGGTTTTTTTTTGGGGGGGGGGAGTGTTTTGTTTTGGTTTTTTGTTTGTATTTTTTGTTGGTATATATGTTTTTTTTTCTTAATTAAGTGTTAGTATAACCTTTTCCCTGATGTTATGTGGCTGTGACACTTTCTACACGGTGTTTTTTCACATTCATGTATATATACAATGCTGAAGCCGGTGTGGCCTAGTGGATAAGGTGCTCGGCTCGTGATCGAGAGATCGCAGGTTCGACTCCCGCCCGGGGCACACCGGTGTTCTGTCTTTCGGATGAGACAGTAAAAACCGAGGTCCCGTGTCACGGTAGGCGTGGCACGTAAAAGATCCCTCACTGCTTCGGGTGGGTCCGTTGCAAAGGTCTAAATTTGTATGCAATGCATCAGGCAGATGCCGTCACCATATACGTGAAATAATCGTGGAGTGACGTAAAACAATAATCAAACAAACAAACAAAATATACAATGCTGAATTATATATGTTTCGTCTGTATGTAAGCCGGTGTGGCCTAGTGGATAAGGTGCTCGGCTCGTGATCGAGAGGTCGCAGGTTCGACTCCCGTCCGGGGCACACCGGTGTTCTGTCTTTCGGATGAGACAGTAAAAACCGAGGTCCCGTGTCATGGTAGGCGTGGCACGTAAAAGATCCCTCACTGCTTCGAGTGGGTCCGTTGCAAAGGTCTAAATTTGTATGCAATGCATCAGGCAGATGCCGTCACCATATACGTGAAATAATCGTGGAGTGACGTAAAACAATAATCAATCAATCAATCGTCTGTATGTAAGGGCATTCACGGCTTGTGTGGCTAGCCAAACAGGAGACGCTCACTCCTTCCGGCACCTGGTCTCACCTCTGAATTTCAGAGGTCCGTGAATGCTCACTGTGGTAGATTGTTGTTACTGCCATAGTCATGTGACACCAGTTACATTCGTATTTCGCATTTACACCACGCCTAGTTATTTATCCGATAACGGAATTGATGTGCATTACACTAACACTCGATCGACACACCGACTCATCGAGTATCTTCTACGTGCCAACGTTTACTGAGACCCGGTATACCGGGACCATTATCTTTAAGTACTCTCTCATCCGGACGGCTATGACATCAACAAACTAGTGATGGATATCAAAGCCGGGACCTCTTTGCCACGATACTCAAAACTAAATTTTAATAATTTATATTAATACGGATCGCGAATTTGAATTGAAATTTCTATGTGAAGATGACCGTAAACTTATATAAATATCCCAGCTTTTACAAATTGTGACATTGTAACCCAACACAATGATGCTTCTAATTGATATATGCCGCTTGCCATGGGTGGATCCTTGTTTTCCAGATACACATAATCTCTGTCAACAAACGTTATTATGGAATGTTGAATATATTTTCGGCGAATTACATCTTAACATGTGTACAAATGTGTTTTTTTCAACCCTATTTGAAAAATTCAGGGGTGCTGACTAGGTAATATAGTATGAATTATATTTCAAATAAAGAACATACTCCATAGACAACAGGCTATATATGTATTTTGAACTGCAGCAAGGAGTTCATCAGGGGATTTTGAATTTTTTTTTATTTCAGTTACATTCATTTAGTATTTACACAAACTCATGTTACGTGTAATCCCGTCAAGTCCCCATACTAAACGTGTCATGAAGACAGGACCATTTAAAAGGCTTTTCAGTTCATTTTAAAACAGTTTTGTGAATCAGACGATGTAGTTTAAAAAACCAATTAAATGTACACATTTATAATAATATGTGAAGCGAAGCGAGGCATGCTCACGTAGCGAGCACTTTATGGCAACACGTAAATATAAAAATGCTGGAATATACTCTGTCTTTCTATACACTAGACCTTAAAAAATGCTGTATTTAATGAAGTGTTCTTATATTGATATAACTGAGGTAGAACCACCGAGTCGTCAGAAAGCTCTGTGCACGTGGCTGATCACACAACAATTCGCTTCTCATTTTGAGGCTTTGCCTTAGTTCATGATATTTATATTTTGTACACTTTATATCCTCATACAACAACAAAAGTAGCTCTTATAAACTAATAATAATATACTGGATCGTTCTGTGTACAGACCTCTCTAGCTCTCCGGTGATTTAATGCAAAAATATTGATACATATACTTACTCTTTTGCTTATTATCCTTTCCACAGAATATTTTTCTATATATAGATCTACATATTCAGGAATTTGGCGCATGTGAATGGGACACGCTGACGCGAGTTTATGGAAATCTATCTCTCTACCCCGTATTTACATTTGCGCGGTAGTGGAACTTTTCAGTGTCGTCAAAGTCACGTGGTTTCACTCATGAATATTAATTAGAAAATAACGGACGCAGTTCTCCATATGATATGGATGACGATGTAAAAAACAAACAAACGTGTAGTACGTATCGGTGTATAGCAGATAATTTAAGTTAAGTTAATTTTTTTTTTCAGTTTATTCACGAAGTAAGACAGGCACGTGCTGGTTCCGCACTGAATACAGCTATTTTTTGAAGGTCTATTCATAGAAAAGTAAGAGTAAATTCTAGAATTTTTTTTTTTCAAAATTACGTGTTACTATAACGTGCTCGCTTCACATATAATAATATCAGAGATTCCGAATGTCACCGGACTACCGGATTTCGCTGCTAAAGTAAGAGTCGAGCCGGTGAAAAAAATCTGGAAATCAGACACGTCCGTTGACAAAATTTCAAAATTTCACCCATGGAAAAGCTTGTTGAATCTTACTAACTGTTTGACTCAAGAAATCTATAATTTACCAGTTCAAAATAAACTTAAACTGCCTGATTTGACACTCTCTTCCGGTTTTGGTTTCTAATTTTAGTGCTGTAAAGTAATGTATGGAATCAGAGAAAATTCGTTCCACTGATTTCAAGGGTCGAGCAATGTACTTTAAACTGAAATATGTTGAGAGGGCGATCCTGGGAAAGACAGCTAAACAATGTGCAAAACGTAAAATCCAAGATAAATCTGCAGTTTCAGAAAAACGAGACAGAAAGTTTAATAATAAATGGCAAGTGGGAAAGGACTGACTACTATATGAAGATGGTGTTATGAAATGCAAATTTTGTATCGAATACTATGAAGGGAAGCCCACAACCCATGGCTAAAATAAGTTCATTAGTGGGTTTTCCAATATGAAAACTTCGGCCATATCTGACCTTAAACTAATGCATGAATTAAAAGAGGAAGATTATAGTAGGTGTTTTCGCTTTATTTTGCTTAAACAAAATCTGGTCTGGTAAAACTTGGTGCGGTGTAAAAACTTACCAGACCGATTGTCCTTTGAAAAAATATAAACTTTCGCGAAGACTGTAATATGTAATATACTTTATATGATATTCTACCATTATCACTATTATCTAAGACTATGTATATATACTTGCTTGTTGTATTATCATAATTTATTACCCGAAGAAAGTCATATAATGTCGAAACGTGTTGTAATGCAAAGATATATATATATATATATATATATATATATATATATATATATATATATATATATATATATATATATATTTATATATATATATATATATATATATATATATATATATATATATATATATATATATATATATATATATATATATAAAGATTTGAAGATAATGTTTTAAAACTTTTCTAAATTACATTATATTACATTGAAATAATAATCATATTCCATTTAAATTACATATTCAATAAATTCCTTTTAGAGCTCTGGTGTGACGGTAGAAGATCATTGCATTCAGTATTATGTGGATTTACAACAACACCATCGAATTCAGTTCATCATTTTCAAATTGTCAGACGATTTCAGGAGAATCATGGTCGATAAAATAGGACCAATAGGTAAACATTTCGATAAGAAAGTAGTATTATATATACATAATTTCATAAATGGGTTCAGAACTTTGAAAACTGTACAGGGCCATCGTGAAAGCTTAACTTCTAAAACGCCTTGAAGAATTAATGTCATATCGAACAAATATGAATATGAAAAAAAGTTTCATAAAAGAGAAAACTGAAGACATCTGACAAAGCTGTATGACAAAAATCACACAAAAATGATAATAGTAGAATATACACGGAAAAATGACATTACAAAAATATTCGATTGTGCTGCGGTTACGATACTAATTTGGACCGGTCAATTGATGTAACAAATATCATTCAATTTGTGTGGTTAACCGGTTTATGGGCGCCGACCTTCCCACTCACCGCAAAAGCAGCACAATCAAAGGACACACATTTAAAATTTTTTAAATAATCCTCCATATAGAGAACAAGAATCAACAGGTTTCTCAAGAGGAGAGGTCATAAAAATATTACACACGAAAAGTTTATGGAATATTCAGTAATATGTTGCTATCAAAAATATGCACATAATATGCCACATAAACATAGTAAACCGTGCTCTGCCTGTCTGTAAGTCGCGCTCAGATCCTTGATCCATAGGAGTCCTGACTAACAGTCAGAGGGGACAAGGATCAGGACCTTGTCTCCTCTGAAAAAGTTTGGACAAGACCTGTCATAGAGTCCCTACCGCCCTGTTAGTCAGCGTGCAACGCTCAAATAAGAATTTGCATTGGGTTGTAGAGGGACCCAATACAAGAACTATAGTCTTAGCGATGACTGGTAGAAAACAATTTACTCCTCATGAGTCATGAAAGACATTATTTCTGACTTCACAGGACTAAATTTCCATTTCATCTTTTCAATAATAAATTGCACAAACCTATGAAGGATATTAATGAACAGATGAATAGTGAATACAGTGAAAACTGTCTAAACTACAGAGAAACAAGAACAGAGATTTTGTCTGCTTTTATAATCAGATCCACTCGTCGAAAAATCAGCTCAACATTCACAACAGCACAGAATCTAAGTTGATATGGTCTCGTCCCCCCTAAAAACCGCAAGGAAACTGAGCCAGGTCATATTTATTTGAGCCATAATCGCTAAACCACACACCATGAATTCAAATTTCTAACTTGGATTGATAATGTGATTATGCCTTGACTAATGAAAACATGATAATGAAAGAGAGAACTGAAAGATCTGACAAAGCTGTATGACAAAAATCACCAAGGACATGCATATAAAACATGATTATAGTAGAATATACACGGAAAAACGACATTATAAAAATATTCGATTGTGCTGCAGTAACGATATCGACTTAGGACGGTCAATTGAAGTAACAAAAGTCATTAAATTTGTGTGGTTAACCGGTTTACCGGCGCCCACATTCCCACTCACCGCAAAAGCAGCAAAATCAAAGGACACACATTTAAAAATAATCCTCCATATAGAGAACAAGGTTCAACTGGTTTCTCAAGAAGAGAGGTCATAGAAATTCTATTACACACGAAAAGTTTATAGAATAATATGTTGCTATAAAAAATATTTAAAGCGACATCAAAATAAGTAAACCGTGCCCTGCCTGTCTGTAAGCCGAGCACAGATTCTTGTTCAGTGGGAGTCCCGACTAATAGTCAGTGGGGATCAGGACCATGTCTCCTCTAAAATGGTATGGACAAGGACCGTCATAGAGTCACAACCGCCCTGTTATTTAGCCTGCAAAGCTCAAGCAAAAGTATACATTGGGTTGTAGAGGGACCCAATACAAGAACTATGGTCTTAGCGATGATCTCGGGGTCATACTGTTGATGTCGAAGGCGTTTAATAAGTTTAGAACCTTTGACTCACCTTACTTTGTACACTAGATCACTATAGAAATTGGGATGGGATATTCCGCTGGATGCGTATTGTTGAAAAGTCACATTTCCAAATTTAGATAAAATATCTGAATAAGATCTGTAATATTTATCAAAAGTTTTTCGAAGTTTATGATATATATAACCCTGAGTTAAGTAGTTTAAAAGAATTCTGAGAATAGACCATATGATGGGAGTCTGGGGACATCACCATCTAGATAAGGGAAATTTACAATAGGAAATCGAAAGACGTCACGTTTATCATATACATGTAGGTAGGTATGAATATTGATGTCAACAATATTAATATTTAAGTCCGAAAAAGGTGTTTCCTGGTCAGAAGTATTGGCTTTGTTTAATTGAAGTTCAGATGGATAAATATCACTGATATAGTTTTCAAATTCATGGTTATCGATAACTAAAATATCATCGAGATATCTAGAGGTGTCATTGAAATTATTGATAAGGTCGAAACATTTAGATGTTTGATTGTAATGCATAAAATCTCTTTCATTACAGTATAAAAATAAGGGGAGCGCAGTTAGTGCCCATAGGAATCCGAATAATCTGTTGATAATTCTTGTACATAAATATTATCCATCAAAATGTGATGGCATTACACAACTCAGTACAAGTCCAGTATTTTTAATAATCATATTGTTTGTTAGAGAAAATCCGGGTGTAACTGAAGTATAGAGGTATGATTTAGACACTCTGTTGAAAAAAACACATTCAAAAATTTATGAATATTCTTCCATGTAGAAAACAAGGTTCAGCAGCTTATTCAGAATGCGAGATTATAAAAATACAAACACTAACAGCATCATGGAACAAACTTTCTTTATCAAAAATATAACCACTACGCATTTGGTAAAAAGTAATTGTGACCTTAGAGATATGCATTTTCTTTAAAGTCATTGCAAAAACTTTATGTCATGGTCAACAGTATCGTTGAGATAGAAACACACCTTTCAATTAAAAAATGTCATTGCTTGCCATAAACATGTTTTCTAAAGCAAATCTTCATACATTCTTCACAACAGGACAAAAATCCATAATATAAAACTTAATCGTTTGAATTGGTGTTATAATTTCAAACATAATCGCTGAATGATGAATATCCAGGGTACTTTTTTATTGTAGGTTCCACATTTGAAATGTTTGTTGAAGAATTGATCAATGCAGAACGTCAAGGTGAAGGCCGTTATGGAGTGTTCGATTTCCAGTATTCTGTACGAGAACGATATGTCTCAAAAATAGTATTCTATTTATGGTAAATCCATTTTTATTACATTGAGTCGTTTCTTCAAACATGAAGACCTTTCATAATGCAAATACATTCTGGTATCACGTTTGTTAAACAGGCGGTGTTGAGATGCTTTGTTCCAAACATGGGATGTGAGTTTATAAACCGCTTTACCCTCTGTTTATATTTTAAACCGGGAATTGAAAATTGGAAATGATGTTTGTACAATTAAGTAAGAAACAACGCCATAAAAAGATTTTTTTCTTTTTTTTTTTCAAATTTGCCTCGTTTAAGATCCTTGACTGAGATGAACGTCATAGCCTTTCAGCCTTTTGCTTTTATTATTACAATTATAACTAAACGATGACATTTGCTATAGAGAAATGGACAAGAGGGATTAAGTATTTCATTATCACCTTATCAACGAAAGAGTTATTCGAGAAAAAAGTTAAAGGAGTATAGTGTTACAATTTTCAGAAAAGTATTTGTGACCACCATTTTTTTTTTGTCAGAACTGAAATGAATTAGACTTATTTTCACTATAGGATTCCAGATGGCATTAAAGTCAAACAGAAGATGCTTTATAGCAGCAGTGTGCGAGCATTGAAACAGAAATTGAACGGAATTCATATAGAACTTCAGTGCAATGATCAGTGTGATTTAGCTCAAAGTCATCTTCTTCAGAAATGTCTTGAAAAAGGATATGATTAAGATCAATGAAATAAATTCATCCTTCACTTTCAATGACATCTTGTTGAATTTCATTGCAGTTTTAATTTCAGCAAATGCTTAAGTTAGCAATTGACATCGTGTGCTGTCTGTCGTCTGTAAACTTTTCCTATTTAAAATTCTTCAGCACTGCTTGAAGTATTGTAATGAAAATTGATGAAGTGTTGTTGTTTTACGGCCACATCTGTCACAGATGGATTCAAAGCAGGGTGATACAGGTCCAAGAGGGTACACGCCTCTGACAAACTTCTTCTTCAGACCGGCTACATAGAGGAAAAAAATATGCACATGAGTAATTTTAAGGGTGTTTTAAACGGTGTTGTTATTTTGGTTTCAGTCCAAATTACGTCTTTTCCGACATTGCTTTTTTTCTGCATTTTTCACAGATTTTCTTTGATTTTCTTATGGAAGGTTGCCTATAATGCAGTAATTTTGTGTATTTAACTGATTTTATCAAATTTAATGCAATTAGAAAGATTTGAAGTACAAAAATATTTTTTTTATGATTTTCTTTGCAACTTTTGAAGATAAAAATGGGGATATACTATTTGTTTGTAACAATAGGCTTTTATGGACTTCTCTTTCAGAATAAATGAAAATACTTTGATAAAACATTTTAGAGATGAAGTATACAGGGTCCCCAACAAGTTATTTTTCGAACAGATCTGTTTAGGGGCGGGTCCGGGGAAAGTTGGCAGACCATAGACCCAAATAGGTGCATAGACCAACAAACCAAGTGCACTAGAGTGATCTAGAGAGGTGTTTTAAGATTTGTTGTTTTGAGTTTTTTTCTGAATCTAAAGCTTTGATTTTCAAGTTATTTTATGGAATTCTCGTAGTAGGTTACCTAAAATGTACTAATTTTGTAAATTGTATCAATTTTTACGAAAACTAATGTACCTGGAAACAAATGGAATACAAAAATAATCTTACGAGAAGAAAGAGGACATCTGACAAAGCTATACGACACGAATCACAAAGGCCATGCACATAAAGCATGATAATAATTAAATAAACGCAGAAAACGACACTACAAAAGTAATCGATTGCACTTCAGTTACGACACAGACTTTGCATGGTCAATTAAAGTAACGAAGTTACTCAACTGGTGTGGTTGACCGGTTTACTGGCTCCCACCTTTCCACCCAACGCAAAAAGCAGCACAATCAAAGGATACACATTAAAAATTAAAAAAATTATAGATATTCCTCCATATATGCAGGTTTCCCAAGACGAGAGGTAATGAAAATATCCACACAAAACGTTTTACGGAATAATATGCTAGTATCTAAAATACATTAGGCGACATCAACATACATAAGCCAAGGTCTTCCAGCCTGTAAACGAGCTCAGATCTGTAGGAGTAAGAGGGGAAGAGGCTCAAGACCTTGTCCTTTCTGAAAAAAATTGACAATGCCCGTCAGAGAGTCTCCACTGCAGTGTTAGTCAGCGTACAAAGGACAAGACTGTATAAAGCTGTAGAGGGCCCAATTCAAGACCTATGCGATGTCTTTGCGATGAATGATCATTTTGTCGATGTCGAAGGCGTTTTGTAAATTAAAAAACCCGTCGATATGAAATTTTCAGAACCTTTGACCCTCCTTAGTTTGTACACCACATCACCGTAGAAATTGGGATGAAAAATTTCACTGGTTACGTATGGTTAAAAAGTCACATTTTCGAATTTGAGATAAAATGTCTGTATAAGATCTGTAAGATTACCAACAGTTTGTCGAAATTTATGATATCTATAACCCTGAGTGTGAGAATGTAAAGATGATGGATAAATCCAAACCATAAATCTGAAAATCATGAAATCAGAGGACATACAAAATCAGTGAAAATGAAAACCAAGTGGAAAATAACAAAATATGTCTACTTGAAGAGCATATGTGAACCCCTATGAAGGAGTGAGATCAGGTAACCGGGGAGAGTGAGAGTGAGAGTAAGTTTGCAAATGCTCTCAGAATTGTTTGCGTGAAACTCCAAAACGCTAGTACGAGCTCTGGCAAACCAAACGAATTGACTAAAATAAATACTTTGTGATGGGAGTGTAGGGATATCACCATATAGATAAGGGAAATCTGCAATAGGAAATCCAAAGACATCACTTTATCATGTATGTTAATATGGATATTTCTATTTTCAATCCATTAAATGTGTTGCATTGTCAGAAGTTTTGGCGTTGTTTAACGTTCAGGTGCATAAATGTCAGTAATGTAGTTTTCAAATTCATGGTTGAGGTTTGAATAGAATGCATACTGTCCATCTCATAAAATATAAAAATAAATCTGCTATAGGCGGAGGGGATACGAATTCCAATAATCTGTTGGTAAATCTTGCCATTAAATTGCACATAATTGCAGTACAGAGGTATGATTTAGAGAACACCTAAAGCATATATTTTTAAATCATTATGTGTTTTACAGTACCTTACATGTTTATATTTTCATGAACTCTCAATATGCGATACCTGTTGACCCCTGTTCTTTACATGGAGGACTATTTATAAATTTTTAAATGTACGTCCTTTGATTGTTCTGCTGTTACGGTGAGTTGGAAGGTGGGACCGTAAACCGGTTAACCACACCATTTTTTGGCTTTTGTCAAATTAAATGACCGTCCTAAGTCGGTATCGTAATTGCACTACAATCAAATATTTTTGTAATGTGTTACATGTGCTAGTATATTATTTATATTCATGTTTTGTATAGCTACATGGTGACTTCTGCCACATAACTAAGCCAGTAACTCCTCTGTTTTCTTTTACGACTTGATATGAACAAAATAAATTATGACCAAACAATATCAATTCAATTCAATTTTTTCAAATGCCACCAGCATATAGAAATAACATATTTACAGGTATATACATGTTTTGATGACAAATACAAGTCCTTTCCAAAATTTATTAGCTGTTTAACATTATTCAAACTCAGTAGTTGAACTAATTTGAAAACACAAGATCATCTATTATGATAAGATTTAATGCGTGAATCTGCCTTGATCCATTCGCAGATAAATTGCTGATAATCGAAAATTGGCGATATATTTCTTACACAACAATGAGATATATTTTATTAAATAATATTGAAGAGTGAAATTGTCACTAAGGTGTTAGTATAAAATCCCTTGGCAGATCTTAAGGTTTCAAGTGAAATATTTTGTTGATACATGTCTCTTATTCTTTTTTCTATGATTATTACAAAAAAAAAAAAGATTGTCGCAAGGATGTGTCTCAAAAATCAATAGGTAAAACCAATATGGTTTGATTTATTTCTTATATTTTGTATCCATTTATCCTTTCTTTCAACCATCTCATCATAGCAGGTCTCAAGTATGCAGTTTGAAGTATTTCTAAATTTAAGTAACAGTTACGGAATTTGATCGATCTCATTGTGAACAAATAACAACATAGACATCAATGATATCATGTAAAGATGATGGATAAATCCATACCACAAGTCCCAAAATCAAGCACCAACAAAATCAGTAAAAATGAAAATAGAAAATAAAAAAAGAAAAAAAAGTAGAAAATAAAAAAACATGTCTACTAGAAGAGCATATGTGAACCCCTATAATGGAGTGAGATCAAGTGCCCGGGGAGAGTGAGCATCTCCTGCTTGCTAGCAACAACCGTCACATATACCCAGTAGAAAGAGTCAAATCGTGTAAATTCCATATATATTTGTATATATATATATATATATATATATATATATGTATTTATATATGGAGAAGTCAAAGTAGGAAACCTTCTAGGATAGAAGGTGTCAAATCTGTGAAATGATCGGAATCAGTCTCAGTCCAGAATATCATTTAAAAGTCTGGATAACGAGATATCATATGGAGTAATAAGAGTCTCGTAACGACCATAGAACTTCTTCAGTGACGTTGCTAGTCTAGCACATATATAACCCTGGTTGAGTAGCTTTTCTGAAAGTCGCCTTGCCCTCAGAACAAAGTCATTATAATTTAAACATGCTCTGGAATAACGTATTAACTGAGATATGAATACGCCGTATGCGGGCGATGATGGAATGTTGCTACTTATGAAAGGAAACTTTGTGATACCAAAATTGAAATCGTCACGTTTGTCATAGAGTGAGGTGTTCAATTGATAATTAATGTCGAAAGACAACATAATATCTAAATACGAAGTAGAATTACTACTTTCTGTGGTTTCTTTGACCTTCATTTGGATAGATTATGCTAATGTCATCCGCGAATGAAGGATTATTAATTGAAAGCAAGTCATCTATATATCTGTAAATGAAATTGAAGCCAATTGTTTCTTTCCTTGCCAAAGCAAAGACTGAATGAATTCAGCTTCGTATGAGTAATGGAAAATGTCAGCCAGAAGCGGGGCACAGTTAGTGCCCATTGGAATGCCAACAATTTGTTGAAAAAAAAAACCTTTCCTCCAAACACCACAAAATGTTATCGATAAGAAAGTTCAACATCTGGCTGACATCTGTTTCAGTGTATTTGTTTTTGGAATAAAAATTTTCCCTAATAAAATAAGTTTTATCATGGTCTATAACTATATATTTGAATTTGCGGCTTCCGTTTTTACTAGTAAATGCATTTTGAATAATTTCCGCTAATTTGTCTTTTAATTTCTGATGAGGAATTGTTGTGTAAAGAGTCAAAACGTCAAAGGACTTGATGGAGCGAATTTTCGTAAAACTTTTTGATTTTAAAAGAAATAATACAAACACACTTTGCCGCAAATTTTCGGCCTCCTGGCCTTTATCAAGCAATAGTTAGAACTGTACTATTCTAACTATTGGTTGATAAAGGCCAGGAGGCCGCAAAGTTGTGGCTAAGAGTGTTTGTATTATTTATTTTAGTATATTTTACTTCCCTTTGGAGGACTACTTATTATATCTTTTTGATTTTAGATGTTCTAACAACTCTTTTGAATTTTTAAGGATCCACATTTGATTAATTCCACTTCTGGAATATACTGTTTCGCAATACCTATGAAGGCCAGATTTAATTTCTGATAATATTTTTGTGAGTAGTATCGATACAGAGTTTGTAGAACACTTCGAGGAACCAGCGATCAAGCGTTGTTTGTAAGGATTTTTGTGCATTTTTGGAATGCAGTACAAAATGGAAGTTCTAAATTTAGTTTATTTGTGTGAACACCAAACGTATTGAGGACAGATGTTTAATTCTCAAGTACTTCCGAAACCGAAAAGTTCGTGAGAGTATAAGTAGGATTTCCTGGAGCTGAATATAATCCTAATTCTTTCACTAGGCTGTCAAAGTAATATTTCTTACAGGTGAATCTGGTGTAATGATATAATGTTTTTGAAGGAAGGTAAGTTCTCTGACAACATCAGGATCTTTAAAAATAGATTCGAATCTGGTGCTTACAGAGCCTTGTAACTTTTTAATTTTTGATCTCAACAGTACTGCAATCGATTTTATCCATTCCGAAAGAGTATAGTATTTCTTGTAGTTATATAAATAGGAATATTTATGCCCTTTGTAAAAAGCTATTAAAAAAAAGAGGCCACTTTTGAGAGAAATTGCCATAATATTTAAATCGAAATTCTATTAATTATTGCTTTTTATAACTAGGCCTTAGCATAGAAACATTGCCCCCCGTACTTCATACTTCATGTAAAAGTAAATTCTTTGAGGAATATTGTAATCGCGATACATGTATGAACGCAGTTTTCTGGCAATTATATAACATCTCGTGCGATTTACAACTGTATATCGTGTCATAAAACATCCATCTAATCTTGTTTTAACGTTTCCAATCATTTGCGATCGATAGAATTGTTTGCTAAAAGATTATTGCAAAACGGGTTTCATTGCAAAGTGGGTTGTTACAATAATTTCACATTACAAAGACCACTCAACCCGTTTTGCAAAAAAACAAATTATTGCCTTTTAAGTTTAAGTCATGGTGATTTATTTTGAAATAAGTTAATATGCGTAAGTTGATATGTATTGGCACATTTATTCATTAAATTAACCACTATCTATTTCTTTTAATGTAAATGTAACTTCACACATCTTGATGTTCCTGTCTAACTGTACTAATCACGTCTTAAAATTATTTGAGATAAAATTTATTGCAAAACGGGTTTTATTGTAAAGTGGGTTTTAGTGTAAAGTTACTATAATTTTACATTGCAATAAGACACGGGTTTTATTGCAAAACGGGTTGTAACAGATCTATGCATGAGGGAAATACTCCTTAGTTTTAGAGTAATTTACATAATTTCATGAAAGAAAATTTTAAAACTAGATAGCAAATTTTAACTTTCATCTGATGCATTTTCCATTTGTACAAAGGAGGAGGATTTGATTTGGTAATGGGAATGTTGAATCATTCGTGGTCCCAATACGGTATTGTTAAATAGTAGCGGGTGTGGTTCGTGACACTGAATTTTTATTAGACTGAATGGACCTCCATCAATATTGGCTTGGCTATGCCTTCATACGATCAGATCTACAAAGATAAGCTAATAATGTGCAACAACATATATACAAAAGTAAAATCAAACCTACAACTGACTAGATGTAAATCTAATCTCATTTCCAGAATTTGCATGCACGTGGGACGACCTTTTGATTCTGAAAAAGGTAGGGGACTGGCAACTTTAGTCGAGTTGGATTATTTATTTTCAGATCTTTGAATGATGGAATATTTATTTCCTTGATATTTTAAGACAGATTGTTTATTTTCTAGATTTTTTGTCATCAATAAATACTTGTTAGAATGACATTGTAAATATATGCATACCGTTAACACTGCAAACACATAAACAACAAACACCACTTGTAGGTCTTTTTACTACTAGTCTCTATAGTGAAGTGCATAGTCTCTCTCAGTCTCTAGAATACAGGTGTAGAATTACAATTTATCACTATAGAAGGATGTGTGAAGAAGTGAACATTCCAGTGCGACAGGTAATATTTTATTCAGTTTTGACTTACTTTGATCTATGTCATTTTAATGCAAAAAAAGTATTTTATACATTTATTATTGATATAGTTGATATACTGATTTTTCACATTTTCAACTTTTCCTTCACTGTTTGTGGATTAAATTTGAAGAAACTTAGGAGGTATTAAGCAAAATGGTCCGTGCAAATTTAAATGTTTTTAAAGTTTCAAAGAAACTAAAGACGTAAGACCATCTACAAGCGTTGTTCAATATCATTGTTGAATGTTTCTATGTCTCAGGTGAACGGTATAGGCCCACTTGGGCCTCTTAGCTTTTGTTATCATGGTGTGTTCCCGATTCGCCTACTCGCATAAAATAACATCTACCGTTATTGAGTGTGAAAGGGGCTCTCGTAAGGGGTATTAGTGATATTTACGTGTATAACAAAACTACCGGAGATCACATGTACACCTTTTACTTATAATAGATAAGTACACGTATTTTTGTTTTCTGTATAACAAACGCATAATGTAATAAAATAAATGCACTATATACCACACAAAATCACTATCTTCCTCTAAATCTTTAAGACATCACTGAAATCACTATTAACTATTTATCCAAGGTGAAGGAGCTCTGATGCTAAATTGACTTAGTCCATGAGGTAAATGCGGCCATCCTGATATCTCTCCTTCAATGTCATAAATCGATGGTCGATGATAATGTATTTCTTGGTCCTTAATTATTTGGTCTGGTGGTTCCTCCTGCGGCGCGCTGAATTCTATAGTTATTTCGTTGGCGTTCTGAATGTCTTTGATGATTTGAATAGCGGAGAAATTGTTCAGGTGAGCATGCTGGTTTATCTTCTTCAGTTTGCTATGCCATCCTTCGATGTTGTCCGTCGTTCTGGGTCATTCAGTGCCAAAGTGGTTTTACAGTAGCTGGTCACCCTCTATCCATTGCTCGGTCACGTAGTCTGTGAAGAGTTGGGTCAGGTCTGTGATGTCTGCTTCATCTCTGTCTGTGAATGTCTGGAACCATACATCTATTACGTCTAGGGGAATCAGTGTTAGGATGGCCGCCTGTCGCACCACTGTTTTGACTGAGTCGTTCTCTTGGAAAAGTATCTAAAGTCCGGTGGTCTGGGCTTTCCTACATATGCTTTGTGTGTAAATGAAAAAGCATCCTTTCGTAGTTATCTCGGGGAATGACTCTTTCGTAGCGTAGTGTGCTGCCGTCTCGAAATCAAACATGGTGTAGTGGGGTTGAAGTCCAATCCAAGGTCGATGATCTTGTCATGAAGCTGGTTGAATATTCGTGAATAAATGATCTGGTTCCTTTCCTGGAAGTAGGGCGAAGACTACTGGCGTCATGATGTTGATGAGAACATGGATAGTGTAGATCTGATAGAACAAAGATGGGCAGGTGTAGAAGGTTCCGTCGCAGTATAAGTTGTCCGCAACAGCAAGGTCTCAGAGTTTGTCCGTCCAATCTTCGAGAGTTTCATTGGATATTTTAAGCTCGGAAGACTCAAAATCTAACATGCTACATTGACTTTTCATTGGTTAATATCGGTTTGGACCACTCAGAATCTGTTATAAATTATTATTGTTTTTAAAATGGTAATAAATATTACCAAAGTGTTTAGATATTGTATTTGAATGGAAATAGATGAAAAATGAATTTAAAAGAACGTTCGAGTAATTTTTCATTTTGATCTTACACAGGTAATACTTCACTAATGAATAAACAAGTCTATATAAGTTACCCCTACGAGGGCCCCTTTCACACTAAATTATGGTAGATGTTATTTTAAGCGAGCAGGCGAATCGGGAATAAACTGTTATCATGTATGTTACGTGAAGATATACGGTTTTGTTGGTTTTACCTTTGTTCTCATTTTAAACTTATGTTTATCTTTATTGCAATAAATACTCCAGTTGCGGTGAGCATTCAACCGGAAAAATAAAAACATCACTGTACTGCTCGGTGCCGATAGGTGGAGGGCAGGTATACGACAGTCAACTTTGGACATCTCCAGTAACAGACTATTTCAAGCCGTTCATTCAGACGATTCTGTAGACGGTAACGAGAAGCGGGGTAAAATATTTTTTTTGCAAAAATAAGGGAATTGACGCACTTAATTTAAGTAATATTTTAAAACATAAGTCTATTAAGATAATATTCTTCCGTGCTTCAAAATGAGGGAGTCGCCTTGTATTTCTTATAAATATACATCAACTGTTGCTTCCAAAACCTTTAACAACAAACAAACTTTGAAATGTGTAGACCTGAAAGATTTCATAAACCTATAGAGTGTTCTTGTTTCTCTTCAGAGTACAAATATAATCCATATGGTCATGTTTTGACAGGACATCTCCATATTGTTCGCAATAAAATACTTAGAGATCTTTTAAGTAAAGGCCCAAAATATAGAGAGACACAGTCATTTAAATGGCGACAAAATGTTGATATTATTATGAACTCATGTGAAGAGTATGCCAGACGTTGGACTAAAAGAGAGAAGGTTGCATTAGGCACTCTTTCTGAATGGCTGAAGTCGATCAGAAGTCTACTAAAGAAAAGAATTAGAAGACTATGTCAGTTTTTCAAGAACAAACACTGTTCTATATTTCGTGACTCCAGTGTCGTTAGAGAACTTTCTCGACTTCACGAAAATTTCATTATTGTTCCTGCTGACAAGGCAGCTAACAATTACACATTCGTATGTAAGGCAATACTATATTAAATGTCTTACAGAAGAGCTTGGTCTTCATTCAACGCCTGGTAATCCAACATACAAATCTGTCTCCTTCAGAGGTATTGGATAATCAAAAGTCAGTTCTCAATGCATTCGGTATTTCTACAAATGAATCTGATCTCGAGCTACCATACCTTTTTTGGATTCCAAAGATGTATAAAACTCCATATAAGCATCGATTTATAGCTGGATCTTCCAACTGTTCCACCAAGCCTCTTTCCATGTTACTCACCAAAATAAAAAATCAAATATAGTCTTCAGAAATACTGCTCTACTGCTTACTCAAGATTCGGAATCAATCAGATGTGGATCTTAAAGAATACCAAAGAACTTCTAGAGCTGTTAAAATCTCCTATTTTCAATAATGTCAAAATAAATTGTGGCGGAAACCAATTACTCTATCGCCACTTCAACCAGCCTGACCACTCTATTCTCTCAATGAAAATTAGAATTATAGAAAAAATATTACACCCCACAAACCATGCCAATTTGAGCACTCCTTTTCGTCGGAAAAGAGAAGAATACTGGATAAGACGTATCGGCACTGCTTCGCCCTATGGATGCAATGACAATATTAGTAGTATTGGTAACCTTACTAGTCCTGCGTGTCAATCAGTTAACGTACTCGGTTTATTCAACAAAAGCCAGAGGAGGTATCGAAGTCATGGTACGCGCAAATACAACAAACCTGAAATACATAATATTTCCTTTGATGCTCTTTTGCCATTTATAAATAAACCTTTGGACCTTCATCACATTTGTACAAAATTTTATTCTATTTCACTCAGAAAATTACATGAGTTGTACTTATCGTCCAGACACCGCATATTTACTGATATAAGCTCTGCAGAGTATAGACTAGATGGCATTATTATGGACATATCGACCGCTAGACTTTTCGTCCCGTCAAGTCAGATATATCTATGGAAAAATCTAATTGCCCTTTCATCAAAATTAAATTTGCAAATAAAAGCATTGATTAGTTAAATTTTGGCCAAATTTTAAATCATGTCTGTTTTAGAGAAAATACCTCCATGCTTCAAAAACAAAGATCCGCCATGTATTTCCTATAGCTAAACACAATTAGTTGCATCCACAATCTATAATTACAAAGGGTTTCTACAGTGTCTTGATCTTAGCAACTCTGCATGCCATCCTCAACCGTGTGCATGTTCCTCATCTAATTCTGTATATTCTCCTTGTGGCCATGTCATTACTGGTGATCTTGATCACCATATTAAGAGAACTTTTACTTAAAGGTCCAAAATACAGAGAACCCAGATCATTCACATGAAGCCAAAATTTTGAGAATACTATGAACTGCTGCGAGGAATATGCTACACGATGGGCAAAAAGAGAGGAAGTACAGGTCGACACTCTTTCGGAATGGATAAAATCTATTGCAGTACTGTTGAGATCAAAAATAGAAAAAATTACAAGGCTCTGGAAACACCAGATTCGAATCTATTTTTAAAGATCCTGATGTTGTCAGAGAACTTACCTTTTTCCAAGAACATTATATCATTACACCAGCAGATAAAGCGTCTAATAACATTTACCTGTAAGAAATATTACTTTGACAGCCTAGTGAAAGAATTAGGATTATATTCAGCTCCAGGAAATCCTACTTATACTCTCACGAACTTTTCGGTTTCGGAAGTACTTGAGAATTATACATCTGTCCTCAATACGTTTGGTATTGACACAAATAAATTAAATTTAGAACTTCCATTTTGTACTGCATTCCAAAAATGCACAAAAATCCTTACAAACAACGCTTGATCGCTGGTTCCTCGAAGTGTTCCACAAAATCTGTATCGATACTACTCACAAAAATATTATCAGAAATTAAATCTGGCCTTCATAGGCATTGCGAAACAGTATATTTCAGAAGTGGAATTAATCAAATGTAGATCCTTAAAAATTCAAAAGAGTTGTTAGAACGTCTAAAATCATAAAGTTTTACTAAAATTCACTCCATCAAGTCTTTAGACTTTTCGACTCCCCTTTACACAACGATCCCACCTCAGAAATTAAAAGACAGATCAGCGGAAATTATTCAAAATGCATTTACTAGTAAAAACGGAAGCCGCAAATTCTAATATATAGTTATAGGCCATGATAAAACTTACTTTGTTAGGGAAAATTCTGATTCCAAAAATAAATACACTGAAACAGATGTCATCCAGATGTTGAACTTTTTTATCGATAACATTTTTATGGTGTTTGGAGGAAAGGTTTTTCAACAAATTGTCGGCATTCCAATGGGCACTAACTGTGCTCCGCTTCTGACATATTTCTTTACTCATACTAAGCTGAATTCATTCAGTCTTTGCTTTTGCAAGGAAAGAAGCAATTGGCTCTTGGCTTCAATTTCACTTACAGATATATAGATGACTTGCTTTCAATTAATAATCCTTCATTCGCGGATGATCTTAGCATAATCTATCCAAGTGAACTGGAGGTGAAAGAAACCACAGAAAGTAGTAATTCTACTTCGTATTTAGATATTATGTTGTCTTTCGACATTAATGGTCAATTGAACACCTCACTCTATGACAAACGTGACGATTTCAATTTCGCTATCACAAACTTTCCTTTCATAAGCAGTAACATTCCATCATCGCGGCGTATTCATATCTCAGTTAATACGTTATTCCAGAGCATGTTCAAATTACAATGACTTTGTTCTGAGGGTTAGGCGACTTTCAGAAAAGCTACTCAACCAGGGTTATATATGTGCTAGACTAGCAACGTCACTGAGGAAGTTCTACGGTTGTTACGAGACTCTTATTACTCCAAATGATATCTCGTTATCCAGACTTTTAAATGATATTCTGGACTAAGACCGATTCCGATAATTTTACACAGATTTGACACCTTCTATACTAGAAGCTTACCTACTTTGACTTCTCTATATATAAATAGAAATGGAATTTACACGATTCGACTCTTTCTACTGGGTATATGTGACGGGTGTTGCTAGCAAGCAGGAGATGCTCACTCTCCCCGGGATTCACATATGCTCTTCAAGTAGACATATTTTGTTATTTTCTACTTGGTTTTCATTTTCACTGATTTTGTATGTCCTCTGGTTTGATGATTTTAAGACTTATGGTTTGGATTTATCCATCATTTTTATTCATCAAATCTTTTGACTTTTCGACTCTTTATACAACCATTTCTCACCAAATACTAAAAAACAGAATAACATCAATTATTCAAAACGCCCTCTATAACAAAAAAGGAATTCGCAGATATAAGTATCTTGTTTTAGGCCACAATGACACATATTTTGTAAAGGAACAGTCTGATTCCAGTAGCAAGTATACAGAAAAATAGAGTATAAAAATGATAGAATTTCATATAGATAACATTTTTGTGATATTTGGTGGAAAGTGTTCCAACAGATTGTTGGCATTAGTATGGGTACTAATTGCGGGCCTCTTCTGGTCGACATATTTTTGTACTCTTACGAAGCAGAATTCATACAGTCTCTGCTCTCTAAAGGCAATAAACAATTAGCATCTCGGTTCAACTTTACATACAGATACATCGATAATGTTTTGTCGATTAACAACCCGGTATTTGAGGATCACCTCAACAATATATATCCAAAGGAACTCGAAATAAAAGATACTACAGAGAGCGCATCTTCTGCTTCATACCTCGATATACTGCTATCAATTAGTGATGATGGTTCATTCGCAACCTCTCTCTATGAGAAACGTGACGATTTCAATTTGATTATTATCAATTTACCTTTTCTGAGTAGCAACATTCCTTCCTCTCCCGCATATGGCGTCTTCATTTCACACCTTATATGCTGTGCCAGGGCATGCTCTAAATACGAAAATTTCGTCCTGAGAGCGAGGCTTCTTGCCACGAAACTGCTCTCACGAGGATTTATTGAGGAACGTTTGAAATTGTCACTGAGGAAGTTCTATGGTCGTTAGGGATCTATTGCAATTTTAGATTTCTCTTTCAAGAATGTTAACCGATAATTTGGGACCTGACCATACAAAATAACCATCTTAACTTTTTGACTATACTTGATTTGACATAATACGTATATACATGTATATACAGATATTTGTTCAACTGCGTTTCCGACACCGAAATTTCAGGCAGGCAGCATTTCTTGCCTTAAATGGGAAATAATTTGACTTCGTGTTCCTGTCTCCTTCGTATGTTCATGCGTGTATATTTAAATATTTACCTCCTCGATTTGAAAGGTTTGTTGCAGGACTTTTGCGACGGGTGTTGCATGCAGCCAGGGTATGCTTACTTCTCTCGGGCATCTGATCTCACTTCGATTTTTTGGGGTTTGCATTTGTCTGAATATGACACTAAACACGATATTGTCCCCTTTATTCCATGGACTATGAGATATGGTTTACCCTTCGGTACTTCTTCGTTTTTACTTTCAGGCGAATTTCCTCGGTTATATTTTATTATTGTTATTGTTATTAATCATGGATTCAGGAATTTCTATGTCTTTATCTGAAAGTTATAACAATTCTCCTTGAGAATTTTAACTGGTGCAGAGTCTATTTTAGATTCTTCTATCCCAGTTTCATGTGCACCTCTTACCTCTACCACTGATACTACTGTAAGTAGCTTATTCATCCCTATGTCTAAGTCTACTTCTCCTAGCGGAGTTACACATACTATCACTAATCCTATTGATAGTGTCAGGTCCTATGCAGGTAGCGTGATTTACCTTACTGCATGTCCTAATCCTCTTTTTGTTGGGCATGGGGCTCCACCTGGTATACCTAGCGTGCCTACTTCACCATGGGTAAGGGCCCCTTGGTTTAATTCTTTTCCTGGATATTCTTATCATGGAATTACTGGTTCTTATGATATTTCATCAGGTTCACCTAGTGACATGATGAATCCATTAGTTAATCTGTTCAATGACTTCAAGTCTATAACAAATCAAATCAGTCAGATTAATTCTAGAGTCAGTTCTCTAGATTCTAACCTTACAAGACCCCACTCACAAGTTTTGGAGGAGTCTGACATCATGTCAGTAGCTCCAGGGTGTCAGGAAGGTAACTTTCTTTCTTTCTGAGGAGGAACCTTCACCCTGATCCTCAGAGAGCTCGTCCCACTAGTGCATCTACTTTGCTTTGGTTCTGACGAGGAGTCCTCTGTTCGTACAGAGTATGACCAAGGAGCTGAGGATGATTCCTTGCGTTGCAAGGTATATTGTCTTCGCAGGGAACATTCCAATGTTTCCATGCCTTCTCCTCCTCGGTCTAATATTTCTCCTTCTGACTTCGAAGCTTGTTCAGGAATTGTCAAGGATCAGGCTTTTCATTATCGATCCTTTCCTGATTCAAGCCATATGAAGTCGGCCCTTCGCTTATTAATGAAGCGATTACAGATTATTCCTCATTGATGATGGGCTCTGCAAATTCTGGGGGCAGCAAATTTCTGGGTTTTGGTACTCTATCTTTCACTAGTAGATTTAAGGGCAGGGATTTTGATATTAATGGAAATCAGTGCCGACTTGTGACAAACTTTTGTCTCAAATGATTAGTTCCAAACCTGTTGAAGGTCTTCGTCTTTCCCAGTCTTTATGGGCTAAGTCAGAGAATTATCTTCGTACCATTTCTAATGTACTTGGTACTGCAAAGAATTATTTGGCTGCAGCTGGCAGCCTTTTAAAGGGTAAAGAGGGGGAAGACTTGAAGTCTTTCCTTTTATAGGTGGACCATGCCTTGGGGGCAGCTCAACTATTGACTCTAGAGACTTTGTTTAATTTTTCTCTTTCAAATCGAGAAGAAATTTTAGAAACGTCTTCCATTTCGGAATCTCTTAAAGAGACTCTTAGAACCTCTTCTTCTCTTTCTGACAAATTATTTAGCTTGTCAGTGGAGAAAGTTCAAGAAGAGCTGAAGAAGTCGCCCCCAACTGTCAAGTTAGATGAACACCTGTCGGGCAAGAAGACTGTGATGACGTCATATGGCTCCATTAGGCCCGGTTCATCAAAACCTCACAATTGTATTAAGAGAACGAAAGGAAATCATTCCAATTATGTCGCGATATAACTGAAAAATTATTCAAAGCGACGTCAAACACCAATTAACCAACCAACCAACCAACCAAAAATCCAATTAGGGCCATTTAAGAAGGCCAAGTCTAAAGGATTCCAGGGGGAATCAGTCTGATAAATAGGGGTGTGCCTCCTCATTTGACGTCTTCCTTGAACATCGAGCCTCCTTTGTCTCATGTACCGGTTGGGGGGGGGGGGGGGGGGAGACTTTCCCACTTCCTTCCCCAGTGGGAGGAAATTACTTCCATAAAGTGGAACGTTTCAGTCATACGATGAGGACTAGAACTTCAATTCCAATCAAAACCACCTCTTACCTGAGTTCGTCTCGACCTGTCGAGTTCCATCAATATCGAAGAAGTACCAAACCGTTAATCATTCTCAAAGTCCAAGGACAGATACAAAATCGTGTAAGTTTCAAAAAGAAACTGTTGTGAACCCCGAAATACTGAAAAATTCCGAGGTGAGACCAGGTGCCCGGGGAGAGTAAGCGTCTCCTGTTTGCATGCATCACCCGTCACAGCAGTTCTTAAGAAACATGTCAAAATCAAGAGTTTTGGTTTCCTAATTGTACATACGAACGTACAAAACTGGTATACAAAGTCATATTTGGTGTTCACTGAACAGGTCATTTAGTCGCATTCCAGAATATTATCAATCATTCTAGAAAGAGGCACATCATATTTTCGTACAAGATCCCCATAGCGACCGTAGAATTTCCTCAGTGACGATTTCAGACGTTCTTTAACATATCCCTGCAGGAGCAACTTAGTGGCCAGTCGTTTGGCCCTTGGAATAAAACAGTCGTATACAGAACAGGCTCTTGCGTACCTTATAAGTTGAGATATAAAAATTCCATAGGCAGGTGAGGACGGGATATTGCTGCAAAGAAACGGAAAGTTAATTATTTGGAAGTTAAAATCGTCACGTTTGTCATACAAATGACCATTACTGTCGAAATTAAAAAATATATCCAGATACAAAGCGGAATTATTGCTCTCGGTTGTCTCTTTTATCTCAAGTTCATGGGGATAGATTTCATGTATGAAATCCTTAAAGTTAGGATTATTAATTGACAATACGTCGTCTATATATCTATACGTAAAATTAAACTGAGATACAAGCCTTTTTCTGCCTGTGGAAAGCATGTTTTGAATAAATGTCAGCAAGAAGAGGGGCGCAGTTAGTTCCCATGAAAAATGTTCCCTCCAACCACCACGAAAATATTGTCTATTAAAAATTCCAGCATTTTGATGATTTGATCTTCGGTATACTTGTGTTTTGCATCAGAGTGTTCTTTTACAAAATATGTATCTTCCCGCCCAATGACAAGATATTTATATCTACGATTTCCATTTTTATGGAAGAAAGAATTTCGAATAATTGTAGCAAGTCTGTTTTTGAGCTTTTGATGCGGAATTGTAGTGTAGAGCGTGGAGAAGTCAAAAGATTTGATGCTGAAAATATTATTAAATTTCAGAGATTTTAGATTCTCTAAAAATTCTTTAGAATTCTTGAGGATCCACATCTGATTTATTCCGCTTCTGGAGTAAGCGGTATCACAGTGAATTTGAAGACCATGCTTGATGTGTGTCAATATCTTCGTTAGCAATATGGATAGAGGTTTGGTGGTACACTTGGAAGAACCAGCAATAAAACGATGTTTGTAAGGGGTTTTGTGTATTTTTGGAATCCAATAAATATAAGGTAATTCAAGGTCAGAGTTTGTTGTGGTAATTCCAAAAGACTCGAGGACAGATTTATGGTTTTGAAGTATTTCAGAAATAGATAAATTTGTTTGTGTGTATGTTGGATTTCCAGGTGCAGAGTGTAATCTAAGCTCCTCTAACAGACAATTAATGTAAAATCTTTTGCAAACGAAGGTATAATTGTTTGCTGCTTTGTCAGCTGGGACAATAATAAATTGTTCGTGGAGTTCAGAGAGTTCTTATCGAATGCCTGAGACGCCCAATTCTTCTTTTGAGTAGTTCTCCGATGCATTTCATCCACTGGGAGAGAGTGTCAGGCTCCGCTTCTTCCCTTTTTGACCATCTCCTGGCATATTCCTCGCATGCATCCATAATAATTTTGAAATTTTCACGCCATGTGAACGAACGGGACTCTCTATATTTAGGACCTTTCTTCAGGAGGTCTCGTAATTTCCTGTTATGTACTATATTGAGGTCACCGGTTACTACATGGCCGCATGGAGGGTAAAGATACTTTGATGTGGAGCATGTACAGAGTGACAGGTCTTTTGTAATATTGTGTGAATCAAGACACTGTAAAACACGTTTATGATTAAATATTTTAGAGGACACAGAAGATGTATAGCTGTAGGAAATACAAGGCGACTCCTGATGTTTGAAATATGGAGGGATTTTATCCTTGACTAACCTATGGTTCAAAATGTTACTCAAATTAAGAGCATCAATCCCCTTAATTGCAAATTTCATTTTAAGGAAGGGGCGAATGTTATCACCCATAGGTATATCGGTTTTAACTGCCTTGAAAAGTCCGCTAGACGATATCTCGATAATAATGCCCTGCAGTCGATATTGTGGGGAACTAGAAAGACCAAACCAATCTCTTTCTCCTCTCCGAAGAAATTTCTTCAATGGAGAGAAAAGGGGCAATCGAAGCAATACCAGTACATCTGGAGAATTCTCCAGGGTTTCACTCCCGTCTATTTCTAATCAGAAAGAAGTCTGGTGGATGGCGTCCTATGATAGACCTGTCCATTTTGAAACGATACCTTATAGTTCCTCATTTCAAAATGGAGACAAACCGGTCTATCCGGACTTCTGTGACCCAGGGAATGTGGACCACATCCCTTGATCTTTTAGACGCCTATTTTCATATCCCTATTGCTCCATGCCACCGTCATTTTCTGCGGTTTGTTTGGAGGGGCAAGGTGTATGCTTTCAAAGCCGTTCCTTTTGGTTTGGCAATCGCTCCTTTGGTCTTTACCAAAATCATGCAGGCTCATGCAGGCAGTCACTTGCATACCAGGGGCATCAAAGTCCACTCTTATCTGGACGATTTCCTTGTTATGGCTTTGACACTCGAGGAAGTTTTAGACCACACTATGTGTGTTCGAGACACTCTTCTCAATCTGAGGTTTTTGTTTCTTAGCAAAAGTCAAACCTGACTCCATCCAAAGATTTTGTCTTTCTATGAAAATATTCCCTTACTCTCAAGGGAATTGTTTTGCCCCAGAGAAGTTCAGGTCTCTGTGTCAAAAATATCTCTTTTTTTTTACCAACAACTCACTCCCTGCTCAACAGTTTCTTCAACTGTTCTGACTTCTTTAGTAGAAGTCGTTTCGTTAGGTCGACTTCACATCAGGCCCCTCCAGTGGTATTTGTAGGAATTTTGGGCTCCAGCATCTCATCTTTGGGATGCAATGATTCCCATACTTTGGTGGACTCGAAAAGAACATGTGTTACCAGGTGTTCTCCTCATTCCTCCTCCGCCTGCTTGACCCTGTACACAGATGCATCACGTTAGGGTTGGGTGACTTCCTCGAGGGCAAGTCTACAGAGGTGCCATACTCAACCAAAACGAATATAAATTACTTCAATATACAGATGATACTGCCATCCTCTTAGATTGCTCAGAAAAATCTCTACTTTCAACTCTTTCACTCATTAATTAATTTGCAAAATATTCTGGATTAAAGCCAAATTATGAGAAAACAATGGTTGTAAAAATAGGATATTTTAAAAATTCCCCAGTTATGCATGATACTCCATATAAACTGAAATGGAGTCAGGAACCATTCAATTTCTTAGGTATTTTTTTTTCATATTAATTTATATATAATGCCGAACTTAAATTTTACTAAGAAGTTAGACGATACACAAAAAATGATAATATCGTGGTCAAAGAGATTACTTTCAACTATTGGTAGAATAACAGTAATTAAAACTATAATCCTACGCAAACTCACCCATCTATTCATAAGTCTTCCAAACCCAGACAGTAACTGGTTAAAAGATTTGGAAACTATCTTCTTTAGATATATTTGGAATAACAAAACAGACAGGATAGCAAGTAAAGTTATTAAGGATTTTAAAAATGGAGGTCTCAGGGTGATTTGTGTCCACTCCTTTTGTAAAATTCGTAAGGTTACTTGGTTTAGAAGAATTTTGCACTCAGAAAATACATCCTGGTTGCTTTTATTACATGATATATTTCCCATAAAACTTCTGTAATGTACATAAATTTGGTACTGATTATATCAAGAATTTATCCAGAAAAAAATCTGTGTTAATCAATTTTGGAAAGATTTTCTGTCTGCATTCCATGAATACTGTTGATGATGAATGTACATATTTTACCCGTCTATGGTATAACACTGCTATTAAAATAGATAACAAGAGTATATGTTACAAAGAGTGGATTTGCAAAGGTGTTTATTATATATATGATTTATGCGATGAAACAGGAGCTTTAATGAGCCATATAGATTTTTGCAACAGATACAATATACAAGTACCTTTCACTATCTACTATGGGCTGCAGCAGGTACTTACTGAAAAGTTTGAATTTGAGCCAAACAAATACAACCACTATATAACTAAAATTTCATTCATTCCCAATGTAATCAAAGTTTTAACAAAAGAGAGAAAAAGTTCAAAACACATATATGATTTATTAATTTTCAGAAATCACAAAAAAACCTAAAAGTTAATTTAAATGGGAAAATAAACTTGAAATACAAATATGTAATTCAAAATAATGGGAGAACCACTACTTATGCTTACATAATAAAACAAAAGACACAAAGTTTTTGTAGCTCCAACATAGAATATTTTGTAGAATATTAGGCACAAATTCATATTTATTTTGAGAAACATGAATATTGTGGCATTTACACAGAAATGGGGACATGTTGTAGATCTATAACCTTTTCAAGACTACAGTATTATTACTAATAAATATTACTATATTAATGTGTGACTTTGAGTCTATGACTATTTAAGTGTACAATCTTTGGTAATATTTCATATCTATCTTAATAAGAAAGCTAACTTTCTTGTTGGCTATTCTTCTTGAAATAGGTGTAGTGGACATCGTCAATCCATTTGGGTACACAATAGCCGGGAAGTAATTGGGATTTTGGTGACTGGAGGGGGATCCGACCAGCGAAACGCGAAAAGTTTCTCCTCCTGTCACTGATTGCCCAGTTGCATTTGCAACTTGTTGTATGGTTGTGGGTTGGCATATGTCTTCTGCATATATGGACTTTATCTCATTGCATCAGATGCTCAGTATCATGTGGCATTTATCTATATGTATGTATGTGTGGATGTATATGTGTGTATGTCTTAAAATGTTGAATCATACACATGGATCTAGCCGCAGTCTTGAAAGGTCAGTTAACCTTATCTTTTACATCTATCACACAGGGATATTACGGTGCATAAAATGTACCGGATTTACTATCTATTACAATGTGTATATATTTATGTATATGCGTGTATGTATACATGTATGTACGTTCACATGTATGTATATATATATGTGTGTGTATGTGTTTATATGTATGTATATGTTGTAATGTTAAGACATGCACATGGATCTAGTCTTTTCAAGTTGCTAAAGGTCAATTAATTTTTCTTTACATCTTTGACATGTATAAGGGTAATAGTACATTCCTTTTCTTTATATAAAATCTTTTAAAACTTGTAGTACATGAAAATTGTATGAACTTCACACTTCTAAAGTATTCTGTATCTTTTTTTTTTAATCCACTTAATGGATACTCAAATTTGTATAATTGTTGGTATTGAATACAAAAAAAAAGTCTATAGCAGGGATTTGGTCACCCTCTCAACAAGCAGACCACATTCAGTTCTGTTAGCCTTGCAACATTTCAACATGGATCTCAGGTCCAAGCCTCTTCTTGTTGCAACAGACAACACCACAGTAGTGGCTTACCTGCAGAAACAAGGAGGCACTCAGTCTGCATCCCTGTATCTTCTTTGCAAGGAGATTCTTCTGCTGTGCAATTCTCTATCAATCAGATTGTCTGTTCGTCACATTTCAGGCTAACAGAATGTTCTAGCGGAAATGTTGTCGAGGTTTCTTACCCCAGTTAACACAGAATGGGAACTTCACCAATCTGTTTTTCACAGAATCACTCTCATGTTGTTCAGTCCTATGATATATCTCTTTGGTACTTGTCTAAACAACAAGCTTCCAACATACAGTCAAACCTGTCTATTAAGGTCAGCTAAGGGAAGAGTCAAAAGTGGCCTTTATAGACAGGTGGCCTTTATACAGAGGTATTTTATTTAGGAAAACAGATTTTGGGAATTTAAAATGTGACCCTTTTAGACAGGTGACCTCTTAATAGAGGTGGCCGCTAACCAGGTTTTACTGTACATGTCTCCAATTCCGGATCCGAAGGCATATGCAGTGGACTTAATGTCCCAATCATGGAGAGGTATGTTAACTTATGCATTTCCTCCTTTTTGTCTTCTTCCCAAAATTCTTTTTAAGGTTCGTTCAGAAGTAGTGGCCTGCAATATCATTCTTATTGCTTCAGCTTTGAGCAATCAGTCATGGTTTCCAGACCTTCTGGACTTGTCCTGAAATCTTCCTCTGGCGCTTCCTGCAAGAGCAGATCTTCTTTCTCAAAAGAAAAGAAGGTTGCTTTATTCAAATCCAGTGAAACTTGCTCGCCTCACGCCTGGATGCGGAGAAACCTCTCTCAGAGAGGATTTTCTGGCAAGGCTGCCAACAGACTCTCCTGTGCAGTCAGGGAGTCTATAGAGGTAGTTTACGACTCTAAATGGTCAATCTTCTGTTCTTGGTGTAATTCGAGGAAGATTGATCCATTCTCTATCTCTGCCCAACAATTAGGTGATTTCTTCATTTATCGTTTTGAGGAAAAAGGTTTTACTCCCTCTATTATTAAGGACTATAGGTCTGCCATCTCTAGAACTATAGCTATTTTGGGTGGTCCGGATTTTGGTCAGGATGAATTTTTATCTCTCCTAATTAGAAATTTTCATCTTGAAAGACCGAGGGTAAAACTTCTGGTTCCACAGTGGAATCTTAGTTTAGTCCTACACTGTCTTATGAAGGAGCCTTTTGAACCAGCCTCTCAGGTTGCTCTCAAATATCTTTCTTACAAATGCTGTTTTTACTTGCTTTGGCTTCAGGTCGAAGGCGTAGTGAAATTCATGCTTTGTCAATTACTGATTCATGTCTGAGATTTTCTCAAGACAATTTATCAGTTACAATTTTAACTGATCCTGCTTTTCTAGCTAAGAATCAGCTTCCTGATAAGGGTTCGGAACCTATCACTATTCCAGCTTTATCTACTGTAGCTACGTCAGAGCTAGATCTTTTACTGTCCAACCTTGCAGGGAGTTTATTTTCTTTGGGTATTATGCTTGCTTCACAGAGGGCTGTTTGTCACACTCTTATCGGTGTGCCCAGGCGTATAACCGAGGGGTGGACTGATTATTTGAGAGAGAGAGAGAGAGAGAGAGAGAGAGAGAGAGAGAGAGAGAGAGAGAGAGAGAGAGAGAGAGAGAGAGAGAGAGAGAGAGAGAGATTGCTCGAGAGACGAGGAAAGGAGTTGTAAATTTGGCCGAAAGGGGGCGTGAACGAAATTATTCCGAACAAGAACCTGATATGGATATTTGTTTTCGTTTCAGTCAAAACCAAATTTTCATTTCCATCATTTTCATAGTCAGAATATTAATTTCCAAAGAGTGCTTGCTAAACCCGACCAAATCAAAGGTCGTTCCGTATGCAAATCCGTTGAAACGACTAAAACGCAAGTATCAATTTTCAGTGAGAGGAGGATCTACCGGAGGAGGGGAAACCTACTATATGAGGAGGGGAAATGCTAGTATAAAGAGGTATCAGAGGAGGAAACCTATTTACATAGAAAGATTTCCCGCAAGAGGGGGGATCTTACCATATACATGTAGCTTACTGTCCGCGCCACTCACTTTGTAAACCGGAAAATCTGGATTTTCACTTATTTATCTTTAAAATAGTTTTACAAAATTAATATCAATCGACAGATTTTGTTTAGTCGTAAATTTTGGTGTATGGTACAAGTTTCTACGAAGAAGCATTCATATTTTATAGGGGAAAATCATTTTAGATAGGGCGTTTTCTATGTTAATTTTGACGTGACGTCGCCGATGTTTAACATTGAGTCTATGGGAAACTTGGCGACGTCACGTCAAAATTTAACATGAAAATCGCCCTATCTTCCAGATAGCATTACAATATTGGCCCAATGATGGACCGATAATGTCACTATCATCGGTCCAACATCAGAATACAACAGCGGCCCAATGAAGTTTTGCTCATCGGTTCAACAATGGCCCGATGTATCGGCCCAACATCGGCCCGATGGTAGTGTGTACTTTTGCCGACATTGGCCTGACATTGGGCCGATGTATGTTTATTGATATACAGTCATATTTACATCGGCCCATTATCGGTCCAATGTATAGACTTTTTTTCTTTTCGTCGGTCCAATACCGGTCTGATCAAATAACCAATAAGGAATATCATGTACATGAATTATTCTTGGTTTATACATAATTTATTCTATATGACCGACATTCTGATAAATTGGTGGTATATAGGTAATGATGCTTTCATTTCATAAAATAAGTAAATAAGTTAAAATTAGCAAGATTACACTTTTATTCAAAATGTTTAACAGTGAAAATGTTTGATACTGAGGGTCATTTATATCATCTGATATAAAATATTTATATAAAAATAGATGCAAAAATTATATTGTTAATCCAAACAGTTTTAAAAAATACATAATATATAAAAAAGAAATGTACATTGTATTTTTAATAAATTGTACATCTAATCCAAATAATATGAATATCAACAATAGTTATTAAAATTTTTAAATATTGATTCAGTCAGTTTGCTCATTCTCTGCACTTCTCTGTTGTTGCTGTTGTTGTACTTGTTGTTTTTTTCTTTGCTCTTTCTCTCCTTTCTTCCGCCTTCTTTATTGCCAGCAGTCCTGAGCCATTCCTCTATAAGAAATGACACCTGAGCATATGTGCAGACTTTATCACGTCCTACAGCTTCTAAAAATTAAAAAATATACACATCTTAATATACAAGTAAATAAAGCAGTATTATTTTATTTTCTTTATTAAAAAACAAACAAGATGTGTTTGTGAAACACTATGTCGCCGGCGGCAACAAAGTTCAAAAAAGCTATTTTTAGCTCCAATATCACAGTGAAGATGACAACATCATTGACATTGATGTCATTTGAAAGAGTTTCATTAGCGAAGTGTGCATACCAGATATGAAGTCTTAGACTCATATGCTTTAAAAGTTATGGTCAAGTTTATAGTTGATAACAAACACACAAACAGACAGACAAACAAGACAAAAACAATATGCCCCCAATCTATCTATCCAGGGGCATAATAAAAATCAAACAATTTGTAACTAGACACATTTAAGACATTTACTGCTTGTTCACAGATGTGATTGAGTTTTTAAAAATAGATATACATTACTTACATGTGATGTACTGGTTACAGCTTCATTCAATTTCAGTTTTGAAAAGGCTAACTTGTTTCCTTTTCCAACAAAATTGGTTTCTTTAGCAAGCCCATTTGTGAAAATTGTAGAGAGGATCCTTCTTGTAGTATTTTTTTTACATTCTCCCCGCCAATGGCTCCCAATGACCTGACCTGACAGAGATAAGAATAAGTGTCTAATCTTTAAATTAATGGTCAACAAAATATTTTTGAAATAGCATTTTATATCTTGAGCACATCTGCATATGTCTTATCCTTATGCAGTAGTATTTTAGTTTTTATTATGACTGATTATGAGTAGAATTAGTTTTACCTGAAACCAAAAAGATAATATCAAAATAGCCTCCATCTTTTAATCATGTGACTTGTCATGTGATCTTTTTAAAAATTTTACCAGGGACGTATAGATACTGATTTTACATTGATCTAGTTCTAAACTGTATTTTAGCTTTTGACATAAAATTATAAATAAAGACAGAGAGAGAGAAGAAGATTTCACTTGTAAACATGCGGGAACTGAGGAAGGAAATCGAATTAGAAAAGGACATTTACATGTAGAGCTATAAATGCATTTTAAATCTATACTTACATTTTCTAACTTCTTCTTTCCAAATGGCGATGTCAGTGATGATTCTACAATCTTTTATAAATCCTCGACCTTTTCTTACAATTGCTTTTGTTGCTGAAATCTTGAAAACTTATTTTGTTTCTGCCGGAAATACTAGCTGTCTGGTCACTACAAAGTGAAGTTAGAAGTGCGCGCTCAATGTGTTAAAATCTTGGCCGATCCCCAGGTTCTCATATTTCATAGTTCCCATGGTGATACCACTGATTTCCTCGAACAAATCTGATCTAGCTAGTAGTCTAGCTAATCGATGCAAATTCTTATCTCATGCAGATAATAGTAGTGGTGTTTTAAGGGTTTTAGCTCCTGCGAGCTCCTGCCTGCTCCTGTTAGTATACACATATAGCTCCTGCCAGGATAGACATATAGCTCCTGTGGGCTCCTGGCAGTATACACATATAGCTCCTGCCAGGATAGACATATAGCTCCTGCAAGCTCCTGCCAGTATAGACATATAGCTCCTACCACGCCACCAGGAGCCAACTCTAGCAGACTTTTCTGTATAAAACCCAAGGTTGTAAAAAATAAAAAATATCAAACTTCATGTCTCATATTTATTGGCACAATGGAGACAATAACAAAACTTGAACAAGAAAAAAGTAACAAATACAAAAGATGTCAATTAAATTCAAATATATGGTGATCTATTGACAACATGTGATAGGGAAGCTAAATGTTACTAAGTAAATTGTTGAACTGTAAAGGCACATGCAATATTAGCACAAATGGCACATGGTAAAATCTCTATGTATAGAAAAACAAACAAATTTACAACATGCAATTCCTCTGCCCTTTTTTTAATGTTAGTTAAAATTAAATGATTTGAATATGACATCTTCTTCATCATCATTTAAGGAATTTAGCACATTACTGGTGGTGATGGATAGTTATACTATGTACTAGTAAACCTATTAGTTTGATCAGTTAAGACATGTCAAAATACACCTTTTGACACAAATTTGGTTGAGGTTCAGTGTTAACTACATCACAATTGCACTAATATATTGTATATTATATTGAGGTCATGTAATGAAACATTTTGATAGTTTCGCTTTGGTAAAATACTCTGTTTACGACACACCTTTTGGTCTATGACCTATCATATATAGTGCTATTTGAACTACTCTGGTCGCGCACGTTAATCAATTCCACCATGAAGAAACCATATCTGTTATAAAAAGTGGCGTGGTGGGTATATGAAAGTATGGTTAAAATTTTGAAGTCCACGTCAGGCCTATTTGACGGATCTTAGCCCCGAAGATAATTTTTGATAACCCATTTTTATAGATTGCTGAAATGCAATTAGTTTCCCCATTTATGTACTGATTCTGAAGGAGAAGATGTTTGAAGAAGGGTACCGTTTTTAGCACTTTTGGCCCCGCCCTGGATCCACCCCTGAGGGAATCTGGATCCCGAACACAATTTTAGTAGGGGACCTTGAGTACATCATTTACACAAAGTTTAAGCCAAATCTACAATGTAGTTCATAAAAGAAAACAACTATGGAATTCAGAATTGGTGACAAATACACCTATATGAAACGTAATGATGAACCTTCTCTATATACAACATAGACATAAATGCATAAAACCATGCATCGTAAAAGTGACACAAATATGACAATTTCAGTTTTAACTTCTCATACAATGTTTCAAGCACATTGCACTTTTCAAACACATTTACACAATGTGCAATACACATTTAAAGCACATTGCACATTTTTGCACATTTACACAATGTGCAATACACATTTGAAGCACCTTGCACATTTTTGCACAATTACACAATGTGTGATACACCTTTCAAGCACATTTACACAATGTGCGATACACTTTGCTTTTTTCAAGCACATTCCATTTCTTTTTTATTTATTAATTTATTTTATTATTTTTTTTTTTAAAGAAAAGAGTGAATATGTGAAAGGAAAGAGTGAATTTTTGAAAGAAAAGAGTGATTTTTAAAGTTTTTTTTTTATCATTTACCAAGATACTGTTGATGGAAGCACTTCGGTGTAAGTGGTGCTCACTTAAATTTGCTAGACCATATACTTTAAAAAGACACACATAAACATTTGTTTGTAGAAAAAATCCTAAGATGAGTTATCGATACAGATTTAAGTTTTCTAACACGAATATGGATGAAAACAGTAGTGAAAATGAATCAGCAAGTGAAAGTTTAGATTTTGAAGATGAAGTGGACACTGAAACGGAAAATCAATCAAGTAGTGTTAGAAGTGAAGATGACAGTGAGATTGAAGGAAATAAAAATGACGGAGACGATAATGAGTATGAAGGTGATGATGATGAAGGTGATGATGAGGATGATGATGATGATGAAGGTGATGATGAGGAGGATGACGATGAAGGTGATGATGAGGAGGAGGATGGTGACAATAATGACAGTGATGATGATTTTTGGGACCAAGCTGTAGACACAGTGTACAGGCATTTACAACCTAAATTTGACAAATCATTTTTTATCAGCAAAGAAGGAAAACAAATCAGTTCGCAATTTAGAAAAGTCAGTTTATACTAAACTAAAAGCACTCTATAGCGCTAGACTTCGAAAATATTATCTTACATTTTTAGCGCAAATGAATTTTTTGCGAAAAGACCCAACTCATAAACGCATCATGGAAACAGCTAAACGATTGCGTGATGAAGAGGATTATGGATATGGTGAATCGCTTCACTATGCAGTGAAAAAAAGAAAATATTTGATAGATAAAAAACTTGAAGAGTATAGAGAACCTGAAGTTGAGAATGATGTCAACAAATGATACAGATTTAAGTTTTCTAACACGAATATGGATGAAAACAGTAGTGAAAATGAATCAGCAAGTGAAAGTTTAGATTCTGAAGATGAAGTGGACACTGAAACGGAAAATCAATCAAGTAGTGTTAGAAGTGAAGATGACAGTGAGATTGAAGGAAATAAAAATGACGGAGACGATAATGAGTATGAAGGTGATGATGATGAAGGTGATGATGAGGATGATGATGATGAAGGTGATGATGAGGAGGATGACGATGAAGGTGATGATGAGGAGGAGGATGGTGACAATAATGACAGTGATGATGATTTTTGGGACCAAGCTGTAGACACAGTGTACAGGCATTTACAACCTAAATTTGACAAATCATTTTATCGTTTATCAGCAAAGAAGGAAAACAAATCAGTTCGCAATTTAGAAAAGTCAGTTTATACTAAACTAAAAGCACTCTATAGCGCTAGACTTCGAAAATATTATCTTACATTTTTAGCGCAAATGAATTTTTTTGCGAAAAGACCCAACTCATAAACGCATCATGGAAACAGCTAAACGATTGCGTGATGAAGAGGATTATGGATATGGTGAATCGCTTCACTATGCAGTGAAAAAAAGAAAATATTTGATAGATAAAAAACTTGAAGAGTATAGAGAACCTGAAGTTGAGAATGATGTCAACAAATGATGTCAAAAAATGATGGACTTTCTTTTAATTTGGTTTTCTGATGCGATATCTTCATCTTTTCTGCCACCCTCCCATGTTAAGAAACACTAAAGTGACATAAGATGGCAAATCATACACGGATTTGATATATGTTTATGTACTGATTTCATCACATGATCTTTTTATTATTCTTTTAAGAACATTCGTTCGTTTGAAAGTCTATGAATAAGATAGAAATGAATAAAAACTATATTATTACAGCCTTCATGCTGTTATCTATTAATATCATCTTTATCAAGTTTTATACACACAAACATTGCATCAATAACTAATAAACAATTAATGTTCTAACAAAGTTTCAGAATAACATGTCACATATACGGCTTTTAAAACATTTGATAGATTTGGAATTCACTTACTTTGTTGCGTACACCTGAAACAGACAGGATCAAAACAAAAAAGTTTCTGGATGTATCTGCATTTAAATGTTGGAACTGAGTAATAAGATATAAAATGAAATACCAAACTTATAAAGGAATGAAGATTCATTTATTTGACGGTGTACCACACATTGCAAGGAAGGATATAAGAAGATACACGTTTATAAATTCAGTTTTTGAAAAGCGTGAAAATGGTCGTTATGTTTCTCTTAAAAAATTCACAGAAAATCGTAAAAAAAGTTTTAAAGCGTAAGTTCTACAATATTGTCAATCGTTTGATTTGGCATCGAAAGGGTATTCTTGGGAAATGGTATAATACCATGGCTCAAGTATTACATAGAGCTATAGTTGTGAAAGACTTGTATTCAGATTAAGGAAATATTCATTTGGACAGCAAATCAAGAAGTCCAGAATTTTCAAAGACTTAAGAAAGCGTATTAAACAAAATCAGAAATGCCCGGAATGTGAAACAATTGATTTGTATAAAACAACAGGACCATATGAATGTCATATATGTGAGAATTGAATTTCTACATCTTGTAATAAAAAAGAACCGGAAATTTTAAGATGTAAAAACTGTACTTACAGTCGCAGATGTGAATTCTTTTACCGATGTAGATACCCATATAAAAATGATATATGAAAATTGATAATTCAAAACGTGTTGAATACAATGTGAATTATTGTCCTGAACGAGTTGCGAGTACATTTTTGCACTGCTATATTATCTTCAAGTTTGAATGATGTTGGTGAGTGATGCCACCCAAATGCCTTATCAAAGTTCACAGGTATTCGCCTGTATGCAGACATTACTGCATCTCTTACCTATACCACAGATGTCGAAAGGTAACCAGATCCGACATGATGCAATGGTTCATGTTGTATCACTTAGCGATCCTGTCCAAGACATAGAGGAAAGAGGGCATCGCTTGTATCATGTACCAATAAATCGAGAGAAGGTAATCCCATAGAAGCACAGAATCACGTGTATCCAGCTTTGAACTGTGTTTTGATTTTTTTTTCTTACTCGTGATTGTATGCATTCAATTGTTCATTGTAGCTTTGAGTCACTATGTATTTTTAATATCTGTCGAGTATCCGAAATGACGAAACTTGGACGATGGAGACATCGCTCCGAGCCGTATGGCAAAGTTTAAACAAAGTAGTGAGACAGATATGATATATCATGTACCTTTGTCAGATTGATTATGTACATATGCATTGTAAGTGAAGAACAAAGGAACGGTTTTTATCCTTGTTCCTCAAACTGTATTTGCAGAACAATAAAATTTTCGTCATTCACCTCGTCGTTTATCTTCTATTTCTCAAATCCAGTTCAAGGTTGTCAGTACAAAATCAAGATCAAGGTCGTCAGTACATAGTCGATGGACTTTGATCAAGTTCAGGGTCGTAAAGAGAACAAAGTCAATATTGTCGGTATAGATTTAAAAAACAAAAAACTAAAATTTGCAACACATCAATAATGTGCGTAAAGCGTGTATCGAACATTGTATAAATAATTATGCAAAACTGTGCAATGTGCTTGAAATGTGTATCGCACATTGTGTAAATGTGCAAAAATGTGCAAAGTGCTTCAAATGTGTATTGCACATTGTGTAAATGTGCAAAAATGTGCAATGTGCTTGAAATGCGTATTGCACATTGTGTAAATGTGTTTGAAAAGTGCAATGTGCTTGAAACATTGTATGAGAAGTTAAAACTGAAATTGTCATATTTGTGTCACTTTTACGATGCATGGTTTTATGCATTTATGTCTATGTTGTATATAGAGAAGGTTCATCATTACGTTTCATATAGGTGTATTTGTCACCAATTCTGAATTCCATAGTTGTTTTTTTTTTTATGAACTACATTGTAGATTTGGCTTAAACTTTGTGTAAATGATGTACTCAAGGTCCCCTACTAAAATTGTGTTCGGGATCCAGATTCCCTCAGGGGTGGATCCAGGGCGGGCCAAAAGTGCTAAAACGGTACCCTTCTTCAAACATCTTCTCCTTCAGAATCAGTACATAAATGGGGAAACTAATTGCATTTCAACAATCTATAAAAATGGGTTATCAAAAATAGTGTTCGGGGTTAAGATCCGTCAAATAGGCCTGACGTGGACTTCAAAATTTTAACCATACTTTCATATACCCACCACGCCACTTTTTATAACAGATATGGTTTCTTCATGGTGGAATTGATTAACGTGCGCGATCAGAGTACCCACCACGCCACTTTTTATAACAGATATTGTTTCTTCATGGTGGAATTGATTAACGTGCGCGATCAGAGTAGTTCAAATAGCACTATATATGATAGGTCATAGACCAAAAGGTGTGTCGTAAACAGAGTATTTTACCAGAGCGAAACTATCAAAATGTTTCATTACATGACCTCAATATAATATACAATATATTGGTGCAATTGTGATGTAGTTAACACTGAATCAGAATCGGTACTCACATAACTCTCATTACGGAATCATATTTATCTTTAAACATCATTACACCAGATGATTGAACTCACGTACCTGTTTAAACCTTTTCAAATAAAACTCATATAACATCAGTAAATGATGATAGATATATGTGTTGGCAATGTAAAATAATCTATTTCACCTCAACCAAATTTGTGTCAAAAGGTGTATTTTGACATGTCTTAACTGATCAAACTAATAGGTTTACTAGTACATAGTATAACTATCCATCACCACCAGTAATGTGCTAAATTCCTTAAATGATGATGAAGAAGATGTCATATTCAAATCATTTAATTTTAACTAACATTAAAAAAAGGGCAGAGGAATTGCATGTTGTAAATTTGTTTGTTTTTCTATACATAGAGATTTTACCATGTGCCATTTGTGCTAATATTGCATGTGCCTTTACAGTTCAACAATTTACTTAGTAACATTTAGCTTCCCTATCACATGTTGTCAATAGATCACCATATATTTGAATTTAATTGACATCTTTTGTATTTGTTCCTTTTTTCTTGTTCAAGTTTTGTTATTGTCTCCATTGTGCCAATAAATATGAGACATGAAGTTTGATATTTTTTATTTTTTAAAACCTTGGGTTTTATACAGAAAAGTCTGCTAGAGCTGGCTCCTGGTGGCGTGGTAGGAGCTATATGTCTATACTGGCAGGAGCTTGCAGGAGCTATATGTCTATCCTGGCAGGAGCTATATGTGTATACTGCCAGGAGCCCACAGGAGCTATATGTCTATCCTGGCAGGAGCTATATGTGTATACTAACAGGAGCTCGCAAGAGCAGGCAGGAGCTCGCAGGAGCAGGCAGGAGCTCGCAGGAGCTAAAGCCCTTAAAACACCACTACTGATAATATTCAACGTACACAAATATAAAAATACTACAAGTTTTCGTTGATCATAAACTTTCACAGTTATATGATCATATGTATCATTTTAACTTTTACGTTAAGTATTGTTTTTTTTATCTTTATTTCATTATTATTTTTTTTATCATTTATTTAGTTTTATTTTTATTATTTCAGTTTTTTCAATTTTTTTTTTGCAAAAATTCGAAGGGAACTAATATGATTTAAAAAAGAATAATTATGGTCTTAATTTTATTTGAAACTCAATTTTAATGGAAAAAAACCTTTATATATTTCATTCAATGGCCCATAATCGGACCGATGTTGTTATGCTGACGACGGTATATAATACTGGTTCTATCAATTATACATGTATTGAGTTAGATATATTATAGACGTTAAGACTTTACATCATTTAATTATGTATATACATTGTATGCACGCATGATACAGTGTCTTTATTCGCTTAAAAATAATCTGTTTGATTAAAAAAAAAAGAACCAGGGTCGGGAATGTGTTCAAAACTATTTCAGTGGTACATAATATATAATTGAAATGTAAACAAAATGTTTTACTAATGATGTCCGGCTAAAAACTTTGACAAAGGGCCAACATTGGACCGATGATGTATAAAACGACAAGTAAATTTATATAACTTAAACAATGGACCATCATCGGACCAATGTTGTTTCGCCGATGCCGACAGTAGCCGCTCTTGCGATCTTATGCCGACGTTGGTCCAATGTAACCATGCTATCTGGGCTAAAATTGATTTTTTTTTCTATAGAATATGAACGCTTCTTCATACAAACATATAGCATACACCAAAAGTTACGACTAAACAAGATCTATCGAATGGTGTTGCCTTTTTGAAATTATTCTGAAGATGAATAACTGAAAATCCAGATTTTCCAGTTTCCACAGTGAGTGGCGCGGACAGTAGACATGAGGCTTTCGGAAGAAATCTCGAATCCGACTTTACGGTAAATTCATGTCATCTGATTAATCGAATAAATAAATATTAAAACAATATACATGTAATGAGAAAGAAATATGTCATTGTGTTTCGAATCCGACGTTTCTCTAATCCGACTCCGACTCAGACTACTATTTTAGCGAGCTGTGCAAATGGCCGCCTAGCATAAACCTAAGCCTGAAAAGTTAAAGTATACAGTAGACTGGTAAGCTCAGCCTAAAGTATTTTGATCATAATCTTGAATGATTGTTGAATAACACTTAACTACTACTAGAACAATTTTCGGTTAATTAGTTAGGATCATGTAAACTTGGCGGTCGAATTACTGGTGGACCAAGAACCGTTTCACCAAACGGCGTAACCCCGCCTAGGTTTAGTTTAGCGTAAAATACCCGACTAGACTAGATTTTCATCTTTTTTTGGCGTTTCATCAAACAGCGTAACTTTACGATTACCTTAGATTTAGTCGAAACTCTACGTCAACCTCCTACCTCTACCAAGTGTTGTCGTAAATCAGGGGTGCATAGACTTGCCGGAAACACCGAAAATACCAATGGCAATGAATTTTAAAATAAATAAGATTTTCTTTAAAAGGAGATTAAATCACAAATACATTCCAAGTTTCAATAATAATGGATGGTATTTGGCTGAGTTATAGCAAATTGTATTTTACTATTTATTACTTCATATGTAATCAGTTTGCAGCCATTATGTATGCATCGCTGAATCTACCTGAGTTAACCTGTGATAGGATGTGCATTTCTAAATTACATGTTGTCTATGTGTCTACTGATATTATTCAATTATGCTACTATGTTATTTTTTATTTTTGCTATTTTCTCAAATGTTTTATATACACTATATTAGTGTTTTATCTAAAGCGAAATAGCATGGCGCCGCGCCATGCCCTTTTTATGCTGCGCCATGCCCTTTTTCTGAGCGCCATGCCCTTATTTTCCCTATGTGATTATTTTATGAGACTAAAGAAGATCAATCTTTGTTCACGTAATACGAAACCCTCAAAAAGATCGTTATTTACAGGGCCAGTATATTACGAATATCACTTCGGACATACCCTCTTTATAATTTGGTAACACTTTCCGTACATTACGTAATGGTCTAAGTCAGCTGTTTGACCCGCTAAATATCAGCCGTAACCTGTGTACTGCACTGTCTGCTACTTTTCAGGTGTTAATTGGGGCAATTTAATCAATGTTACCTTCTTATATTTAGATTACATCTTTACACGTACAGAGTTTGACATGGTTGTCTGAATGCCGAAATAGTAATTTTGCAGGTCAAATTCACATCTGTTATCAGTCAGATATTAAAGAAAATTAAAGGATGTTTGATCTTTAAAATCAATTATTCTAAGATTAAATGAAAAGTGACTGGTTTACATAGCAGGTCACGATCGCTACCCATTTTAAATGCTTTACTTAATATCATTTAACTAATTTTCTCAATTTGACACCAAATATTTAAAGATCTACTCTCCACATTTCCTCTGATAATTTTGAACATTGTTTAGTTATTCCGGCGAAGATGATATTTCAGAACATTTTTTTCATTTGATACAACAATATCATCATAAGTAGTTGCAACAAGAGAGGCAACAAACACACGAAGTGTATTCACACTATCAGACATGTCGGTTTTTTACGATCAAACAGCTGAACAACATAACTGATTATAAAACATGACTTTTTGGTATTTCTGGAATCAAGGGCTAAGTCCTTGCTAGAATCAATAGAATATCTACGATCTGTAAGTCAATAAATGTGAATGAACATTAACCATTATAATTTATTACTATTACTTAAGTACTTTGAGCTGAGACAATCATTTGGGCCAGCAACTTATTTACAAAGATCGTGGTATAAGGCAGTCACAAAACTAAAGTAACTAATAACTTTAAGGGGACAGATACACTTTATATTTCCCATTATCAATGCTTCCAGCAATTTCCTCTAAGATTTTGAATTTGAATTATTCAAACGTCGGTCACACATCCTTCCTGTAGCACCGAGATCCAGGAGTTTATTTGTGAAGGAAAATTGGGTGGATGTTGGAGGCTGAGGGAAATTTTTGTTTTGTTAGTAGCAAACTGTTTTCTTTATTTTCATCAAAGTATTGGTCAGGTTAATTAAAAATTTATATCAACCCAGAAATACAACTGCACATCAAGGACTTATAAACTTGTTTATGTCTTTGTGCACATGCATACTTCTAGATCCCGCATAACATTTCGTTTAATAACACATTCTTTTCAGCTAAAATAATGGCATGTCATTCAAATATTTAAGTTATGTAAAAAATAATGATACATTGTAAAGACTGTTCAAGGTACAATGACAAACTTGCAGTATCTCATGTTGCCAGTAATAGACAGAAGGGGCAGTGCTGGTCTTGGAGAAGTTTGAATAAATTTTTATGAACATGAAACAGTATAAGTTTACAAACTGGGAATTTATGCAATACTCAAAAGCATATAATTATTGCAATAATGTAATTGTAACAGATATTAAGTAATTATAGCTCCTACAACTGTGAAAAGGAATTTATTCTGAATAGAAGCTGGAATTCAGATTTTCAACCAAAGCAATGTTAAGGATTACAAATTACATCAAATTATCAATAACAATTGTCTTTTACATTTTCAAATATCATCTATGTAAATAAAACGAGGAAATAATGCAATTTTAAACTAAATTTTTAAATATATTTGGTGACATTTAAAGTTGCTAAATTAAGTGCCCTTTTTACCAAATACCGCGTTAAAAAGTGCCCTTTTGATGTGGAAATTTGTGTGCCCTTTTGGAATCCTAGATTTAACACTACTATATACAGAATTGAATTACTTTGAAGTAACAATCGAAATGACATGGTGACTATTCTTGATGTCGGACTGGTCACATGACCTAATTTGCAACGTATTTGTTGGGGGATAAGTCGCGGGATTTATCATTGCTGTCTACAAAGAATCCGATATTTTGAAATCTTAATATTTTTGCAAAGTGCGGTCATATAAAATTCGAAGAAGGAAAGAGAGTCAATCGTCGTGAGATTCCTCCATGAATTTCAAAAGTTTTAAGACTCATTTAGCTCTTGTTCCATTATGGTCTATGATAAACACCGAGTTTATCCCCCAGGTCATCTTGGAATGTTTCAGGGATTATCTTTGTCTTTGTCTTTGGCGGACACTGCAAACATGACAAAGACAAACAATGTTTTATATATAAAGATAAAGCAGATACAGTACAGTCCAGGTGGAACTTAATTTGCCCACTGGTCACAGTGGACATTTCTAGAGTGGGCATTTAAAATGTCCACTGGACACAGTGGACATTCTTGTAAGAGTCAGTTAGAATTAACATACAGGTAAGTGGACAGCTTGATAGCTCAGGTAAATGTCCACTCCTAATACCCACTGAAATTTCAGGTGGACTGCCCACTGTGGACAGTGGGCATTCAAAGTTCCATCCGGACTGTACTGTAGATATACAAATGATAGATACGCTTATTTATTCAATCCATAATGAAGCAAAAAATAAAAATAAATAAGAAAAATAGCTTAGCTTAAAGATTATCTAAGCAGTAATGTCACAAACAGTATTCATTAAAAGCAGACCCTATCTCTTTGAAAAATCAAAAAATGAGAATTAACGAAGAGATTGTCCATACCAAATGGAACACGGATCTACATGAGTCTTTGCGGTGAATATCCCTTTGTCTCGTCAGGTACATAAAGAGTTGATATTCAAGCGATATATTACATAATTAGTTGCCCCCGTCCCGGTTATTACTACTACTAGGTAAAGGTATAGTTTATTAATCAACTGCCGTATAGCATAGCTATCGACAAGACTTCTACGTGCATGTACAAATTAAATTGTGAGTGTTAAAAATTAACGGAACGGCGATAAGCTAAAGAGAATTACCTAGACTGCCTTTGGATTGATTGACAATGTGTCCGTCAAGTTAGAAATGGATATATAGTTGAACTTCGATAACTCAAAGTCCTTGGGACCTACTAAATGACTTTGCGTTTCGGGAGGTTCGAGTTAACGAAGGTAAGAAAATTCCCGCCAAATCAAAAGTGAAAGATCGAACTTTAAAACAGCTCATGTACTTTTAACTAAGTCTCACTGTAATACTAGTAGTAGTCGTGAAAAATAACATGAAGGAGAAGTAATACTCTCTGTAGCAAATCTGTCGGCTTGGACAATGTTCAATGCTGTCGGGGGCTTGGTACAATACCTAAGATATTTTATTTAAGTGTAATTTTATTAATGTCGATAACTGTTAAAAACTTGCAGCTTGTAAATCTATAATCGGCGACAATTTTCACCATTTGCAATCAAAAATCGCATTCTGTCATAATTACAGCAGTTAACCTTAACGATCGATTGTGCAACAATACATGTAGGTCAGTTAATCCGTCAACCTTGAACGCACGCGGCTATGAAATTTTAATTGCTGTGTAAACAAACCAATTAGTTTCCGATCCTGTCATTTGCTTCGAGTTTTCAAAGGTGAATTTAGTGTAAAATTGTCGTCGGGACCTGAAAATTACTTCGAGTTTTCGGGAGTATTTGAGTTTCAGAAGTTGGAGTTTGAGAAGGTAAATGACGTTGAAATATTCGAAATGTACTCGGGACCGCAAGATAACTTTGAGTTTCAGGGGGTTTTCGAGTTATCGAAGTTTGACTGTATACATGTACATGTATATATGATTTTTTTCAAAGAAATTTTGAAATTCAACTTGCAAAAAAACATAACCAATGAAATCAGACTATGTAAACATAAATCATTCATGTGTATATATACTGATTTTTTTTTTTTTTTTTTTGCTTTTATATGTTTATAGAAAAAAGTCTTGAAGACTGTTCCCTAAAAACTTTTAACATTTGATTTTCTATAAGATGTACATTACCATATGTAGAGTTGCTACAATTTCGTTTATTACTTTAAAATGATATAAGTTATATTTTAAAAAAAAAAAAGAAAAAGGTATATTTTTTAACCTGTGTATCCATTTCAGACAGGAGGAGCACTGTATTGTGTCTTCTGAACAGTCGTGAAAACACGACAGGCAAGGAAACAACATTTCCATTGTGAATGGTCATATAAAATTTTCTATCAATAATTGTACAGAATTTAAGCTGTAGCCTCATGTCATCATTATTCTAGAAACAACACATCAACCTTTGAACTTATTCACATGCTTTTTTAGCTCACCTGAGCTAAAGGCTCAGGTGAGCTATTGTGATCAATCGCCGTCCGTCGGCTATTGTCCGTTGTTAGCTTTTCTACATTTTAAACTTCTTCTCCAGAACCGCTGCACAGGATTTCACCAAACTTCATGGGAAGTAAGTACTCAAAATCCCCTACCAAGTTTGTGTTTTTTGTGCCGATCCGTAATACAATAAATATAGAACATATAAACCATTTAATTTAGTGCACCATATGCGCATTTCGACAACTTATGTCTCGTCAGTGATGCTCGTGGCCAAATGATTGGAATTATCAAAATATATAAATATTTGAACAGCAGTGTTGAAACCAAAATGTCCGAAAAGTGAACCAAAGAATCTATCTAAGGACAGAGCTATGCATGAGGGAGATACTCCTTAGTTTTAGAGTGATTTACTTAATTTGATGACTGAAAATTTGAAGTATATATTTCATGTCAATACAAAAGCACTGAAAACTAGACTTATGATGCCCTCGGGGACTATCAGTCCACCAGCAGTGACACCGGCCTAGTGGTTATAATAAATATAGAACATATATACCATTTAATTTAGTGCACCATATGCACATTTCGACAACTTATGTCTCTTCAGTGATGCTCGTGGCCAAATGATTGGAATTATCAAAATATATAAATATTTGAAGAGCAGTGTTGAAACCAAAATGTCCGAAAAGTGAACCAAAGAATCTATTGAAGGACAGAGCTGTGCATGAGGGAGATACTCCTTAGTTTTAGAGTGATTTAAGATGGCTGCAATTGGCTCTGATTGGTTGACACATTTTCGACTTCTTCTCCAGAAGCGCTGCACAGAATTTCACCAAACCTAATAGAAGGTAAGTAATCAAGGTCCTCTACCAAGTTTGTGTTTTTCGTGCCGATCCGTAATCCAAGATGGCCGCTATTGGCTCTGATTGGTTGACACATTTTGGACCTCAAAACGACTGCACAAAATATCACCAAACCTTATGGAAAGTCTTGTAGAAAAAAAGCAAAATTTTCTACTGAAATGAGCTGTCATTTTATTGTAAATAAGCAATTTGTGCTCAGGTGAGCAATATAGGCCCTCTTGTTTGCAATATCTAAACTTCAGTCAAAACCAATTATATCTGAAAAACACAAAAGTTGATACCCTTTCAACTTTACTTATGAGAAATCCTTAACCTTGTTAACTTGCCGACAAAAGCATTGAAACCTTTTTCATTCATATGATATTAATTTTTTTATGTTTTTATTTTTTATCAACGAAAATCTTTTATTTCAAATCCGTTGATGTACATTTATAACTTAATTGAAATTAATGCTAATGAAAAAAAATATGACACGAACACACATACTTCCACACCTTCACTTAAAGTTAAACACATTTATACTAAGTGTTGTCCATTATTGAAACATGTCAATTTTTTTTTAATCAACTTGCACAATTGTTTTAGAACTTTATTCCATATTATTTAAAACGATCATATTACTGCATGCATGCAGATCTGACATGTACATCATATAACAGGTAAACTCAAGTAGATTACGCTTTTTACCTATCAGTCAGACTTCATTTTCCTTCTATTATATATACATACAACAAGCAATAAGAATGAGATGATATTCAAATAAATTTTATTCAATAGATATAAATGAAGTAAATAATATGAGCAGTGCACACATCACACATATAAATAACATGCAAATCAGACATATACATCTTATCACAGGTAAACTTGGGTGGATTTACCGATGCGTACATAATGGCTGCCGATTGCACAAACAGATTACATGTGAAGTAATAAATACAATTTGCTATAACTCAGTCAATTACCATCCAAAATTATTAAAACTTGGAATATATTTGTGATTTAATCTCCTTTTTAAGAAAATCTAATTTATTTTAAAACTCATTGGTGTTTTCAGTGATTATTTGAGTGTTTTTGGTAAATCGTTAGTGTTTTTGGTGTTTCCAGTAAGTCTATGCACTGTCGTAAATCAGTGTAATGATTCTACTAGTGTTCGCGAAGGTGTTCAAATTTTTACCAGACATTTGGTCTGGTAAACAAATGTTCTTTACCAGACTGGACAATAATTCACCAGACCGAATAAAGAGAGCAAATTTATTAAAAAAAGACAAGAAACCGTCAAAGACGGTATGACCAGATTGCAAAGGCTTAACGCAAAAAGTTGACAACAGACAGACAGACAGACAGATTTTGTCAATTTATAGACCAGAATTGCTTTGCATTAACATTAACAATACATGTATGTAAGTGGTCACCCTAAAGGCAAAAAACAGTGTGTGTTCACTGAAGCGTAAAGTCAAGGTCAAGGTCACTAAATTTTTGTATTGGTTGGATAGAACATTCAAGTATCTACAAACCTACCAACTTTGACATAAGTACCCTTTAGGGTATGAGAGAAACCAAGCTAAAAGCAAATGCTAAACGCAAAATGTTGACGCCTTACAGACAGACGGACGGACAGACGGTTTTCGCCAATTCATAGAAAAAAAAACCCCCAACATATGTACATGGTACATGTGTGTTACCATCATTTTTACTGTATTGAACAAGTTATATATTGCTATTAAATAAGTTCAATCAACTTATTCTTTTCTTTGATCATTTTATTTTAACAAAGACCATGTATTGTGAATACACATGTACATGTAACTGGTGCATAGTCACTCACAGTGGCCTTGAGAACTTCTCCTTCCCATTATCCAATTTAAAATTTTACTATGTTTGCAAATTTAATTTTAATATCAAAGGATGTATGTACATGTACATTCAGGTACATGTTTTAGCTAAAAATGAATTTGTCCCCTCCTTCATGAAAGTACTTCCAAACTCTGGAGTTTTCTAAGATTTGTGCTAATATTGACTCATATCTATTGAAACCTTAATTACCCACCAAATAGTGGGTATTCCTACTTGATAGAGGGAAATCCTAATAGAAGACTGTGTCTAAACAGGAAACAGTTCAAAGAGAAATAACTCTGATAATTTTCAGCTTGGTGACATTTTGGTGCCAAAAAAATGATAGTTCATCTTTGTTCTGCTAATGGGTTGCATAATGCAGTTGACTGGACATATGCAATGTAGATAAATACTTCTAGTATTACAAGATTACCTACTGCTCATACAGCCACAGTAGTTAATACTAGCTGCTTTGCTTGTACAAGTTTGATCACTCCAGAATGTGGTACACATAAAGTACATGCACACGTACACTCTCTGAATTTCGAAGGGTGATGGGAAGTGCGAGAGGGGGGGGGTGTCTTAGTGCAAGGAATCAGAAGTATTTAGTTTCAACTGGGGATACATTGATGCGTTGGAATTTAATTCTTCCGACAGGAGTTTTAAGTTTGATTTAGAGAGAGACTATGTACTCTTTGCTTTTGAGACTACGATCGCAAATAACTGCAGATACCTTGATTAATGTTTGAGCCCTGGTTCTGGACATAAGGTCCGGTGCTATTCTGAAGTTTATTGAAACCGGCGCGATTCTTAAGTTTATCGAACCGAAGCCATTTTTACAAGACATGTCCGACGAACCTTCGGAAATACTGTTCTACTAGTCTTTTTTAACAGTTTAATGTTTCCATTTACTGATTTAGTAAATAGTACAATATACAGGCATTCAAGCCATTCCGGATTTCATTTAATTCTGCCATCAGTCTTAAGTGATATTACATGAATGATCATTGTTAGTTACATGTGTGAAAGTGTTTGGTACACTTTTGTAACATGCTACATTAATATAAAAAAGATTGTACTCGATATCTATATTTCTATTAATGTGTTTGTTACCTCACTCAAATAATGTCTCTCATCGAATCACAATAACTCGACTGTTGAACTCCGTAGATTGGCCAGTTAGCAAATGACCTGTTCAAAAGGGACATTTGACCCATGTGTGAATCAGAAATATCACAATCAGCAAGTTTCTAATAACATGTATATTCCAGACGATACCTATTTCATATTTTATCTGTATTATTTCAACTAGATTTAATATGGGTTGTCTGGGTTTGTAGCTGACCGAAAATATTTACACGACCTTTTGCACTAAGTCTTGTTAATGTGTGTATTTTAGTGCTTATAGTTATTATATATCGTTACATATCAAGATATCTCTTGTATATACAGGTAATCACAAAAACTTACAATATCAGTGATAACTAAATAATTTAATAAACTCTAAATGTAAAGTCCAAAAATCATGACACTATAGGACATACAAAATCAGTGAAAATGAAAAACAAATGGAAAATAACAAAATATGTCTACTTGAAGAGCATATGTGAACCCCTGTGATGGAGTGAGATCAGGTGCCCGGGGAGAGTGAGCATCTCCTGTTTGCTAGCAACACCTGTCACATATACCCAGTAGAAAGAGTCAAATCGTGTGAATTCCATATGTATTTATATATGGAGAAGTCGAAGTAGGTAACCTTCTAGTATAGAAGGGTCAAATCTGTGTAAAATGTGAAGACTGACTTCATGGTATGAACTCAAGTTAGTTTCAAAATACATTGAATTTCACTTTCTGTAAAACAATGAACCATCTGATTTTTGACCGGATTGCAAAGCAATGAATTGGCAAAATCTGTCTGTCCGTCTGTCCATCCGTCCGTCCACACGGCATCAACATTTTGCATTTAGCTTCGTTTCTTTCATACCCTAAAGGGTACTTATGTCAAAGTTGGTAGGTTTGTAGATACTTGAATGTTCTATCCAACCAATATAGTGACCTTGACCTTGACTTTACGCTTCAGTTAACACAGTTTTTTGCCTTTCGGGTGACCACTTGCATACATTTAATGTCAATGCAAAGCAATTGCCGTCTATAAATTGGCATAATCCGTCCGTCTATCAGTCCGTCCGCCTGTCCGTCCGTCCATCCTACGTCAGCATTTCACGTTTAGCATTTGCGTTTAGCTTCGTTTCTTTCATACACTAAAGGGTATTTCTGTCAAAGTGGGTAGGTTTGTAGATACTTGAATGTTCTATCCAACCAATACAAATTTAGTGACTTTGACCTTGACTTTATGCTTCAGTGAACACACACTGTTTTTTGCCTTTAGGGTGACCACTTGCATACATGTACTGTTAATGTGAACTCTTGCTTACTGTTAATATAACCTACTTCAAAATTAGTCACATTGTAAACATTCGTGAGCTCTTGCTGTCTGACACATACTTGGTGACCTTGACTTGACTTCAGGCTTCAGTGAATGAACACTGTTTTTCAGTGAACAGAATCTCAGATACCTTGTTAACTTTTATGAGGTCTTGCTCAACGACGTGAAATTGTTTATCCTGGCCTTAATTTCACTGCTTCTGTGTTCACTTTATGGAATACCGTACCATTGGCAATATGTAGTCAAGTCTTCTTGGACTTTGTTGCTGGTAGGAGGATATCCACATCTCACAAAGGTATCTTTGCAATCTGGTCATACCATTCTTGACGGTTTCTTGTTAATAATGTGGTTATGTAATGAACTAACTACATGAATGAAATTTTAATGAAAAGTGATATAGTGATACATAATATTGCCACCTAAAGTAAATACACAGAGGGTATTTAAACTTATTTAGGTCACTTTACTTTTGTATGTCTTTGAGCTTTTGTTTATATAACATCAAGGGCTGACTTAAGATTGGTGGGTTTAACAATGTATTTTCATTGAATAACAACACCACCTCCTATTTCTAGTGATTGAGGCCAGGGTGATAAGCTTGGCACAGGTTCACCTGTAGATTCAGCCCATATTTTTCCTCTGTTGTCCAAAACACATCTAAACGGAGGGGCCAGACCTCTTATGACATGTCCACATGGTAAAACAAGAATGTCCTTAAGTTTTAAGCATCTTTTCTTGTCAGTTTCTAGGTTATAAATGTCTTCTGGAACACTTTGTGGAATCCAACCCATGCATTCATGCATGTCGTTTATGTTTACAAGTGTACTCTTTTTTGACCGGCATTAATAAGTCACAGAATTGAGGGGGTTTTGTCTTAAAGTGATGAAAGCCTTTTATGACACAGTTTTTAATAAGGATTTTTTATCCCTGTTCTCTATGTTGGGATTGATTCTGTAACAGAATAGAAATTATTTTTTTCATACAAGACAATTTCTAGGTCTGCCAGTGGTAAAAAAAAATTTGTAACAGCAGATAAGTTGTACATGTTTTAGCATGTATAAACATCAAGTTGAGCATCCTTAACTAGTGTGATGAAATCTTACTCCTAGGAGGCAATACTTATCTCACTTCTTGCTTACTATGAGTCTGTCAAATTGCACATGCTCTACTCATATATTCCATCAAGAGTATACCATAGTTATGCTTTCTGAAAATCTTTTTAATTCAAGATACATTTCAAAAGAGTTATAAATTTTTGATTTAAGTTTAAAACAAAACATTGATAATTTGAAAAAAAAATTGTATGTCAAATTTATCAGTGCCTTTTGTTATGTGAAACAACTAGACCCCAAGGGCTACAAAATGAGACTATCAGAAAGTCTCTGCGATAATAAGTTTTTGAGGAGATGTGGTAACAAAAATTGTTTACAGATAGATGGCAAGTCGGACGACCGGGTATCGCTCAAGCTCGACTGGTCTAGACCAGTAGAGCTAAAAACCACTGCATTTGATTGTCAAAATTTTCTTAAACCTTCGTCTTCTTTATCTACTTTGCATATTTGTTTGATGGTGCAGAGGTGCCTGATATAAGCCCAATTGGGCCTATTGTTTTCTTTTATGTCAATTGTGTTTGCCAAGACTGAATTTTGCAGGCATTTGGTGGTTACTGTCGTATAGCTTGGTCAAATCATTTTCTTTACAGATGTAACAATTTTCATGTCTGTCACTATATATGTTTAAATACCAGTTTGTTGTGAGTGGGTATACACAATTTATTTTGTGAAGAAAAATGAAAACTGTACTGTATGTATCACTAGGTGGAAAATACACCAAGTCTTCTAAAAAGGACACTTACTATCTTATACATAATTGTAAGTTTGCATAATGGGAAAAAAGCACAAACATTTATCCTCTTTGACTGACCAACCCCTTCTTGTGACGTCGTTGGAGTAGAAAAACCTGTTAGTTTTGATTATAGATATTGTTACAAATACAAATTGGTAAGTTACTCAACAGGCACTTCCTAACTCTGAATCCGCAACCCTCCGTGATCCCTCCCCATCATCTTGGTGGCCAGAAAAGGGTGTGATTTCCACCCTCAATTGCCATCGGCTTTGTTACGGTGGAAAGGGTGGTTCATCCCAACTCCACGATTCCCATTGGCTCGGGGGAGTACAAAGTGATCACATGATTTGTACTGATGTATTGTAGCCTTTTTGGACATTGTAGCAGTTCAGTTTTTAAAAAGAATTGATACACTAGCTGGGATTAGTACATCCTGTCTGTACATTATACTACGGATGGATAGACTACGGTTGGCGTAGATGGTAAAATCAGTGGACGCATAATCTGGGCATGGATCATCTGGGGACACCAGAAATTCTCTGTGAACGGATCATCTAGAAATCTTTCAGTGCCCCCTCCCCCCATTATGATAGTAAAGTGGGGCTTTTGGGGGGGGGGGGGGTTCTCTCTTTTTCTTTTTTAATTTCACTTTTGAAATGTATATTTATCATCTTCACAATGTGCTAAGAATGAACCATTTTCTGAAAAATGTTCTGGGGGAGACTTGGTCTTTGAATACAGTTGTGCCTCCCAGGCATTCACGTTTCTGCATCCGCCCCTTAAATGTTTTATACATGAAACAAATTGATTTGTACACAAAAAGTGGCATTTTGAACTGATTCCATATTAAAATCTGTTACTTTGAAAAATTGATTTTGTACTTCTTTATTCAAAGGAATAAAGAGATGCCCCATATACTATGTTTTTCCTCTAGTTTTTCAAAATTTTCTCATGGGATGTCCCCTGAACCCGCTTATGGGAGGGGAACACCCCCTCCCATAAGGTCCCCCACTCCGCCCTTTGGGCCTCGAATAGTGTGCCCCTCCCCGCAGCATTGCAAGTTATGGATCCACCCCTGCTAGTGTACTGCACGGAGAGCATTACCTATTTCAGAATAATTCATATTGATAAATTATCATTTTTATCTTTGATACAGTATCCCAAAAATACAGCTGATCAATTTATATTCATAGTAGTTACGTTTCTAGGCACATGTGGCAAAATTTCACTAAAATGCTTTTATACAATCCCTTGCTTTGAAATGACGTCATCAACATCGCCATTATCCGCAATGGGTAGTTCGGAGAAGAGGGAATTTCAACTGATTGTTCTGCTATAAATGATGTGCATACTATATCTGGAATGTACCGGTATATGAGTGGAGGTAAAAATTGGTATAAGTTAAGATTGTTTGAAAATACCTACCAGTTATCATGAGTTATGTGAATATATCTAATTTCTTTTCTGTGCGTTTTCTGCCCGTTTTTGGCGTCTTCTCAGTTCTTGTCACGTTTCAAAGAGAACAATTGTTGCACGCGCGACATGAGCATGTACGCTTTTGTGCTTTTTGTAATTTATGAATAAAGAAACCAACAAACTTCTAATTGAAAGAGAGAATTTATTATTTGAGGATCACACGTGAATTTAAACATCGTTTGACGTTGAAATTATCCAGAATGGCTTAAAATCTGGAATGGCTTGAACACCTGTACTATCCACATTTAACCAGAAACATAGTTTGCCTTTCATAAATTTGCTAATTTTATTTTTAGGGGGGATTTGAGGAGGGTGTTAGTCATCTTGGATGTTAATTTTCTCGTGTGCCCTAATGGGAGATACCGCCATGAACTGCGGTCCTAATATTTAGGGTGGAAATAAAAGATATTCCTGCAAAAATGGTGTAAAGAACAATGGTACATTATTGTGACATCATAAGGTGGCTAACTCCAATCGATGTTACTAACTGATAGTACCTAAGAGCCACCTAATGGACAGTACCTCCCATTTTGACGGTCTGATATTTTATGCCAAAAAAATGATAACGATGGAATGATTTAATTTACAATGAATAGCACTTGAGGATATCCATACTCTGCCATAACTTTCAAATGTTCCACAAGATGTGATTCTTGAAGAGGACTAAGCAAAGACTTCTGCAGCTCATAACAACTTCTGGATCAACATTTCCAAAGAAAAAAGAGGAATTACTGGCTCAGTTATGTGGCAGAAGTCACCATGGAGCTATACAATACATGAATATAAATAATAAACTAGAACATATAACACATTACAAAAATATTTGATTGTAGTGCAATTACGATACCGACTTAGTACGGTCATGTAATTTGACAAAAGCCAAACAAATGGTGTGGTTAACTGGTTTACGGGCCCACCTTCTCACTCACCATAACGGCAGAACAATCAAAGGACGTACATTTAAAAATTTATAAATAATCCTCCATGTAAAGAACAAGGGTCAACAGGTATCGCATATTGAGAGGTCATAAAAATATAAACACGTAAGGTATTGTAAAACACATAATGGTATAAAAATATATGTGACATCAACATGGTAAACCATGCTCTGCCAGTCTGAAAGCGAGCTAAGACCCTAGATCTGTAGGAGTCCCGACTAACAGTCAGAGGGGACGAGGTTCAGGACCATGTCTCCTATGAAAGAGGTTTGGACAAGGCCCGTCATATAGTCCCCACCGCCCTGTTAGTCAGCATGCAACGTTCAAGTAAAAGTCTGCATAAGGCTGTAGAGGGGCCAGATACAAGACCTATAGTCTTTATGATGATCTCAATATCATATTGTCTATTTAGAAGACGTTTGACTATTTTATTACATGATAAAATAACGTTATCGGAGCCTTTTACTTTCCTTAATTTATATACGAGATCACCGTAAAAATTAGGATGGGAAATTCCATTGGATACATACTGTTGAAAAGAAATATTTCCAAATTTAGATAGAAGTTCTGAATAACTCAATAAGATCTGAAGAATTTGCCGAATGTTTTTCTTAGCTTGTGATATCTGTAACCCTGAGTTAAAATTTAGTAGTAATTTGTAAATTCTGTTTATGAAAGTTCAAAACATCAGTGCAGCCTCTGACAAATGGAACTAATTGAGATATATAGATACCATATGATGGGAGTCGAGGGACATCGCCATCCAAGTAAGGGAAATTTACAATAGGAAATCCAAAATCCTCACGTTTATCATAAATATTATTATATATTAGGTGGTTGATAATTTTGATGTTTAAATCTAAGAAAGGTGTAGATTTATCTCAAGTATTAGCTTTATTCAATGTGAGCTCTGGTGGATATATTTCTGATATAAATTGTTCAAATTCAGGGTTGTCGATAACCAAAATATCATCCAGATATCTGCAAGTATTATTAAATTTGTCAATGAGGTCAAAACGTTTGGTTTTTGAATGGAAACCATAAAATCCCTCTCATAACAATAAAGAAATAAACCTGCTATCAGAGGCGCGCAGTTAGTACCCATAGGAATCCTGACTGTTTGTTGATATATCTTGCCATCAAATTGCACAAAAATATTATTCATGAGAAAATCTAGTGCTTTACATAATTCCTTGCAAGTCCAGTATTTATATGAAGTATATTGTTTGTTGGAAAAGAATCCGGAGTTATTGGAAGTACATATGTATGTTTTAGATTCTCTGTGAAAACACCATTGTATAAGAGACAGCAACTTGCTTTTAATCAAATCATGAGGCAGAGATGTATAAAGTGTAGAAAAATGAAATGTAGAAATTTGAGTCGCTTTGAAATTTAGTGAAAGAAGTTTGTCTATAACTTCATGAGAATTTTTAATCGACCAAATGTAATTGATGTTACTATTATGAAATGCGACATCACAATATTTGATAATATGATCTTTTATAGCAGTTGGAGCAGACGTAATATGCTTCGATAGTACCGTAGTAGAGCAGTGGCTAGAATTAGATATGAAACGTGATTTATATGGACTTTTATGTAGTTTTGGGAGCCAATATATGGTTGGTAGATCAGATTTATCAGTTTTAATTTTGAAGTCGGACATGGTCATGAAGTGATCGTGCAAGGTGCTGTCTTTTGAGGTAGGGCTTTCCACATATGTACGAGTGGAGTTTAATTCGTTTTTAAGTACTTTAGTATAATATAGTTTTCAAACAACTATTATGTTATTACCTGCTTTATCAGCAGGAACAAAGACATATTTAGCATGTAAGTCAGCTATCTTCTTTTTAATAGAATTTGCCGTCATTGTATTAGGCTGTTGGAATAAATGCGGATTTTCCGTAAAGTTCTTAATACGATCCCTAAGAGTGGTGTTCGGTACATTAAATTGTTTAGCTGCGCCCGTTACTGATTTTTTGGATCCATCTTTTAGGGTTTAATATGTGAAGTTGGTGAACAGAGCCTGTATTTTTGTTTGGATACTGGGAATTTTTGAAAAAATAAAAAAAAATATAAACCAAAGCCTAGCATTCCATATTTTCTTCCCTTTAGTCAATTAAGAACCGACATAGAAACGTGGATAGGTGTTAAATTGATTGCCTTTAGAACAACAGTGATTAGGGGTTTTAGGGGTTAATCAAAGACTTCATTCATGAGTCATTGTACGGGTATCGGCGAGCATTTCAGAATTCTATTACAAATACCCATTCAAATTTCTAAAATGGCACGTTCATTCCAATAAAATTAGAAATGGAGTATTTCAGCATAGGTGTTATAATCTATATTACAGATAGTACAACAACAAGCTTCTGTGAAATATTTCATTACACATGTTTTAAAAGATTATGAGTCTATGTTTTTTACAATATGTTGCACGAGTTAATGAAAACTCATAAGAATTTACTATATCTTTAAAGATATAAACAATGAAACGGTTATTATGTTCTCTTTACCCTGAATTACGTAGTTCCATTGTGATGTCATGGTTAAATTTATGTTTGATGGGCCATTTATTTATGACATCATAATGAACGATTGTGCCAAAATGTGTGATGTCGGGCATTTGACGATCAGTCAGTAGGAATTTTTATTGCTTTTACTTGTAAGTGAGTAGGCTTTATTTAACATCAGCATTTTGTACATTATAAACAATAAACATGAGCTCTCAGGAGCTCTTTAACCGACTACATGTTAGTTAGAACAGTAAATATAAAACAATACAAAAGCGTCATGCAAACACATACATATCATATGAAAGCACATAAAAGAAGACCATAGCACAATAGTTCATGCAAATTATATATGCACATATAGAGCAATAACTGAAGAAGTGCTGTAACACTTTTAAGCAGATACATACATATGAAAGCATATAAATGAAGTACATATACAAAGCAATATGCATGAAGCATACAAGCATAGAAGTTTAGCTGTCCATAGCACAAATGCAAACATAATCACATACAAAGCAAATAATTGAAGGTATATAATAGGCTTTATAGCACTTTATAGGCAGACACACCCATATGAAGGCATATTAAAGAAGTTGTGGCACTAGCATAGGAGCACATGTAAATATAAAGCAGGTAAATTAGCTAGCAAAGAAATGCAATGAGCATAAGCATATACATGTATATGTAATTCACTGATAGCATATTATAAAATGGCTTACAAAATAACACAGCCAAAATAGAACATTATAACACATACAATGAGAGAAGGGAATAGTAACAAGTGGCTAAAGACTGAGGACAGGTGGAGGTGTGGGTCAGGGGAAGAGACCTCTGTTGGAGCCTGCAGAGCAGCTCCCCAGAGTACCAGTGCTGTTTGTCTACAAGAGCTACATTTTACTGGAGTAAATATTGTGACATTTCAAAACCATTTACACAAGACGATTTTATGAGTTATAGGTGATAGGGGGTCTAAAAAATCTCTGATTGCGCTAGCTTTTTGAAAGATACCAGTTATAATTTGAAGTTTATATATATTAACTGCAATGTTTAATGAAAATAAACACATACTGACAGTTGCGGTTATCATAGGAATGGTAATCATGTATATATTTTTCTGACCTCTCAATATGTGATATCTGTTGACCCTTGTTCTTTACATGGAGGATTATTTATAAATTTTTAGATGTACGTCCTTTGAGTGTTCTGCTGTTACGGTGAGTGGGAAGGTGGGCCCGTAAACCAGTTAACCACACCATTTGTTTGGCTTTTATCAAATTAAATGACTGCCCTAAGTCAGTATCGTAATTGCACTACAATCAAATATTTTTGTAATGTGTTATATGTGGTAGTATATTATTTATATTCATGTATTGTATAGCTCTATGGTGGCTTCTGCCACGTAACTGAGCCAGTAACTCCTCTTTTTTCTTTCATATTAAAAATTAATGATTAACAAAACCAACTCTGATACATTGAAAGGAAAATGAAAATAAAAAATTATCAAATCCCCCTTTGCAGGTTTACAAAACGAAAGTGCAGTAGCGAAAACAAACTTTGGGAAATCATTTTTCTTTAAATACATGTAGCATCATTATTGCCGGTCAGCAATGTCAATGGTTCTATTACCGTATTCACTCGTGTATAATACGCACTTTTTTTCATATTTTAAAATAACAAGTGCCGATGCAATCCTATTATCTTATCATCGTCAATCAAGGTGAAATGGCTTCGCGGTCAAACAATCAGCCATCGCCGTACACCCCGCTGGGATAATTGGTTGTTCGCATTTCTTCTACCTTTACTGCAGTGTTAATCAATTTATTTTGTACAAAGATTGACACTTCGGGACAACGAGTGTAAAATATATAGAGAATGACGGCCGTGCTTCAATATCGGTATTTTATCAAGAGTATTAACAGGGACGTATATAACACATATATACACGTCCCTGATACTAATTACAATTTTATTAACCATTCTTTAGTTTTTTTTCTATCAACACAGTTAAATATTATTACGGAAGTTGGGTTTATTCCATTCATTGAATATCCTAAGGTTCAGACACGTAACCAAATGCAATTGTGTTTTCCGTAAAGTGAAATCTGTAATATAGAGATTTTTTCTATGTAAACTTGAGGTTCTTGATCACTTGCTTATCGGTCAATTTTACCTGCGTATTATACGCGAGATGTCGACTTTTTCTCCAATTATTTTCCAAAAGTTGGGGGTGCGTATTATACACGGATGCGTACTATATTTATTATGGGAGAAGTGGTTTTCGTCATATTTTTTGTATCAGGACAAAGGGCATAATCATTTAGTTTATGAAAAGTAAAATTGTGAGTGCAAAATATTTTTATACATGTACCATTTTTTAGCTCACCTGAGCCAAAGGCTCAAGTGAGCTATAGTCATAGTGCACCGTCCAGTGTCCATTGTCCGTCGTCATCGTCGTCCGTCCGTCGTTAACTTTTTCACATTTTTGACTTCTTCTCTGGAACTACATTGCAGATTTGGATCAAACTTTGTGTAAATGATTTACCTAAGGTCCCCTACTAAAATTGTGTTCAAGATCCAGATTCCCTCAGGGGTGGATCCAGGAAGGGGCCAAAAGTGCCCAAAACGGTACCCCTCTTCAAACATCTTCTTCTCCAGAACCAGTACATATATGGGGAAACTAATTGCATTTCAGATGGGTTATTGAAAATTGTGTTCGGGGTTAAGATCCGTCAAATAAAAATTTACGCTTTTTTGACATGTTTTTGGACTTAGTCATTTCAATGCAGAAATGTGTCATGTTTTTCAGTTAATTGATATCGATGATTTCTTACTGACTATTTTGATCATAATTGTGGTAAGGAATATTATTGTGAAAGAATTTTGTCATTATCTCAATTTTTGGATTTTTTAAGAATTTTTTAAGACTTCCAAAAAAAGGGGGGGGGGAGGTTTGGCCATTTTTCACATTTTCAACTTTTTCTACAAAACCACATGAAAGATTTTAATGAAACATTGAATACATGAAGTACTAAAGGTCCTCTATCAATTTGGTAAATTTCATCCAAATTGGTTAACAGATAATGCCACCATGTCTAAAAAGTAGGTCTCATGATGGTACATATACCACTTGGTTATTGAAATATGAAGAGTAGCGGTTCAAATCCAGCTGTGGTCAAAAAATTTTTTTCTTTTCTTTACACATCTAAATAAGTTTTTAGATGTTTCTCAACACTCAACATATGAAATTAGACAATTTTAAGTTAAGACTTCCAAAAAAAAGGGGGATGGGGTGGCAAAATGGTACCCATCTTCAAACATCATCTTCTCCAGAACCAGTACATATATGGGGAAACTAATTGCATTTCAACAATCTATAAAGATGGGTTATTAAAATTTGTATTCGGGGTTAAGATCTGTCAAATAGAAATTTAAGCTTTTTTGACGTGTTTTTGGACTTAGTCATTTCAATGCAGAAATGTGTCATGTTTTTCAGTTAATTGATATTGATGATTTTTTAATGACTATTTTGATCATAATTGTGGTAAGGAATATTATTGTGAAAGAATTTTGTCATTATTTCAATTTTTGGATTTTTTAAGAATTTTTTAAGACTTCCCAAAAAGGGGGGGGTTGGCCATTTTTCACATTTTCAACTTTTTCTACAAAACCACACGAAAGATTTTAATGAAACATGGAATACTTGAAGTACTAAAGGTCCTCTATCAATTTGGTAAATTTCATCCAAATTGGTTAACAGATAATGCCACCATGTCTAAAAAGTAGGTCTCACAATGGTACATATACCACTTGGTTATTGAAATATGGAGAGTAACGGTTCAAATCCAGCTGTAGTCAAAATTTTTTTTTTTCATTTCTTTACACATCTAAATAAGTTTTTAGATGTTTCTCAACACTCAACATATTAAATTAGACAATTTTAAGTTTAAGACGTCCAAAAAAAAAAGGGGGGGGGGGTTGGCCATTTTTCACATTTTCAACTTTTTCTACAATACTGTTAGAAGGATTTTAATAAATCTTGGTAGAAATAAGTCACTTATGATTCTCTCCAAATTCTGTTGTTTTCGTTCAGACCTCTGTACAGGTGGCGCCACCATAGTCAAAAGTAAGTCACAAAAGAGTTTCCTCCTTTAGCAATATTCTTTTTCATACGGGCTGTATACAGAGACAAACAGAATGCATAGAAATGATCTAGAGGGATGAGTGAAGACGTATTGTCATTTTGGTTCCCTTCCAAAATCAAATTTTAGAATTTTTTTTGGACATTTCTTTGGACTTGGTGATTTCAATGCAGAAAAGTGTCATTTTTCCTAGTTAATTGATAATGATGATTTCTTATGGACTATTGTGATCATAATTATGGTAAGTAATGTTACTTTGAAAGAATTTTGTCAATATCTTAATTTTTGGATTTTCTATGAATTTTTTAAGACTTCCAAAAAAAGGGGGTATAGGAACAATTCAATAACATTTTTCACTTCAAATCCAGCTGTGGTCAAAAATTTTTTTTTCATTTCTTTACACATCTAAATAAGTTTTTAGATGTTTCACAACATATGAAATTAGGCAATTTTAAGTCAGATCTGGACAATATTTGAACCATTGTTGTTCATGACCCAGACTTGAAATCACTCAACAAAAGGCCCCACCTAAAGAAAATGACTAACTTGTTGCCCTGAATGACATCTTGCAGAGACAAAGGAAATGCTTAATATCAAAATCACCTAAATGGATGTGCAAAAAAGTCTGAAATAAAATTTGACATATTTTCAACATTTGTGTTGACTTAGTCACAGTAATGCAAAAATAAATGAATACTTCCTTCATGCAGGACTGATGATCTAGGTACTCAGGTGAGCGATATAGGCCCACTTGGGCCTCTTGTTTTGTAAACTTAAGGACTTCTCCCCTAAAGTTAACTTGCTTTAGGTTCAATTTAGGATTTATTGTATTTGTCCACATACATTGTACTGTACAATAAACCAGAGGTCCTATGATAACATGTTTGATCTCACCTTTTCCTGCATCTTAATGTATGAACCAATCAAATTTAAGGTGACGTTATAGAATTTTTTAAAACAGGAATTCTGTCTCCATATATTGAGAGTCCTTTTATAATGTTTACAACGATTGGAAGGCTATAAATACAATCTAAAAATAAGCTATAGTCTACTTAGTTGTTACCCGGAATATTCCAGGGTCAGCTCACAGCGCGTGTATTCGTTTCCTGGAATATTCCTGTTTCAGCATGACTAGGGTTAATTACAACTAATACATGGATAATAAAATTGGTATAAGCATTGATTTAAAACTGTCAAAGAAATGTGAAGCACAAAATCGTGTGAAACAGAAGCAATTTTGTATATAATATGAGTTATTCCTCTTGCTGAAATATGAGATTTGAGAATTGAGATAACATAATTCATTATGTACCCTGATTCAATTTTTAGTCTGTTTTGTTTTTTTTTTCTGTCATGAGGTTATGGTTAGGCAATATACACAACACCAAATAAGGTGTAATAGATAAGAGAGTTTCTTCTTATATTGTGCTTGAATAATAGAATACATGTAGTGAGGTAGGTACAAAATACAAAATACATTTATGCGAGCAATAGCAAAAACATACAATAACAACACAGATTTGAGGTACATGTAAAGTGACTTTGTATAAAGAGCAACAATGGGCATTCATGATGAGTAAATTGTACATTTTAGAATACAAAATATACATGTATAATCAAATACATTTAGCCAAAAATGAGATGAATAGACAGACATATAGGTTTAGGAACCATGATAAAGGAAATTACTTGTTTTCATGAATAAAAAGAACACATGTACCCAAATGCAGACTACTAAGAATCTAGAAATGCCTTACATTCCTTCTGATTCCTAGAGCTCAAGCAGAAATAAAGGAAAGAGTAAAGGTAAAATGTAGTAGTGCCATCTGGTTAAGATTGCTCGGGTTCTACAAGTATGTAAAGGTATGAAATCTTCACAAAAAGCTTCGATCACCTGACAGCTTTGTTAATGACTAAAGATGGCCCAGTAAAGAGAAATAACACTAATATTCTGGAGCAACATTGGGGAAAAGCCTTTTGCTCCAAAAGCATTTAATACTATTATCACCTTTCTTTCTTCCCTGCCAATCTTGTCCTCAAGTTTTCTCGAAGACCACTTATCTAAACTTCATGACGCTTCACTAGATGCCCACCTTGTGTAGATGTCCATAAAAGTTTCAAAATCGACCTTGGAGTTTCACCTCCTTTGAAAGAAATTTAAACTTTTGAATCGCATGTGATATAGCTTTGATGTTTTAGATGTGAATTCCTCATGACAAGAACTTTCAGTTGATATAAAAATTTTTGTGACCTTGACCTTGTAGTTTGACCTACTTCGAAAGAAATTTAACTTTAGAATGACAGGTGATAAGGTTATGATATTTCATAGGTGTAGTCCATGGAAACCGAGAAGGGGTAATTTTTTACCGCATTGCAAAGCAAATCCGTTCTATAAATTGGCGAAGCCCGTCTGTCTGTCTGTCCATCCGGCGTCAACAATTTGTGTGTAGCTTGGTTTCTTGAATACCATAAATGATACTTAAGACTTAAGTCAAACTTCGTGGGTTTGTAGACATTGATGAGTTCTTTCCGACTGATGCAAAGTTTGGTGACCTTGAATGATACTGGAGTCAAACTTGGTGTGTTTGTAAACATTGATGAATTCTTCCTCACTGATGCAAATTTTGGTGACCCCTAACATTGATTTTATGCTGCATTTAACTTGATCTCTGCACACTATCAGTGATACTTAAGTCAAACTTGGAAGATTTGTAGACATTGATGAGTCTTCCTGACTGATTAAAAGTTTGGTGACCTTGACCATGATTTCACACTTCAATGAACACAGATAGATTTTGGATTTTGCTTTTGCACATTATTAGTGATTCTAAAGTCAGACTTTGTGTGTTTGTAGACATTGATTAGTTCTTTCTTGCTGATGTGGAATCTGGTGACCTTGACCTTGATTTCACACTTTAGTGAACACAGACTGATTTTGCTTTAAGTTTGATTTCTTGCATACCATAAATGATACCTATGTCCAACTTGGACGGTTTGTAGACATTGATGAGCTCTTCCTGACCAACACTAAATTGCTGACCTTGACCTCTGATCTGTTGCATACTATTAATGATGCCAACTTTAAAATTTGTCATTTTGTAGATGCTGATGAGATTTTCCCCACTAGCACAAAATTTGGTGACCTTGACCTCAATTTTACACATCAGTGAACACAGTCATTTTGCTTTAACTTGATCTCTTGCATACCGTTAACAATACCAACTTCAAACTTCAGTATATTGATGCAGGTCTACTAGGGCTTGATTATGAAAACTGGTTTTACACTGTTTTCAGCAGTTTAAATGGCATTTAAGTAGTTTATAGATTTCAGCAGTATTTTGCATGATATTAATGGGGTTTTGGTCCCTCTACCATTATATATATAGAATGAAATTTTATTTTTTTTTAACTCTGGTTCTTACCTTTGTTTTAAAATCTGAGTTATGTCAGCTGGAGTATTTAACACTCAGTTTGAGTCCTTTCCATGTGTGGAAGAAGAAGAAAAAAAATAAAAAATGAGATCGGTATTTTATATAAAGTATGAAATAAAACAAAATTATTAGTTAATATGCAAACAACACTAGAAGTCACTAAACTAATCTGAAATAAACATAACAACAATGATTATTCTATTAGAACCCAACAATATATTTTGAAATGAAAATATGTGACTCATATAATTTTTTCCTTATTGAGTATTAATATTTTGAATTTTATCTTATTGTATTGTTAATACTGTCTTAAATAATCTTATTCTGAATTAATTATCCATTGATTTTAAAATAAAGTTGATAAATACATGTATAAATATGATTTGTTAGGCCACTATTAAAAAAATGTTTGTTTCCCCTTCCCCAACCCTACTTGAAAAAGTTGGGTAGGTAGGTAGGCATTTTATTTTTTTTTTTTCAAAAATAACTTGAAACACAAATAGGTATAAAAATAACCTTTAATTATTGAAGAAATGTGTCAAAAAATAAACACAAAACAACATCAACAAAAACTTAACATTTTTCTAATGCTATGAAACAAAACAAAATATGACTAGATTTCTTGGATATTTGGCCTTATTTGCAATACATACTTGTCAAAACTTGACATTTTTCAACATATTTCATGATATTATGTACGACTAGATTTGATATTTGGCAGTATTTGCAATATCAAAAATATCACTTTTTTCAAAATATTTCATCATATGTTATATTTCATATCTCTTTGAAAGATTTCTTCGTATTAATAAACAATGAAAAACAAAAACAAAATGCACTGGTCAGATAGTAAACATCGGCCGTGTTGGTCTTCGAGCAAATACTCAAAGTCACAGAGTCATTTTCATTGTTGATGCTCTGGTTTGCACATTTTAGAACATTATGTAACACATCATCCCACGTTTCATCCATATCAAATTGCAACACCCTGTTTTTGATATCTTGACGATCGTCTGAAAAATGTACTGACACGCAGAGAGAGACATGGTGCGTGGTTTTCAGGCACTTGCTATCCGCCATGTCAGACGATAGCTGTTGTTGTTGTTGTTAGGAATGGAAATCTCGATCTATTTGATGCTTCGTGGCAAGCGTTGTCAGTGCTATTTTGAGAATTTCAAGGAAAAAAGTTTTGAGTCGGCGGGATTTTTATGGGTCGGTCGGGGAAGGGGAAACAAATAATATTTTTATATTGGCCTTAGTTGTTACTATCTGTGCAGCTTACATGAAAGAAATCATGGTCATACATTTAAATTCACTATATGTCTAAATCCTATTTAATCTTTATAAGAATCAGGATAAAAATGACACTTTAAGAATTGTTTGTTTAAAATAAAATGGTATAAATTTTAAATAATGAGCTGTAAGCTCAGGTGAGCTATTGTCACAGTGCTTCATTTGGGAGACTTTTGTGTTCGCTAGACCACATTTGCTTATATTTATGATTATGATTTCATGTACAACAATGAATTATAAATTTGAAATTAACATTTATCAGAATTAAAGACTTAATGTCAGAGCTAGAAGAATTTTCCTCTGGCTAGTAAAAGTTTGGGCTGGACTAGCCCTACTGGCTAGTGATGTAAAAAGTGTTCAGAATGACTGTTATGATTTTTGATCGGAATTGCGTAATTCCAGACCCTAGTCGTTACAATATGCTGTGGTGAACGCGTGGAATGCAGAAAATACATCCTCGTGTATAAATAGGTCGTCGATATTTAGAAAAAGCGTGATTAGATTTACTTTAAGTACTTATAGTTCATATTGTACGAGGCAATACAAGATAAGTTTGATCAGATGAGAAAATAAATGTGCCGTTATTCCATCGATTTAGACGAGTTATATTCATGTGCTGGAGGACATGCAGTCTTTCCGAATACTCGACGGAAAGTCCCGAAAAAGTACGATTGACATTATTGTGTGGCTGTGCCGTAATTTAAGAAGTATACTACTAGTCCGTACTAGTATCCGTTGTATTATAATTAATAAAACTTGAGAATATCGCTTCTTTTTATAGCAGTGGAATTCAAAGTTCTCTACAATCTTCTCGTCACAACGATAAACAAACGTCTTGGTAGTTGTTGATGTGTAATGCTACTAAAAATAGCCAGTTATTTATAGATCTACATGTGTAGACGTAGTTTTTCCCAAATGTACATGTACAGCGGGAGACTGTCCAGATTGCTAATTTCACACTAGTCAAGATCAAAAGTGATAAGAAAGAATGAGATAACTATATAGTACGAGACAGAGACGTACAGGGGTGTACAGGGCAGAGCCGTTGTTTATATGAAAACAAGCACCTGTGCGCAGACCGTGTTTTTGTCAATACTGATCCTAAACATTTGTCGCTTGGTGTGTGATCTCTTGGTGGATCACGACTTTATTACCTTTGATGTACTTGATCATGCAATTCCGACCTTGAGGACTTTCAGGTCCTTTCATTTTCTTATTTGTTTCTGTGAAGAGGAGGAATTATGAAATTACACCATCATGTGTGAGAATTTGTGGTCACTTAAGTACTGAATTAAGTACATCATTGTATATGTTGTCAAAAGAAGGTAATTTCCATTACTAAATATAGACATAAGGCTTTCGACTTTAGATTAGTACAACTGGGGGTTGGGACCAAGAAGGCAAAAGTTTTGAGAAAATAGATGTATATTAGCATTAACTGTAGAATTTTGATTTGACAAAAAAAACCTCAATATGTAATATATCTATGAAAAAGCAACACTATGATATATTGGACATTATCCACCAAAATATATGGACCATGTGGTAAGACCTCAAAGTACCTTGTTTTAGGTTCAAATCTTATAGGAGAGTTGACTGAAATTTATAGACAGAAGCTATTCAAATATTTTTATTATAAGTGGAGATGGTATTCCCAGGGTTTTGGAATGTTTGGTTCTTCCAACCCATACAGTGTTTTGACTGGTCTATACCCCACTGTCCATCAATTTAGCCTTGTTTTTATCCAATAATTTGACATCTATATTTCATTTTAATGTCAGTCAAAAATTATGGAAAGCTTGTTTTTTATGTTTTACTTTTGTAATTTGGGGCTCTTTTTTTTTGTTTTGTAAGGTTATTATGGGAACTCGAGTTTACATTGGCCGATTATCACACCATGCAAGGGAGAGAGATGTTGAAAGGTTTTTCAAAGGCTATGGTCGTCTGAATGATGTCATGTTAAAGAATGGCTATGGATTTGTGGTAAGTAATTTTGCTTATCAGATTCAAAAGACTCCATAATGATGGTGAGTTGTTTGTCTTCATTAAATACATGTATACTTCTACCAACAAAGTTTTTGGAGTATACATACCAGTACTGGAAACAGGTAGTCAGTCTATTGATCCCTTTGTACATACATGTGTATTGATTTTCATTTTGTAAATAACTATCTTTCATTTAGAGTCAGAAAACTGAACAGACAGCTCAGAAGGATGGCCCCTGTTGATTTGGGGTCCAAAAGTCAGAAGTCCATTTAAGTGAATTTGATGTAGCAAAATGGTTACTATGTCATAACTCATTTCTGTTTTCACCTGGCATAACAAGACAAAATACACAGATACCTATAGATTTTTGGGTCAGAGATCAAGGAAAGTGATATAGAAGAGAAAACTGAAGACACCTGACAAAGCTTTATGACAAAAATCACCAAGGACATTCACACAGAACATGATAATAGTAGGATATACACTGAAAAACGACAGTACAAAAATATTCGATTGTGCTGCGGTTATGATACTGACTTAGGATGGTCAGTTGAAGTAACAAATATCATTCAATTTGTGTGGTTAACTGGTTTATGGGCGCCAACCTTCCCACTCACCACAAAAGCAGCACAATAAAAGGACACACAATTAAAAATTTATAAATAATCCTCCATATAGAGAACAAGGATCAACAGGTTTCTCAAGAAGAGAGGTCATTAAAATATTATTACACAAGAAAAGTTTATAGAATATTCAGTAATATGTTGCTATCAGAAATATGCAAGGCTACATAAACATAGTAAACTGTGCTCTGCCTGTCTGTAAGTCGAGCTCAGATCCTTGATCCATAGGAGTCCTGACTAACAGTCAGAGGGGACAAGGATCAGGACCTTGTCTCCTCTGAAAAAGTTTGGACAAGGCCTGTCATAGAGTCCCTACCGCCCTGTTAGTCAGCATGCAACGCTCAAGTAAAAATCTGCATTGGGTTGTAGAGGGACCCAATACAAGAAGTATGGTCTTAGCGATGACCGGTAGAAAACAATTTACTCCTCATGAGTCATGAAAGACATTATTTCTGACTTCACAGGACTAAATTTCCTTTTCATCTTTTCAATAATAAATTGCACAAACCTATGAAGGATATTAATGAACAGATGAATAGTGAATACAGTGAAAACTGTCTAAACTACAGAGAAACAAGAACAGAGATTTTGTCTGCTTTGAATGGATGTTTGACATTTTAGAGAGAAGAATGATATGCTAATTTTTTTGAATCAATGAATGTTTTTGAACTCTGAATTTCAAAGATAGGCCTCACTTACCTTTTAGCTCACCTGAGCCAAAGGCTCAAGTGAGCTATAGTCATAATGCACCGTCTGTTGTCCGTCGCCGTCGTCGTCCGTCCGTTGTTAACTTTTTCACATTTTCGACTTCTTCTCTGGAACTACATTGCAGATTGCGATGAAACTTTGCATAAATGATGTACTCAAGGTCCTCTACTAAAATTGTGTTCAGGATCCAGATTCCCTCAGGGGTGGATCCAGGGCGGGACCAAAAGTGCCCAAAATGGTACCCCACTTCAAACATCTTCTCCTCCAGAACCAGTACATAAATGGGGAAACTAATTGCATTTCAACAATCTATAAAGATGGGTTATCAAAAATTGTGTTCAGGGTTAAGATCCGTCAAATAGTAATGTACGCTTTTTTTTATGTGTTTCTGTAATTTCAATGCAGAAAAGTGTCCTGTTTTTCAGTTAATTGATATTGATGATTTCTTAATGACTATTTTCAAATTTTGATCATAATTGTGATAAGGAATATTACTGTGCAGGAATTTTGTCAATATCTCAATTTTAGGATTTTTTATGAATTTTTTAAAACTTACAAAAAAATGGTGGTGGGGTTGTCCATTTTTCACATTTTCAGGTTTTTCTGCAAAACTGTTCAAAGGATTTTTATGAATCTTGATAGAAATAAATCACTTATAATCCTCATCAAATTTTGTTGTTTTTGTCCAGACCTCTTTACAGATGGCGCCACCATAGTCAAAAGTAGGTTAGAAAAGAGTACCCTCCTTTGACAATATTCTTCTTCATACGGGCGGAATCCAGAGACAAACAGAATGCATAGAAATGATCTAGAGGGATGAGTGAAGATGTATTGTCATTTTGGTTCCCTTCCAAAATCAAATTTTAGAATTTTTTTTTTGACATTTGTTTGGACTTTGGGATTTCATTGCAGAAAAGTGTCATATTTCCTAGTTAATTCATAATGATGATTTCTTATGGACTATTGTGATCATAATTATGATAAGGAATGTTACTTTGAAAGAATTTTAAAAGACTTCCAAATGAGGGTGTGTAGGAAAAATTCTTCACAGTTTTAACTTCTGCTGTTATACCACATGAAAGATTTTAATGAAACATGGAATACATGAAGTACTATAGGTCTTCTATCAATTTTCTAAATTTCGTCCAAATTGGTTAACAGATAATTCCACCAAGTCTAAAAACTAGGTCTCACAATGGTACATATACCACTTGGTAATTAAAATATGGAGAGTAGCGGTTCAAATCCAGCTGTGATCAAAAATGTTTTTTATTTCTTTACACATCTAATAAGTTTTTAGGTGTTTCTCAACACTCAACATATGAAATTAGGCAATTTTAGATCTGGACAATATTTGAAACAATTGTTGTTCTTGACCCAAACTTGAAATCAGTCAACAAAAGGCCCCAACTAAAGAAAATGACTTACTTGTTGCCCTGAATCACATACTGCAGAGACAGAGAATATGCTTAATATCAAAATCACCTGAATGGATGTGCAAAAAGTGTTGTTTTTAGCTCTAATGGTCTCGACCAGTCGAGCTCATGCGATGGTCCTTCGTCCGTTGTCCGGCCGTCCGTTGTCCGGCTGTCCGGCCGTCCGGCCGTCCGTCCGTAAACAATTTATTTGTTCCCTCTTCTTCTCTGAAGGTATATGTCCCAGAGACTTAATTATGGTTTCATCTTGTTCGATTGGTGGTCTAGTTGTGCATGTGCAATTTTGGTCCAGTTCGGACCCCCTGAGGTCCCACAAAGGGGCGTGGTTCCAAAATCTTGTTCCATCTTCTTCTCTAAAGGTATTTGCCTCAGAGACTTAATTATTGTCTCATCTTGTTAAGTAGATGGTTTAGTTATGCATGTGCCATTTTGGTCCTGTCCGGACCACTTGGGGTCCTAACAATGGGGCGTGGTCCCAAAATTTTGTTCCCTCTTCTTCTCTGAAGGTATATGTTTCAGAGAGCTAATTAGGGTCTGATCTTGCTGGGTAGGCAGTCTAGTTGTGCATGTGCAATTTTGGTCCAGTTCGGACCCCTTGGGGTCCCACAAAGGGTGTGGTCCCAAAATTGTGTTATGTCTTCTACTATAAAGGTATATGTTCCCGGGACCCAATAACATTCTCTTCTTGTTTGGTATGTGGTTTAGTGGTACATGTGCAATTTTGGTCCAGTTCGGACCCCCTGGGGTCCCACAAAAGGGGTGTGGTCCCAAGATGTTGTTCCCTCTTTTTCTCTAACAATATATGTCCCACAGACTAAATTATAGTCTAATCCTGTTTGGTATGATGTCTAGTTGTACATGTGCAATTTTGGTCCAGTCTGGACCACTTTGGACCCCTACAAAGGGGTGTGGTCCCAAGATTCTGTGCCTTCTTTTTCCCTGAGGGTATAAATCCCAGAGACCTCTTTGTGGTTTCTTCTTGTTTGGGTGGTCTAGTTGTGCATGTGCAATTTTTGGTCTAGTCTGGACCCCTGGGGCCCCTTAAAGGGCGTGAACATATCCCCCCCCCCCTTGATTTGAAAGAGGGGCACATTCCCCCGCTGTTGCCCCACCCTTTTAAAAGATAATAAGAGGAAACCAGTAGAGCTTCAGTCTCGACAGAGACTTCTGGTTTATTGTGGTCTGAAATAAATTTGACATATTTTCAACATTTGTGTTGACTTAGTCACAGTAATGCAAAATTCTAATGCATTATGATTGTAACACGCGATCTCATTCGCTGTCCGATTTAAAAACTGCAAGGGTATTCACGATACCCCTGCAGTTTTTGATATGATGTCACGATACCCTGCAGTTTCTGATTTGTGACGTCACGATACCCTGCAAGTTTTGATATGACTGTGATTAGCGAATTGACTTAGAAAACCATAACTCTCTGCCTCTAATTGTATTTGTTTTGTTAAATGCATTAGAATGGGGTTACCATGCTTGTGTTTTACAAAAACTGACAGGGTATCGGCGAATACCCTGTCAGAAATTTCCGTTTCACAGCTAGGCTAATGCCTCGCAGTGAAACTTAATTTCTGACAGGGTATTCGCCGATACCCTGTCAGTTTTTGTAAAACACTTGCATGGTAACCCCTAAATAAATGAATTCTTTCTTCCTGCATGACTGATCATCTAGGTACTCAGGTGAGCGATATAGGCCCACTTGGGCCTCTTGTTTAAGTCCTGCCATTGAAAATGGTCCAGACATATAACTATTTCCCCTTAAAGTTTGGTATACTGATACATCACATGACAAGTTCTGATACGGTTTTTAGTTCACCTTAGCTGAATGCTCAAGAAAAGCTTTTTCTGATCACTTTTTGACTTCAGAACTGCTTGAAGAATTTTGATGAAACTTGGTATAAGTGAAGTAGTATAGGTCCTCTACCAAGTTTGTTCATTTTGCCCAAATCCACTGACAGGTGGTGCCACCATGGCAAAAAAATTGGCTCCAGACAGTACTCCTCTTTGACAGTCGTCTTTCTCCGAAAAAAGAGGAGTTACTGGCTCAGTTATGTGGCAGAAGTCATCATGGAGTTATACAATACATGAATATAAATAATATACTAGAACATATAACACTTTACAAAAATATTTGATTGTAGTGCAATTACAATACCGACTTAGGACGGTCATTTACTTTGACAAAAGCCAAACAAATGGTGTGGTTAACCGGTTTACGGGCCCACCTTCCCACTAACCGTAACGGCAGAACAATCAAAGGACGTACATTTAAAAATTAATAAATAATCCTCCATGTAAAGAACAAGGGTCAACAGGTATCGCATATTGAGAGGTCATAAAAATATAAACAAGGTATTGTAAAACACATAATGGTATAAAAATATATGCGACATCAACATGATAAACCGTGCTGTGCCAGTCTGAAAGCGAGTTAAGACCCTAGATCTGTAGGAGTCCCGACTAACAGTCAGAGGGGACGAGGTTCAGGACCATGTCTCCTCTGAAAGAGGTTTGGACAAGGCCCGTCATATAGTCCCCACCGCCCTGTTAGTCAGCGTGCAACGTTCAAGTAAAAGTCTGCATAAGGCTGTAGAGGGGCCAAATACAAGACCTATAGTCTTTTTGATGATCTCAATATCATATTGTTTATTAAGAAGACGTTTGACTATTTTATTACATGATAAAATAACGTTATCGGAGCCTTTTACTTTCCTTAGTTTATATACGAGATCACCGTAAAAATTAGGATGGGAAATTCCATTGGATACATACTGTTGAAAAGAAATATTTCCAAATTTAGATAGAAGTTCTGAATAAGATCTGAAGAATTTGCCGAATGTTTTTCTTAGCTTGTGATATCTGTAACCCTGAGTTATAAGTTTAGTAGTAATTTGTAAATTTTGTTTATGAAAGTCCAAAACATCGGTGCAGCCTCTGACAAATGGAACTAATTGAGATATATAGATACCATATGATGGGAGTCGAGGGACATCGCCATCCAAGTAAGGGAAATTTACAATAGGAAATCCAAAATCCTCACGTTTATCATAAATATTAGTATATATTAAGTGGTTGATAATTTTGATGTTTAAATCTAAGAAAGGTGTAGATTTATCTCAAGTATTAGCTTTATTCAGTGTGAGTTCTGGTGGATATATTTGTGATATAAATTGTTCGAATTCAGGGTTGTCGATAACCAAAATGTCATCCAGATATCTGCAAGTATTATTAAATTTGTCAATGAGGTCAAAACGTTTTGATTTTTGAATAGAAACCATAAAATCCCTCTCATAACAATAAAGAAATAAATCTGCTATCAGAGGCGCGCAGTTAGTACCCATAGGAATCCCAACTATTTGTTGATATATCTTGCCATCAAATTGCACAAAAATATTACTCATGAGAAAATCTAGTGCTTTACATAATTACTTGCAAGTCCAGTATTTATATGAAGTATATTGTTTGTTGGAAAAGAATCGGCAGTTATTGGAAGTACATATGTACGATTTAGATTCTCTGTGAAAACACCATATAAAAAGACAGCAACTTGCTTTTAATCAAATCACGAGGTAGAAATGTATAAAGTGTAGAAAAATGAAATGTAGAAATTTGAGTCGCTTTGAAATTTAGCGAAAGAAGTTTGTCTATAACTTCATGAGAATTTTTAATCGACCAAAAGTAATTGATGTTACTATTATGAAATGCGACATCACAATATTTGATAATATGATCTTTTATAGCAGTTAGAGCAGACGTAATATGCTTCGATAGTACCGTAGTAGAGCAGTGGCTAGAATTAGATATCAGACGTGATTTATATGGACTTTTATGTAATTTTGGGAGCCAATATATGGTTGGTAGATCAGATTGATCAGTTTTAATTTTGAAGTTGGACATTGTCATGAAGTGATCTGCAAGGTGCTGTCTTTTGAGGTAGGGCTTTCCACATATGTATGAGTGGAGTTTAATTCGTTTTTAAGCACTTCAATATAATATAGTTTTCAAACAACTATTATGTTATTACCTGCTTTATCAGCAGGAACAAAGACATATTTAGCATGTAAGTCAGCTATCTTCTTTTTAATAGAATTTGTCGTCAATATATTAAGCTGTTGAAATAAATGCGGATTTTCCGTAAAGTTCATGATACGGATATCGACAATTCTTAAAATCTCGTATTTCCAATCATTAAGAGCATGCACCTTTACCAGTTCTTTTTTACACCAACGTTTACAATATGTAGTTAAAGCATCTTCTATAATGTCACAGCATTTATTGAAATCTGTCCTAGACGGTAACCTATATTTAGGTCCTTTTCCAAAAAGGGTGCGCAATTTCTTGTCCGAAATACAGTTTAGGTCACCAATAATAACTTGACCTGCCAGTGTATAAACATATTTAGAATTTTCACAAGAACACGACGAAGGAATAGAGTCTGAAACATCAGGGTTAGATGTAACTTTATTTTAATCTAAAATAAGATTTCTTATAGGCTTTTTGTACTGGTAACAAATAAGTGGAGATTCTAAATTCTCAAAATATTGGGGGATTTTAGATGTGACTCTATGGTCACGGAAAATATTAGAAATGTTAAGTAGATCGAAGCCTTTATTAATAAATTTAATTTTGAGAAATTGCTGCTTGGGTGGAAGAGACGGAATACGAGGAATGAGTTTATTATATGAAAATAAAATAATCAAATTGAGTTTATATCAATCAGAACCACTGTATGAATAATAAAACTAATGGCATCTGAGTGATATAGAGGGATGTATGTTTCAAGTTTGTTCATTTCGTTGAAGTCGGACAAAGAATTTTTGATGTTTTTTTTGTTTACATTTTCTCGGACTTTAGCAACTAAATAGCATGGTTTTGATAAATATTTTGTCTATAGATGACTTTTGCCACACTGAAATGCTTATTTCAGCCAGGATGTGATATAGGAATGCTTTTTTTGAAAGAATAATCTCAAAATTTCAATTTCTTGGTTTTTCCTGAATGTTTTAAGATAGCAAAAAGGTAGAGGAGAGTGTTATTTTTCATGTGCAGTGTTTTGTATGTCTCACATTACTGATATACACACCTATACATTAGCATCAGGCCTCCAACTACAGACCAAGCCGGTGGGGCCTAATGGATATGGTGCTCGTCTCATGATCGAGAGTTCCCGGGTTTGACTCCCGCATTGGGCGCACCGATGTTATGTCTTTCGGATGAGACAATAAAAACGAGGTCCCGTTTCACGGTAGACGTGGCATGTAAAAGATCCCTCACTGCTTTGGGTGGGTCTGTTGCAAATGTCTAAATTTGTATGGAATGCATCAGGCAGATGCTGTCACCATATTTGTGAGATAATCGTGGAGTGACGTAAAACAATATTCAATCATTCGGTAGATGCGGCACGTAAAAGATCCTTCACTGCTTTGGGTGAGTCCCTTTCAAAGGTCTAAATTTGTATGCAATGCATCAGGCAGATGCCGTCACCATGTACATGAAATAATCATGGAGTGACGTAAAACAATAATCAATCAACCAGCTACACCTCCATCTCCTGTAAATTACTGTAACACATCATTCACAACCAGGTAATGGACTACTTTGAACAGCACATTCTCACCAACAGTCAACAGGGCTTCAAATCCAAACCTTTCTTTGAAACTCAGGTAGCCATCACCATAGACAGTATTGCCCCCACTTTAGACCTGGGAGGCCAAGTTGACATTGTTCTGCTAGACTTCTCGAAAATATTTGATAAGATGCCTCATCAGTGATTGCTACATAAGCTGCAGTACTGTGGTGTATGAGACCACAGTCTGCTATGGATTAAGAACTTCCTGAACAACAGACAACAACAAGTCCTTCTAGACAGCCATGCCTCATCTATTGCAGATGTCCTATTGGGAGTACTACAGGGAACAGTACTTGGCCCACTGCTCTTCCTCACATTCATCAATGACCTGCCAGAAGTCACAAAGTTAGAAACCAGGTCGTTTGCAGATGATTGTTTACTGTACTGCCCGATCAACAACACAGTCTACAGCAAGACCTTACAGCACTTGAGAAATGGGTAGAAGAGTGGCAGATGTCCTTCCATCCAGAGAAGTGCATTGTCATACAGGTCTCATCATAGCGAAAAACAGTCGGTGCAGACTACTGACTACACAACCATAAGTTAGAAGTAGTGAACTTGAGCAAGTACCTTGGAGTTTACAATCAGCAGCAACTTGAAGTGGAACAAGCATATTGATGCCATTACAGCGAAAGCCAAAAGGAACTTGAGGCTTCTTAAAGCGAAATCTCAGAGGTTGCAGAACCTAAGGACAGGTCAGAGCCTACGAAGCCATTGTAGGTCCAAATGCTGGAGTATGCTACCACCAAATGGGACCCTCACACCAGCGGACAGATCAACCAGATAGAGATAGTCCATCGTAGAGCGGCACGATTTGCTTTAAGGAATTATTGGGATAGGAAACCAGCATCACCAACATAGTCAACACCATCAGAATCACTACAGATCAGAAGAGTAAAGATTTGAATCCTTTTGCTCTTCAAGATCCACCACAATCTAATGGCCATTCCAGCAGAACGATACATAATCCAGACACTCACCAGGGCAAGGGGACAGCATAACTTTTGCATCCCAGCAACAAGAAAGGATGTGTACTGGTTCTCCTTCCCATGTACCATTAAGGATTGCAACAGACTTTAATCAGCAGTGACTTCAGCATGTTCCTTGGAGGACTACCAGCATGCATACATGAAATTGTCATTTTGGTTCCCTTCCAAAATCAAATTTAAGAATTTTTTTTGGGACATTTGTTTGGACTTTGGGATTTCAATGCAGAAAAGTGTCATATTTCCTAGTTAATTGATGATGATGATTTCTTATGGACTATTGTGATCATAATTATGGTAAGGAATATTATTTTGAAAGAACTTTGTCAATGTCTCAATTTCCTAATTTTCTATGAATTTTTTAAGATTTCCAATTGAGGGTGTATAGGAAAAATTCTTCACATTTTTAACTTCTGCTGTTATACCACATGAAAGATTTTAATGAAACATGGAATACATGAAGTACTATAGGTCCTCTGTCAATTTTGTAAATTTCATCCAAATTGGTTAACAGATAATGCCACCATGTCTAAAAACTAGGTCTCACAATAGCACCATGTCTAAAAACTAAGTCTCACAATGGTACATATACCACTTGGTTATTAAAATATGGAGAGTAGCGGTTAAAAACCAGCTGTGGTCGAAATTCTTTTTTTTCATTTCTTTACACATCTAAATAAATTTTTAGGTGTTTCTCAAAACTCAAGATATGAAATTAGGCAATTTTAAGGAAGATCTGGACAATATTTGAAACAATTGTTATTCATGACCCAAACTTGAAATCAGTCAACAAAAGGCCCCATCTAAAGAAAATGACTAACTTGTTGCCCTCAATCACATCATGCAGAGACAAAGCAAATGCTGAATATTAAAATCACCTGAATGGATGTGCAAAAAAGTGTTGTTTTTTTTCTTGTCTGAAATAAAATTTGACATATTTTCAAAATTTGTGTTGACTTAGTCACAGTTATGCAAAAATAAATGAATTCTTCCTTCCTGCATGACTGATCATCTAGGTACTCAGATGAGCGATATAGGCCCACTTAGGCCTCATGTTTTTCTTCAGGCCCCAAGATTTTCTAGTACAGTTATTAACAATAGCACTCTCTAATGTTCAACTGTAAATCTTTTTCCCGATAAGTAATACCATTGTATATCCCATAATAATGCTAGTTATGACACCATTGGTTTTGCAATAGAATGTCATTAAACAGGTACGTTTTAAACGTTGTCCAATAATGGCGATGCATTTTCGTAATTTTTCCTCTTTGTGTCTTTTGATTTTGTACTAGACCCAGTGATTTTAATAAGAGCCAGCAAACGAAGAAATACCCCCGCTTTAAATGACAGATATTGCTGTTTCAAATTTCTTCTGATTTTGAATTTAATACATGTACTGACTTTCATGCTTATCGGGCTCAAAATATAGGCCTCAAATTTCTAAATCACCTCCTCAAATAATTCTTATTGAAAACACTGTAAACCTGTCTAATAATAGTGGGATGTTCATCAATTTATATGTAAAACACGAATTGTTAACTTTACGATTTAAGTGTAAGTTAAGAATTTTTTCCATCATTAATAAAATTCAAATACATGTATATCTATAGGAAAGTGTCATATAAAGTACTTTTATGAATTTAATGTGATTTAATTTTGTTATCTTTAATAGTGTTCAAATATACAAAAGATTCATATAGGCTACTGTTGTAATTTTAAAGTGGATATAGACTGAGAATTGCACTGATGTCCAACCTTAATGACAGTGCATTCATTTCAATAAAGATGCTGTATGATGGTTGTAAAATGCTATTTTCATTGGAATAGTTTATGAAATACTTGTGAATTAGGCAAAGAAGTCATATGGTATCATTGATGGGAACAGAGTTAGGGCCTGTCATAACAGTGTCTGGCCTGTTTCTGACTTAGATCAATTTTATTTAAATTTTGTACAAATTTGTATATTTTTTATCAAACATTCATATGTAATTTCAGGAATTTGATGATTACCGAGATGCTGATGATGCTGTTTATGAATTGAATGGAAAAGATTTGGCAGGAGAAAGGCAAGAACAAGCTTCATACACTAAAGACTAAATGTGGTGTATATATCACATTTTAACACACCAGTATGAAAATTAGACATACTTAGTACATTACATTGCCTATTCATGCTCCCTCATTATACCCCCCCCCCCCCCCCTTCCCCCCCCCAAACGAAGTTTGGGGGGCTGGTATATAGGAATCACCATGTCTGTCTGTCCGTCCGTTCCGATTCATGTCCAGGCCATATCTTTTCATTGGGTGGGTGGATTTAGATAATATTTCACAATATTGTTGCCGATGACCCAAGGTCATTAGTCAAAGGTCAAGGTCACTTTGGACTTGGTTGTTAAAACAGTGTCCGGGCCATATTTTTTTATTGGGTGGATGGATTTATATAATATTACACAGGATTGTTGCCCATAACTCAAGGGTGTGTCATGACCTGACCCAAGGTCATAGGTCAAGGTCATGATAGACACAATAAATAAACCTTTTCCAGGCCATAACTTCTTCCTCTGTGTACGGATTTCAATAATACTTCACAGAATTGCTGCTTAGGATCCAAGTTTGTGTCATGACCTTTGAACCAAGGTCATAGGTCAAAGGTCAAGGTCATAATATAGCAATAAGAAAAACTGTTTGGGCCATAACTTCTCATCCTGTGTATGGATTTCAATAATCCTTCACAGAATTGTTGCTTAGGACCCAAGGGTGTGTCATGACCTTAAACCAAGGTCAAATAGACTCAATAATAAAAAACTTTGGCAGGGCCATAACTTCTTACCCTGTGCACAGATTTCAATAATATGTCACAGAATTGTTGCTAAGGATCCAAGGGTGTGTCATGACCTTGAACCAAGGTTATAGGTCAGAGGTCAAGGTCACAATAGAGACAATGGTAAAACATCGTTTTCATTGATTATTCCTGAAAATGAGCTTGTAAGTGGGACATCCATTACACTTATACCAGTGATGTATGTTGGGATGAATTATTGCATGTTTCTACTTTGTTGCAATGGGGGGGTATTTGTCCCATTAGGACTGCTCTAGTTATCTTTGCAACATTCTTCAAATACATATATGTTAAAAGTTTTTTTTACCATAGTGCAACGAAAATAGAAGATTTTCAGAGGGAGTGAAGCGCCCGAAATGAAATCTAGATTATACAAAAAAACCGAATAAGATATAACATTGCAATAGCCTTCAAAATTAGCTCAAATCGGCTATTCAAAGCATTACCTGTCATCCCCACAGGTAAAAACTTGGAATCGCCTTACAGGTATTAAATACCTGCATGGATCTTATACCATGCTTTCAATTTGTGCAAGAGCATTATCATAGAAAAAAACATAAGATATTTTCATTCTTATATTTATCATATATTCTTACAATCAAAACAAAAAAACAAAACAGAACACAATAACGAAATAGTAAAGTGTTCTAGACATGAATGATGAATCATTTAAGTATCCTCTGAACTAAAATAACAAATATGAATACTACTTAAGTATGATATAAAGAAAATAAATGGAACATGTACTGTTAAACAATTATGGAAAAACTAGAATAATTTGTTTTGTAAAGTCATTGGTTATAGTTCCTGTAAATATTCTGACACCACCTCGCTCGTCTGTACAAAATGTGGATAATTATTGCACTCCTCCCTCTTTTCTAGAGTCTGATATGTAAACATAGAATTCTGAATGAAAAACCAACACTATGTTAGATAACATTGCTAAAGGGAGGGAAATATAAGGGAGGGAATTGCAATGTTATATCTTATTCGTTTTCTTCGTATAATCTAGATTTCATTTCGGGCGCTTTGCGCCCTCTGAAAATCTTCAATTATACCTCAGAAAACTCATAAGATATAACATTGCACGGTCAAAGCTATGATATTATGAGCTTTATTAAAAGAAATTTTACCTGATGAAAGCACTGCCTTTGCAAAAGAGGATTTGGAAATAGATCTATGATAGAACTTGTTAAAAGTTGATACATTTGACCAATCTGCCATTTCAAGAATGGTATCAATAGGAACACCTTTTTGGACTGCCTTGCTTGTTGAAGAAGAAGCCTGGGCTCCTGGGTCTGGTTGCCAACTGAAATATCGTTGAAGCTGGTGATTTGTTCGATCTGCAAAATGATCCACATTGCATTGAATGGTCATTTTCATCAGTGACTCGAATAGTTGAGTATTGAGCATCCAACTGCTGGAATCTGTATGGTGACGAGATTCCCAATTTGCAACCACATTCTCAGTCCCTGGAATGAAGTCTGCCTTCAGAAAAATATTCTGAGGGAGACACCAATTCCATATGTTGAGAGCTACTTGGTTGCAAATTGTGGATACTGTTCCGCCCATTTTGTTGATGTAAGTCATGGCAGTTTTGTTGTCGGTTTGTGTGAGAACCTGAACATTTGATTTTTCAGAAATGCCCTTATTGAATAGTTTATAGCTAGCAATTCTTTGACATTGATATGAAGGTTTACTTCTGACTCTAACCATAGACCATATTCTTGAATGTTGATGCACAACCCCCATCCTAGCTCGCTTGCATCTGTTTGAATTATAACTGATGATTGGTGAGATAAGAGTGTTTTTCTGTTTGACATTTGAACATGAATTAACCACCATCTTAATTCTTCCAAAGCATTGGGGGTGAGGGTCAATGTGGCATTGTAGTCTTTTGACCTTTTTAAAGCCTGATGTTTTGCTTTTTGTAAATGACAATAATGAAGAGGTGCTGGAAAAATTGCTGGGATTGTAGCTGTCATATTCCCAATCAACACTGACAGATCTCTTGTTGTTACCACTGGATTCTCTTAACATATTTAAACACAGATTCTGAATCTTCTTTATTTTTTGTAATGGCACTGAAAGAGTCATACTTATTTAATTGACCTGAAAACCCAAGAATTCCATTACCTGTAATGGATCCAGGATTGATTTATTTAAATTGATCTTGAAACCTAACCCCTCTAACACTGAGATAATAATTAATATGTCTCTCTGGATTCCTTCTTTTAACATGTTCTTTATCAATATATGGTCTAGATAAATGACAAGACGAATTCCCATTTCTCTGAAAAAGTTACTGGAACTTTCATGATTTTCGTGAAGACGTAAGGCGCTACTGACAGGCCAAAGGGGAGGCAACTGAATTCTAGGATCTTGCCCTTCCAAATGAAACAAAGGAATTTTTGAAAATCTTTGTGAATTGGGATTGTCAAATAAGCATCTTTTAGATCCAGTTTTGCAAGTCAATCTCCCTTCTGAATCATATCCCTTACTAAGTGAATCCCCTCCATCTTGAAATGAAAATAATGTAGATACTGATTCAAACTTCTTAGATTTATCACCGGTCTCTTTTCCCCATCCTTTTTGTCTACAATGAACAGTTGACTTACAAATCCTACTTCTTGGTTTTGAACTACATGAACTGCTTGTTTGTTCACCAGTGATTGTACCTCTTGATCTTCTATATCTTGTTGATGGGAATTTAAAGGAATTTCGTTTGGAATGCAACTTGGAACTGGTAAATTTGCAAATGGGAGTTTTAACTCTTGAACAGCATGAAGAATCCACTGATCTGAGGTAAGTACCCTCCAGTTTTCTAAACAATATCTTAGACGACCTGGAACAGGAATATGATCTATTTTCATTTCTTTGAAAATTCTTAGTTCTTGAATTACCTTCAGTTCCTTTTTCCCCTTTTGCTCTGATTCCAATTTCTGTTGTTGTTGTTGGAATAAGTTGCTCTGCCCCCAAACTGTTTGTTTGGGGGCCCATAACGAAAAGGCTGCTTTGATGCTTGACCTGAAGTTGCTGATAAACTGCTAGATATTGTATTAGTATGACGACCACTGAAATTAGATCTAGATACATAATTTTTATTTCTTTTATTTGCATAAGGTAACATTTCAAAAAGTTCCCTGTTATCTTTACTTTCACTTGTAAGCATATTTCGGAATTTTCGACCGTACAAACTACCTTTAGACTTCAAAAGTGCCTTTTTGGCGTTAGATTCATTCAAAAAATCTACACAGTCTGGTAAAATACGACTTAGCATAGATCGCCTTCGATCATTTAAATACACAAAATATGCATTCCTTATAAGCACTAGTGCTCTTTGAACAGTGTTAATTACATCATCTGGGTTTAAACCTTTTTTCTTCTTCTTCAACTTTTCTGCCTCGCTTCACAAAATAGCCAATGGACCTGTAGCATCTAAGATACGTTTTTGAGAGTTAATGATATTTCTCTCCTTTTCATCAGAGAGAGATTAATTAAACATCTTTCTGAATAACTTTTTGATAAATCTGTCAGTTTGTTTAGGTTTCAAATGTTTATGTGACGGTGTCTCACAATTCTTGGTAATTTCCAACCTCACGTTTTTAGAAACACCTTGATTTGCATATTTAGTAATATACTTAGATATTTTGTTGGGCACCTTATTACCCTTCTCCAATAAAGAATTGGGATCAAACTTAATACCGTGAGATTCTCCAGAATCACTGTCGCTCGAAGAGCTCGATGATGATGATGATGAAAATCCGGAATCATCACTGCTACTTGTGGATGAAGGTACACGAGAATGTGAACGTCGTTTTCTCCGTCGAGGACTAAAATTTTTCCGGTTGGATGTACGGCTTCTATGACTAAAAGCCGAGTCTGTGACGGTCGACATATTGATTCCGGCATCCATGTTATGATTGCATAACCAATCTCTTCGTACAAATTCATCAGAATTATTGTAATCGGAACACTCACCCAAACTAAGAATGTTTTCTTTTGTGCTGTTGTGTCTGGCGATTTAGTGCCCTTATTTGGCGAATTATAGTTGCCCTTGTCTGGCGAGTTATTATCGGATTCCGATAAAGAAATACCATCCTCTGTATCACGAGAAGGAGTCCTTTTCCCCTCAGCTACTACAGAATTTAATATATTCTGTGCCATCCCAAAATGTAATACACAATGTAAATTACTAAGCGTCGAGCTAAAATTGAAAGCATGGTATAAGGTCCGTGCAGGTATTTTAAATACCTGTAAGGTGATTCCAAGTTTTTACCTGTGGGGATGACAGGTAATGCTTTGAATAGCTGATCTGAGCTAATTTTGAAGGCTATTGCAATGTTAGATCTTATGAGTTTTCTGAGGAAAATCCAGGTTGTAGATTGATAGTATCAGTTTGTCAGTCCATCCATGTTTCTGTTAACATTGTTTTTAAATTTCTGGTTGAAGCAAATGTTAGATGAATTTGATATGTACTTGATGTTTAAGATGTAGCAGGTATGGCTTAGTGGATGGGATACTCGGCTCATGACTGAGAGGTCCCAGGTTTGACTCCTGCTGTTGGTACACCATTGTTCTTTTAGATGAGACAGTAAAAACAGAGGTCTAGTGTCAGGATGGGTGTGGCAGGTGTATTGCAAAGGTATAAATTTCTAGGTAAAGTATTAGGCAGATGCCATCACCATATACATGAGAAAATGGTGGAGTGACGTAAAAACAATAATCAGTCATTCATTGATATTTCAAATGAAACTAGGTGAGATCTACATTTCATGTGTACGTTAATTTCTTAAAATGTTGGATTAGCTGTCTGGGCATACTGTCTACTGAAAACCTTTTTATTTTTGACCGGATTGCAAAGCAATTCCGGTCTATGAATTGGCGAAAATCATCTGTCTGTCGAGCCGTCCGTCTGTCCGTACGGCGTCAACATTTTGCGTTTAGCATTTGTGTTTAGCTTGGTTTCTCTCATACCCTAAAGGGTACTTATGTCAAAGTTGGTAGGTTTGTAGATACTTTGAATGTTCTATCCAACCAATACAAAAATTTAGTGACCTTGACCTTGACTTTACGCTTCAGTGAACACACACTGTTTTTTGCCTTTAGGGTGACCACTTGCATACATGTATTGTTAATGTTAATGCAAAGCAATTCTGGTCGATAAATTGGTAAAATCAGTCCGTCCGTCTGTCTGTCCATCATCTGTCGTTCCGTCCGTCTGTTGTCAACTTTTTGCAATCCGGTCATACCGTCGTTGATGGTTTCTTGTAATTTGATTTGACCTAATTAGTGATTGAGGATGTAATATTAGTTATGCCCTGACAGTGTGTTCAGAGAAAATGAAGGTCAGCAATGGTTAACTTGTGTGTGTGTGTATCTTATTTGCAAATCTTTACGATTATCAAATTACATTGATAAACAAGAATATACAATGTATACTGTATAGGAGTACAAGGTTTTAATGCTTCATCAAAATTGAGTATTGAAAGGTCCAAAATATGATTTATAGATACATGACTCACAACACATAATATTACACTCTAATGGCAGATGTCTTTCTTTACAGTATCATTGCATTAGAGATAAAAGCAAAACACATCCCAACTACCTAATTACCCACCTTCCCATGTGAAATCCACTACATAGTTATGATTCATATTAAGCTCTTCTCCTACTATTATAACTTGATTAAAGGTGTTTGAAAATCATTCTGATTTCAGATCTCGCAATATAAACTGCATTTCAATGCAAACAACAGATAAATTTCTTTTACACATTTTAGGTGAAATATGTCATGATATACATCATTTTCTGGCCATGGTATCATAGATGATTATCATAATAATATTAATGTACTATAAAATCTTGATGATTGACGTATTCAAAGATTATTTAATTGCCTGCATTAAAATGTAGGCTTATTATGCAATACTGCTGTCATCTGTCCATTTGTCAATATGTCTGTCTGTCCTTTTATGCAGTAATATTGCTGATGAATATAGGTTTATTGTGATTATGAAATGGGAAAAATATAGAAACAATAAAATCTAGAATTTACATAACCCATATGTAGTTGCACATTAATTTTTGTATGTAATATTACTAAGAATAGCCAGTTAGACAGAAAGGTCCTAGAATATGAAAATGGATAGAAATCATGCTGTAAGATGAAATAGAGAAAATTTAGAAACATTTGAATCTAGTTTTACTCTTGAGCGTAGTTAGCCTAACACAAGTGTGGGAATTCTGGAATTTTGTGTGTAACCTCGATCCCTCCTCCATGCAGGGTTTATGGAATGTGAAAGCTCGAAAAATTTTTTCAGTTTATGTATTTCACTACAGTCAAACCTGTCTATTAAGGTCTGCTGAGGGAAGAGTCAAAAGTGGCTTTTATAGACAGGTGGCCTTTATACAGAGGTCTTTTATTTAGGAAAATATATCTTTTGGGAATTTAAAATGTGACCTTTATAGATAGGTGACCTCTTAATAGAGGTGGCCGCTAAGACAGGTTTTACTGTATTTAGATTATTACATGTGGGTTCAATCCCAAAGCTACTACCGGTAATAATTCTCGTTCAACAGATGGGGATGTGGAGGTTTGAAAGTAATGATTTATTTTCAAATGAGTCATGCATTTTAAAAAGCTTTTTGGAGGAATATTACACTTGAAGACATACAAGTCTGTGGTGTAACATATGTATTTGAACATGCAATTCCAACTCTGAGGACTATTGGTCCTTTCATTTAAAAAATTAACGTTAGCTGTAATTTTCAAATGACAAAAGATAGGGCTTTCATATTTCACATAATTATGTATTCCTTATGACCTTTCTGTCGACACAAAGTATTTTTATCTTGTGGGCTTGACCTTGGAGTTTTACCTACTTATGTTATGACAAGACTTTTCACTTGATTGTAAAATTTTTGACCTCTTAACCCTTGACCTTGGAGTTTAAACTAATTTGAATAACTTATAATTGTAGACAGTGATGATTTTTTTGCCCCCAGAATGAATTTTGGGGGGGGGGGGCAACTACTTTTTGGCCTTTCTGTCTCTGTGGCAAAGTAACTTTAACCTTCACCATAACTTTTGAACCGTGACAGATAGAGACTTCATCTTTGGCATGTATACACAAGTAATGAAGCCATTTCAGGCAAACCAAGGTCAATGACCTTGTGACCTTGACTGTGAACTCTTTGCTAAGAATAGCTGTTTTGGACAGTGTTGGGGTAGAACAGAAAGCCGCACAGATGACACATATGTTCAACTGAACACCTATCTGGTATGGGCATTTTTCCTTATCATTATTTATGACAGATACAAAGGATTTTGTGGTGGTATATGAAAGGATCTGACTTGAAATTGTGCACTTGGAATTTAATCTGGGGTCTGGCCCCTTTGGATAGAATAAAAAAAAAAGAACAAAAAAAGAACTTGTCTGTGCTTCTTCTCTTTAACCAAAACAGATGTAGATGATTTTATGGCAGTATATGAAGGGGTTTGATTTGTGAAGTTGTTCTCCTGGTTTTTAAACTAGGGTCTGGCCCTTTCCGTAAATTGTCTAAACTTCTTATTAACCAAGACAGATGCAGATGATTTCATGATGGTATACGAAAGGTCTAACTTGAGGTCATATGCACCAAAGTATCAAATGAGGTTTTGGCCCCTGGGCTGAAAATTTATTTGTGGTTTTTCTCTTTATCATTGAAAGGTACATAACTTTAGCAGTTAATTTGGTGACGATATATGAAAGGGTCTAACTAAGGTTGTGCACTTGGGTTTTAAGCTTCAACATACAGGCGAATCATGTGCCTAATTAGCAATACCTTATTTTTTGCTATGTCTATGGTGTAATGAATGTGAAATAAATAAAAAATGTTTGTATCTGTGGATTCAATCTCCCTAAACAAAATTCAATAGAAAAAAATATGAAATTTCAACATGTTTTAAACACTGTTGATAAGAAACAGTTAGATCTGACATGCTAAAAAGAGTAGCACTTAAAACCCTGTCAAAGACCAAAACTTTTTGCAGTTCATATGAGACAAAAACAAATTTTCATATGTTTTGCAGCACTTGATATATAGTACATGTATTAGATATATATATTATATATAGAGTTATTTAAGGCAATAAAATTGCAAAAAAGAACACAGAATTAATCTTTTTCACACTTTTTGTGTCATCGTCTTGATTTATTCATTGTAGAAAAGCAAGTTTATTGTCATTTGTCAGTTCACTGTTGTGAAAAAACAAATATGCAAGAGAAAATAATATCTTCAATTTCTTCCAAACTGTCATTTGTTTTTGAAAGAGCATATTATGCTCAGATGAGTAACTGCTTGTGCCTCCTCCTTTTAGTTATGACTTTCAAATTAAAAAAGATACTTATTTTAGAATGTGTGGAATGATAACAGACTTCTTCAACTTAAATCTTTTCTGTATCACAGAGTCATTGTTGAACATGCCCGAGGTGGACCAAGAGGTGATGACAGAGGCTACAGAGACAACAGAGGATACCGAGATTTTGGACCACCGAGACGAAGACGGGGTGGGGGAGGAGGTGGTGGTGGCAGAGACAAGTAAGTTTGGCCACTCCATATCTATTCGCTTTAAAGCTCCAACAGGCACTTGGGTGGATATGGTGGTGGTAGTATTTCGTCAAGTTTATCCTTGAACCAAGTGTCATAATGATGATGAAATGCATAACAGTAAAGGTCATGTATTTCCTGTTTTCTGAAAGTCCAGAGAGCTAATATCATACCCCTAGTTTTATCATCTTTGTCCCCTGATTTTCGGGAAAGCATGGGTACCTTAAATCCCACTCGTCTGTCTGTCCGTCTGTGTGGCCGTCTCTCACAAAAACTTTAAACTTGGTCATAACTTTTTAACTGTAAGGCTTAGGGCCTTCATATTTGGCATGTGTGTCCCTGATTGTAATACCTTTCCGTTTGTACCAAAATTTTTTATCATGTGACCTTGACCGTGACCTTTGACCTACTACAATGTAACTTTTTAATTGTAAGACGTAGGGTCTTCATATTTGGCATGTGTGTCCCTATTTGCAATACCTTTCAGTTGGTACCAGAAATTTTTATCATGTAACCTTGACCTTGACCTTTTTATATGCCCTTCATTAGATGGGAGGTATTATGTTATGGCGCTGTGCGTCCATGCGTCCGGGGTCATGTTTTCTTTTTTTTGCCGTCTTTCAAGATATTGAGTTGAAATTTGGTATATAGCTTTATTTCAAGCAGCGTCAGTACCAGTTATAGTTTTGTTACGATTGACTCACTTTTGACGTATTTATGGCCCTTGGACTTATAGATTTCAAGATTTTTTCAGAAATTCATTAAAAATCTGATTTTTGTAAAAACATTATGAAATTTATCATGAAACAAGTAAAATGTACAACTATCACATATATCACAGGTTTTAATATCTTTTTCTTCATTTTTGAGGAATTTATAATTTTAGGAGGGGATGTTGGGGGGAGGGGGGCTTGTACTTAAAAGTTCAAGTTTTTTTTTGCAGGTCAAGTTCCAAGATGGGTTGGATAGGAACATTTCTGCAGGAGTTATTGCCCTTGGACTTATTCCTATGATAAAATGCTATGAAACGCAATTAACTTTAGTTAACGTAAGATGTTTTTCATGAAAATCATGCCAAATGCAAATTGATCCTGTCCGAATTAAGTGATGGCGTATTATGTCACGCTAGGCATTGTTCTTGTTAACCTTGACTTAGGGCCTTTATATTTGGCATGTGTGTCTGTAGACATGCACAACCATGACTATGTCACAAATCACTGCTCCCTTACTGATAGAATCCCCAAAGCCTAATTAGCTTTGGGGGTTCTATCGGTAACCAAAGCGGGGGACTACAATTCTCTTATTTATCTTTTTTGTATTGATTTAACTGCATATACGTGAAGTCAGGTTATGGTTTGTATTTATGGAATACCCGCTTTATTTACGAAATACTTTCTTTTTATATGTAGTTTGATATCTCTGAGGGTTTTAAGCAACAAAAAATGTTAATAACTTCACCTATAGGAAAAAAATACAGTTTTTGTTCAACATGCTCTAATTTTGAAAATATACCAAATTACATAGGGTATACAATTCAAATACATGTATCACATTACCAGATGGTACCTGCTACATTTTGCAAGTATTTAATGTATATTAATATGAATTAACAAAAATCAAATCAAAAAGTTAGAGAAAAGGCAATACAAAAGTCATTTCTTGAGGTCATATGTTAAAAAAAGTGTCATCAGAAATTTTCTCTGATGACCTTTTTATAAACAAAATCGCATGCTTATGAACTTTTTCTTAATTGAATGTTGGCAATGTCCTGTTATTTGAAGCCGGCGTGGCCTAGTGGTATTGCGGTATGCTTCGGGTGGGTCCGTTGCAAAGGTAAAAATTTGTATGCCCCGCATCAGGCAGATGCCGTCGCCAAATATGTGAAATATTCGTGATGTGATGTGAAACAAAAAAATCAATCAATCCTGTTATTTGTCCCACAGCTCTCAATTGTGGTATATATACAGTATATAATAATGGGTATTGTTTTTTGAACAAAAAACACATGTCTTCCCTTCCTTATGGATGTGTTTCGGAATGTACCAGTACAAGTTGAAGAATCTGACTAGGATTTTAAAACATTATAGGAATATAATCTGAGATACCGGTACTCTGTAGAAATAAATATAGAGTAAAACATGCTTATAACGAAGTGCAAGCCCGCGTGGCCTAGTGGTATCGTGCTGGACTCCTGATCAGGAGGCCGGGGTTTGAGTCCTGCTCTGGTCATCCCGCTGTCCTGCCTTTCGGATACGACAGTAAAAACTGAGGCCTCATGTGGTGGTATGCATGGCACGTTAAAGATCCCTCACTGCTTCGAGTGGGTCCGTTGCAAAGGTCAAAATTTGTATGCCCCACATCTGGCAGATGCCGTCAGCATATATGTGAAATATTCGTGGTGTGACGTTAAACAAAAATCAATCAGTCTGACAGTCAATAACAAAGTGCCAGGGATGACCAAATTTTATGCCATGCGTCTTGCCTCACTGTCACCTTTCTCTGTTTCAAGTTCTTACCTCAAAGAGTATTCAGGTTACGGCCTGGACAATTTAAAAAAAAATTTGACCTTGAGATTGTAAATGTAGGTCAAGGTCAAAATTTTCTATGCCCTGCACCTTCCTTCACTGTCACCTTTCTATGTTCCAAGTTTCAAGTTCTTACCTCAAAGGATATTGAAGTTACGGTCTGGACAATTTTTAAAAAATTTGACCTTGAGATTGTAAATGTAGGTAAAGGTAAAATTTTTTTATGCCGTGCGCCTTGCCTCACTGTCACCTTTCTATGTTCTAAGTTTCAAGTTCTTACTTCTTACCTCAAAGGGTATTCAAATTACGGCCTGGACAAATTGTTTTTAAAATTTGACCTTGAAATTGTAAATGTAGGTCAAGGTCAAAATTTTTTATGCCATGCACCTTGCCTCACTGTCATTGTTCTATATTTCAAGCTTCAAGTTCTTACCTCAAAGGGTATTCAAGTTACGGCCTGGACGATCGTAAATTTTTTACCTCTGCACCGCCTTTTTAATTCACGTAACAAAGTAGTACCTTCTTTAAAGTACTTAAAGTAGTAAAAGTTCTTGCAAAACCAGCTTTGTTATCCTTGTTATTGAAATTTCATTGCACAGAAATAGGTTCAAGCATAGGTCTGCTTAACTTAAATTATCAATATATTGCCCTAAAACACTTACTATTCTGTCGCTTGTTGTGTGTGTTAAAAAATTCATTTGCCATAATGACGCAAGCCGATATTGAATTACAATCGTACTTCATGGGAATTTTTCCAAATATGGGGAAGACAACGCGACATATTGCCTTATTTGGAGAAATTGTAGTAGAACGCTTGTAACACACCCGACGAAGACCTAATTTGACATATAAGCGCCATTAAGGAAACCGATCGTGCGATCTTCGAAATATATATCATAATATAAGTAATACTAGAGCTTACCTGTTGCCGAGGCAACAGGGCAGGTCTTCCTCTCTCGAAAGGAAAAAGAAAAATAAGTAGATAGAAAGAAGGAAGGAACGAAAAAGATCAGGAGAATGACTTACATGTACTTTACACACACAAAAAAAAAAAGATATGCCGATTAGGACAATGGAGAAGTATACACATAGATACATGTATATATCTCACCGAGACACAATGTAAACACACTCATGTAATTAAAATGGTATGAATCCAGTTATAGAAAGTCTGTATATTACAGAATTCCTATTCAGAAGCGTGGTGACGTATTGCGACATAGCTGGATAGAGCGTGTGTATTGCACGTTTCAACGCTCAAGATAGGTATATAGCAGAGATGACTATTATATTAAGGAGACAAAGAAACTCAAATTAAAGTAAATCATACATATTACGGCTCTCCATTATAACAGTCGATTAAACATTTCACGGACAAAGAGTCGTAACTCTCGATTGAATTAATCGCGAGTTATTGCGCTTTGTCCATGGAATATCTCACATGTTTGAAGTCGAGGTATTAAGCAAAGCAAATTCACCGCGCTTCTCTAATATGTAATCCCGAGGCTCGGACAAGATTTGTTTATTGCGTTATTCATCAGTAGCGGGTAGACTGCAAAAAATGTGATTTTTGTTTAAGAATTCGAATTCAAAATACTTTCTCAAACTCTCCTTTTTATACTTTGTTTATACGACAAATAAGAAAATACATGAAAGTTACGCAAATAAGATATTTTTTAAAAAATCTTCTAAATCACTCACTTTCAAATACTGAGAGACATGTTTCATACTAAAATCGTTACGCAAAATCGTTTGGTAATGTTCTGGAAACGATAAGACTAAAAATAAAATGTTTTTGGAAATTACGTAATTATTTAAAAACTTTAAATTGAAATAGCGGCCAAACTAAAAAAGATAGATATTATCGGCTGATGAATGTTTTAAAGATATGAACCTAGAGAATATGACAGATAAAATTTAAATAGTCTAGCATTTAAAATAACACTGTATGGCGGAGAATTTAAAATTTAACTCATTGTTATGTAATGTTTTTGAAAACTTTTATTTTTGAATTTTTTTTTACTTAAACGGGTAACGGTGTCTTTGACAGTCTATAGCTACAATATAAAATTTGTAGATAAATCTGTTTTTCAGAAAATGGAATTGAAAAATCGGGGTGAAATTTTTGCGATTTAAGACCCTCTCTCGATAGGGTCTACACACGCTAGAGGGAAGGGGGCAAATATTTCCATGTTTTTGAAAATATCATTTAAAAGAGTAAACCCTTCTCACGTGCTGTATGGTTCAGGGTGCCCACTTCCTATAAATTCCTTTAAATCTGACATTTCCTATATATTTCCTATATATCTCCAAAATTCCTATAAATTCCTATATTTTAGTAAATTTTCAGGTCAGTTATGTGAATATGTACCAAATTTCAAGAACTATTGGTATCATCTGTATATAGATTTAGTTTCTGACACTTAAATGCATTTAAATTTCTATAAATCAATGTTTTCTCTGTGTGTGTCATACTGTATACAGGTTGTTTTTTCTCTTGCGTGATATATCAACATATTTTAGGTTTATGATAAAGTGAAATGTATGACTTGTAATGCTTCTGTGGAACAAAATGGAACACAATATTGTTTGATTAGTATACACCATGGAAGCTAGATTGATATTTATGCTAATGTTATTTATGCTATGTTGATGCAGAGATCTCCCTCAGAAAAAAGTAAAGAGTTTTTACAAACTGTTGTACAAAATATACACATTTTTAGTTAGTTGTAGTCCACAACCCAACACACGACTTGTTTTCTATCGGCTAGTTCTGTGACACCCATCCAAATAGCAAAGTCGTTCAGGGTTACAAACTGTAACTAATTTTTAGTGTTTGATTTTGTCTTATTATTTTTTTTTCCATCATAACGAAATAACATGTAAACATGCATAAGCTTTGTTATTTCATTTATGTTTCTCTTGGTATTGTGTTGAACAAAATGAGAGCTTTGTAGAGATTTTATTGGAATATTATGCCTTATTTTTTACTTTTAGTCTAAATATTTGATGAATTAGTGTATGATCTGAATGTTTTATCTTCTAACTGCTTGTATGTCACCTACAGAATGCTCAAAGGAGAACCTTTTTTACTATGTATACCTTTTTGGTCATTCCTTCAGATGTCACAGTTTCACATGAATCATAGGCCTTCACGTGGATGATGTATGTCTAATATTTACCGGCAATTTAATGAAATTATACATTCTAGCAACTACTGATAGTATCGCATATCATATGAAGCAGATGACCATTCACTGGAGCAGGTGACACATATTTCTGCATTGCAATCAATAAATAGTTATTTTGTCTTCCAGGTGAATAATACAAGGTAGGTGAAAATGCCAGGTGGAAACACTAAATTTCAAAGTTCATGGTTGTCTGCTGTTGATTGCAATGGACAGACTGTTCGATATTGGTGTAAGCGAGGACAAGATGAATTTCATGCATACTGCAGACTGTGTGACAATGACTTTCGTTGCAATAACTCAGGAAAGTCTCAAGTTTTGCAGCATGCAAGTGGAAAAGTCCATAAATCATTGGCAAGACCATCGCAGGACCAACACCAATCTAAATTAGTGTTTATTCCAAAAGAGACCTCTACACCAACCCCAGGTACATCTAAAGAAAACAGATCTGTATTGCAACTAAGTGTTAACAGAAATGATTTTCTTAAGGCAGAGGGGATTTGGGCAGCCAAAGTTGCTGTTGCTAATTACAGTTTCAGATCTTTTGAGGGACTCCAGAGAACTTTCACGGAAATGTTTCCAGACTCAAAAATCGCCAAAGACATTACTCTTGGCAGGACAAAGGTATCATATCTTCTGAGTGATGGATTCGGGCCATATTTCAGATCAGAGTTGATATCAGACCTTTCAGCATCACACAGTGACTTTTCAGTGCATTTTGATGAAACAACTCAGGCACAAGTGAAAAAACAAATGGACGTGAGATTGCGTTACTGGTCTTCACTACATGATGAAGTATGGTGTAGGTTCTACTCAGAAATGTATTTGGGCATGCAGAGGGTAAAAAAGTTGCAGAGGTGATATTTAATGCCCTCAAGGAAGACAAAGTACCTCTGGAAAATTTTATAGCTCTTGGAATGGATGGTCCCAATGTTAATAAGACCATATTTAGGGAATTACAGACCCAACTTATGACTGAGACACCACACCACAATGGTCTTATAAATCTTGGAAGTTGTAATATCCATGTAGTGCACAATAGATTTGGTAAGGGACTTGATGCTTACGGGAAAAATACAGAACAACTATGTAAGGATCTGTACCAGTTGTTTAAGTACAGTGCAGCCCGTAGGGAAGACTATAAGGCAGTGCAGCTTGATATGGATGTTGAAACGCACCACTTTCAAAGACACACTGAAGTTCGTTGGCTATCATTTGGTCCTTCCATTTCAAGAATTTTGGAACAGTGGGATTCCATTCTTCTGTTTGTCAAAGAGCTGGGGAAGCATGATAAGACAGCACCAAAAAGCACAAATTTCAAGAGAATACAGTTGGCGCTTATCACCCATCCAGCAGAAACATTGCTAGAACTGATGTTTTTGGATACAGTTTTTCCTCTTTTCAGCAATTTCCTGCTTATCTTCCAGGCTGAAGCACCAATGATTCACGTTTGTATGACAGTATGAAGGATATGCTTTTCAAATTAATGAGAAGATTCATGAAAGCTGATGCTGTCAGTTCTAAAGATGGAGAGGAGCTGTGTAAAGTGGATTGTAAAGAGGTAAAAAACCAGCTGTCAGATGATGAAATTGTTCTGGGAGAAAAAGTGAGAAAGCAACTAGGTAAACTAAAACCTGAACTTAGAAAGAGAGAATTGCTGTCCATGAGGTCATTTTTTATCAAGTCTACTGAATACATGAAGGAGAAATTACCACTTTCCAACAAACTACTGTACAGTTTGAGATGCCTCAACCCAGCCAACAGAACAATTGACAAAGCAGAGTCAGTCCAGCAGATTCAAGAACTGGCACGGAAACTCCAGCCAAAGACAGATTCAGTTATTATTATTGATGAGTGGAAATGTTATCTGGCTGATGACATACATGTAAGCGATGAGGTCAAATCAGGAAGGATAGAGCACTACTGGAGAGAGGTTTTCAAACTCACTAATGCAAATGGTGAACCTAAATACAACATGTTAAAGAAAGTAGTAAAGACAGCTCTTATCTTACCACATGGAAATGCGGACGTTGAAAGAAGTTTGTCAGTGAATGTCAATGTAGTCACCAAGGAAAGATCGCAGCTAGGTGAGACAGTAATCAATGGGATAAGGATGACGAAAGATGCTGTGAAATTTCATGACCCAGAGCTCTGTAGGCCAGAACAGATTCCATTCAATAAAGATATATATGCAAGTTTAAGAAGTGCACACTCAGCATATATGATCAGACTAGTGAGTGACAGAGAAAAGAAAGAAGAAAGAACACGAAAGAGGAAATTACTAGAAGAAGAAGCAAAGAAAATACAAGAGGAACGAGAAAGACTAGATGCAAAAAGAAAACAAATAAGTACTAAGGAACAAGAGCTCATGGATGCAGAGAAGAAAGCAAAAGATAATGTTACTGCAGCTGGGGAGCTAATAAAGCAAGGTCAGGAGAATCTGGACAATGTGCTTAAAGCCAAAGAAATAGACAAAAACTGACTGTTGCACATATGATGATCGAAACAGCATCCCAAAAGTTTAATAAAGCTTTGGAGCAGTTAGAAGAGATTAGAGTACAGCAAAGAAAACTTGAGCTGGAAAAATCTTCATTGTTTGAAAAGTATCATAAGAAGGAAGAAAAAGACAGAGAAAAGAAAGAAGAACACAGTAAAGAGAAGAAGAACGAAAAGGGTAAAGGAAAGAAGGCAGATAAATCATAAGAAATAACAAAAGGCTGATTTATCAGGATAAAAACTATTTGTTTGGATGTATATATATCTTATGTAGGGAGAAACATCCCAGTTCTGTTTTAATTAATATACATAGCAGGTGCAAACACACCTGTATCAATCTGTGTACATTGTATTTACTGTTGGTTCATAATAAAGTGGAGGACTGGATGGCTGTAAGGGGTGGAGGAGGCCACATTGTCCTCGAAATGACAAAATGTTAATGAAAAATATTATTGAATTACTTTAAACACCTTAAATAGAGCAGAATATTCCTATATATTTCCTATATTTTCTGCACTTATTCCTATATATTTCCTATATTTTCTTTCAAAAAATCCTATATTGGTGTCTGAATCCTATATTTCTGACGTCAAAAGTGAGTGGGCACCCTGATGGTTTTTTCTTGATCATATGACGAAAAATAAGCAAGTTATGAAGCAATTACGTAACTGTACAAATTTGTGAAAATCTTAAATTTCTCAATTAAAAATGGATAAAAAATATTTTAAAAACCTCTTAGACCATGAAATTGACATTCTAAATCGTTTTGTAATATTTTTTAACGCTAAGACGTAAAATAAAAAAGTTTTAAAGTTACGTAATGAGTTTAAAAACTTTTAACACAAATAGCGCCTTTACCGTAAAAGTTACATAATCGGCGTTAAGTTGGTTGTCAGGATCTACATCTGTACAACATTATAAATATATTTTGGAGAGTCTAGCTTAAATAATAAACATTTTATTGGAGAAAATTTAAAACCTTCTCAAAAATGAATTTAAAATTTTGAAATAACTGTTTTTACCCTTATATTGACCCTCTAAATCGTTTGCCAATATTTTTGCAGCCCTAAAGCTTAAACTAAAATTTTTTTGAAATTACGTAATAAGTTGAAAATTTTAAACCTTTATAGCGTCTTAGGTATAATTTTACGTAATAAGTTGAAAATTTTAAACCTTTATAGCGTCTTAGGTATAATAGTTACCTAATCGGCGTTAATTCGGATGTCAAGAACTACACCTGTACAACATCAAAGAGAAAATTTCAGGAATCTAGCTTGCATAATAAAAGTTATACGTTAGAGATTATAAAAATTACAAATTGTTACGTAACTTTTCTTAGATCTTGAATTTTAGCAAAATTTTCTTTTAAATCTATGAGGTTTTGCTTTATTAATAAGTAAAGGAGAACAAAAATATTATCAGTGAAGCCGTTTCTGAGAATATTGCAGTCAAAAAACGTGCTAAGAATAAAAATAATAATAATAATGATAACGAATGTAAAGAAAAAACTTCACAATAACAGAACGGTCTTCCGATGGAATCGGAAGACCCTAATAATAATAATATACTTAGATATAAATTTAAGTTTATAAAAGAACAAATGAAATATTTCATAGAATCCTAGATATAGACTGGCAATGCATGTCACAAAGATCTTAAAATATCTAGACAGGTGACCACTAATTCATAACGAGGCTGACCTAGGTTCAAGTGACACGTTATCGGTTATTTTCATTTCACTGGATTTTGTTTTGTTTCATTCATTTAACCTAGAATCAACAAATATCGACAAAATTAATTACATCCTTAAGGCTAAACATCACGAGCCTCTCGTAAATTACATCAGGTACTGTATACCTATGCTGTGTATGCTACTGCAGACGAATTTTAAAAATATCTACACGCAGTGTGTACAGCTTCTTATCTGCCCTTACCTCCTGTGCTATAAGTATAAATAACACTTGCTGGACAGGGAATAGCCTCTACAAAATGGCGGTGGTCACTTGTCTCTTCGCGCAGCGATAGCAAGCAAGAGCAGGTAACTGCAGTCTGTCTTAAACAACATAGCGTTTTAAAAAGGTGAGGTTGCAATTGGAATAGCATTAAATGTTCAAGAGGTTAGTCACAAAGCCAAATAGCTTAATGTAAATAGGAATTACTTGTTTTTGCACAGTTGTGAATTTTCCTGCTAAAATTTCTTAAGCCACGCTTAATTTTTTCCTTATTAGGGAAGTAGCATGTGTATATATCACATAGTCTTCCCCATATCTGGAAAAGTTCCCACAACGGCATAAAATATGGCAGTGGAGAAAGTTTTGAAATCGCCTACAAAATTTAATGCGAATATAAAGGATGATAGCATCGATTAAGACAGAATTTTAGATTGAATGCATGAAAAATAAATTAAGTAGACTTTACATGTGAAGATCTTATTCCAAATCAACTGATAAAGTTTGATTGTGATTCACAATCGGCTTGCATCATTACGGCGAACGGCATGGCGTTACACGTGCACATAAACGACCGAATAATAAGTAGTGTGTTAGGACGATATATAGAAGCTGTTAGCCGAAGTGCCAGTGTTAGTAGTGTAGACAAAAACAGTAACCTAGACCTTTAATATCTTAAAACAAATTAAGCACAAGGCTTACATATTTTACAGGCAATGGTAAAAACTCGTCCATTTCTATCTTTGTAAAAAAAATTGCAATGGTTTTCGATTGATTTCACATGTACATTCTTTGTGGTAAGACATTTGACATATTTCTGCAAGAATGACGTAAAGAACAATAAAATGTTATGATGATGTCATAATTAATACTACTTATAACCCTTTACTTGCTCATGACAACGGACCACATCAAGAAACTGTTTATCTAGTTACGATTGCAATGGAAGAGCTGTTTTGTCCCGTATACATCTTACTTTATGACAAAGCCCCACCGGAGAGCTATGTTGCCCACTGACAACTTTCATTCACATTTTGATATTATATGATATATGGCTGTTGGTCCTTAAGCTTTAATTTTTACTCTACTCCAAAAATTATCGGAATTCAACGAAAAAGATGAACACAACTGGTCAATTTCTGCTACTTTTGACAGCTTTAAATCAAATTTAGCTGGACGCCTTTGTTGCTCTTCAAGCCTTTGATTTTTAAATTTGACCTTGAGATTGTAAATGTAGGTAAAGGTCATAAATTTCTATGCTGTGCACCTTGCCTCACTGTCATCTTTCAATGTTTAGAGGTTTCAAGTTAAAACAATTTCATGCTATGCTCCTGCCTCACTGTCATCTTTCTGTGTTCCAAGCTTCAAGTTCCTACCTCAAAGGGTATTCAAGTTACGGCTTGGACAAATTGTTTTTAAAATTCGACCTTGAGATTGTAAATGTAGGTCAAGGTCAAAATTTTTTTTATTCCATGCTCCTTGCTTCTGTGTCACCTTTCTATGTTCCAAGTTTCAAGTTCTTACCTCAAAGGGTATTCAAGTTACGGTCTGGAAAAAATTTGGATGAAGAAAAAGAAGAAGAATAAGAAAATTGACGAAAACAATATGCCTCCCCTTTGAGGGGGAGAGATAAATATGTATGTTGTATGTACTAATAGATGACTATTTGATTAAAACAGCATGTTTGCAAGTTTTTATTAATTTCCATTTGTTTTATTTTGTATTATACAGAATAAAATGAAATATTGTAAAACATTTTAGAGACAGCAGAGCAAGTAACAGGAAATTCTGTTTGAACATTCTGACACTTTACAAATACATCATACAAAAACAATATGACACTAAAACTGCATGTCCCCATATCCTCCCCACTTTTGATCCCCAACCCATTAAACCTCCAAATTTTTTATTTGAGTATCACTTATATTTGTTAATACAAAAGATAGTTTCATTATGAAAATTGAATCACATTATTAGTGTAGAAATTATGACTGATACAGCACTATGAAGATTTAATATTTATTAGAACTAGATCTAGATTTAGAACAGTAGATCATAGAGGTAGAAATCAATCTTACATGAGCTCTCTTTTGCTGGAAATTTTTCTAAGCCATGCTGATCACAATTTTTTCTTGGGTAGCTCATGAAGTGTCAGAGGTTTACCAAAGTGGCCCATCCCATTTTCCCTATTCTATCTATACTGTAAGTGCATAAATCTGCACTCAAGAATAACAACCCTTCACGATGGGTATTTTCTAAATTCAGGAATTGGTACATGTACTCTAACTTTTGACCTAGTGTCTTTGAGCTTCGACTTGGCCCATTTTTCAAAAACATTGATCATGAACAGCTAAAGACATCCTCATGCCATTGACTCGTCTGACTAAAATTTTAGTCTGAAAGATTTGACTTTGTATTTCAAGGTCAAAGGTCAAAGTCACAACCTTTTCAACACTAAAGAAGAAAAGCTTATTGTAGAGTCTAAATCTTACACAAATGTTGGCCATTGTAAGATGACGACACTATTGATTTTTGAGCCTGAGGTATTTTGGTCAATAACTTCTTTTAGATATCTTTATGAGGTAGGAAAACACCTCCTTACATTTATACTCTTTGAAAATTAACACCCATTTCTAGAGAGCTTTGTTGTCTTGGACAACTCTTGTTGGATATCTTTTTATGTGTGAAACCAAACTTTGTAACAGTTATTAATCTTTGTAGAAAGTTTCTACCCAGACAGGTGTAAGCAACATAAATGTCCCTTTTGTTTTGGTGTCATATTGTTAAACTCAGTATCTTGTTAAAATGGTTTTGGTCAAGGTCTAATATCTCTACCAGTTTTGGCACATTTCAGGCACATCTCTCACTGTCTTGGATAATACATAGGTAAAACTTGGATTAAGGACAGCTTTTACAGCTTTTGCAAAGTAATATTATATTAAAGTATGCAAGAAAGCATACGATAGAAACTTAAAAAGATTTAAAGATAATTGTCTCCAAGTATTAATGTTATGCAAGTACATTTTGATTTATGTCGTAGATATGGACCTCCTACAAGGACAGAGTATCGACTGACTGTGGAGAACCTGTCCTCTCGTGTTAGCTGGCAGGTTAGTGTTCTTTACATTGTTATACAGTTTGTGAAATACTTTATTTACTTCTAATAAATATGAATTTGATGCAGTTTAAGGCATTATAACAAAGCTCATTATATCTGCAAAATGTCGATTTTTACACAGTAGCTAGATTGTTCCTTTAAAAAAAAGATATATAATGATCTGAGTTTATTATATTTAGAAATCATTAAAGATTTCATTTGTGAATCATATTATATTAACCCTGCTACACAGTTAATGTTACAGTTTTTGCAATGTTACATTTGTTAAGGTATTATATTTCTGTGATGTCTTTAGCTCAACTTATTTTAATGACTTCCATCGAAAATTGGCTTAGGCATACAGTGTTGTCTGTCCTGATATAAATTGGTTTCCATTGATTTCTTAGTGATAAAAAGGAAATGTTCAACTGAAAATTTATTTTAGTTATACAATGAGATGAGGCCAAATTCATATTTGGTTGTGGTCAACTAAGTTTTAGAACTCCAAAGAAATACTCAGTTTCCTCTTCTTTGTTAATGAAGAATGTGTGAACTTGACTTTTATTAGCTAATCTGAGCCAATAGCTTAAGTGAGCTATTGTCATAGCATTTTGTACCTCTGTCTTTTTTCCCTCCATCCATCCTTTGTCCGTCGTCGTGAACTTTTCACATTTTCAACTTCTCCCAAACCACCAGACAGATTTGTGTCAAACTTGGTATATTTGCAGTACTAAAGCCGGTCTTTTTCATTCAGATCAGTATACAGGTGGTGCCACTATAAACAAAAGTATACACAAAAAGATACCCTCCTTTGAAAATCTTCTTCACAAGGGATACATGGATTAAAAAACTAATACATTCTGAGTGTTCAAGGTTCAAGTTTGTTAATTTTGTTCAAATCCAAAAAAGAATTTTTGACCTATTTTTGTCTTTTTAGACTTCGTCATTTATGCATATTTTCAGGTAATTCTTAACTTTTATCCTTGTAGGGTACTAATAATGCATTGATTTTGTGAATTTTAACAGATATTGTTACATTCATTGGAAAGAATTGAAAACAAAAATAATTTATATATACGATAGTTTGCAATTTTTTTAAGATTAAACAACACTGTTAATAGCTTATTGTTCCCCACTTTCACGAAGTCTGTCACAAAAACTCTAAACTTGGTCATAACTTTTTAACCGTAAGACGTAGGGCCTTCATATTTGGCATGTGTGCCCCTAATGGCAATACCTGTCAGTTGCTACCAAAATTTTTATCATGTGATCTTGACCATGACCTTTGACGTACTTCAGTGTAACTTTTTAAACGTAAGACGTAGGGCTTTTTCATTTGGCATGTGTGTCACTAATTCCAGATACATGTAGACATGCACAACCATGACAGTATGTGACATATCACTGCACCCTCACTGATAGAACCCCGAAAGCAGGGGACCACAATTCTTTGAATTAGCTTATAGTTAGTGATAATAGGCTTTGATGGATTTCTACCTCAGAACTATTGAAAGACATAAATTGGTAGTTGTGATGTATGGTACTCAAAAGTTCCTTACAAATGTTGTTGCTTTTCAACTACCATAGATCTCTCCATTGGATCCAATGTTTGGCAACATAAAACCTAGAGAGTGCCCTCCTTTGACAAACTTTTTCTTCAGATTACCTGCATAAATTTAAATGTGTCAGTGATCTAGAAGGGTGTCTCAAGAAGTGATGTTGACTTTGTTCCCAATTTGAAATGAAATTTTTGACGTTTTTGGACTTTGTCGTTTTTGCCTATTATCACATATTTTGTAAATTTTTTTTGTGAGTTTGTTTATTATGCATTGATGTTTTGAAAGTAATTTTATTGTAATAAATGTAATTGAGGGATCGCCAGATCCAATTTTAGTCATGCCCATTACATAGTTTCATTGTGACGTCACAGTTAAAATCATGTTTGACGGGCCATTTATTTATGACGTCATAATGAAAAAGTGTGCCGAAAGATGCGATGTCGGGCATTTGACGATCAGTCAATTGTAAAGGACAGGAATACAAAAAGTATTTTCAAGTAGATGAACAAAACTGTGGTGGTGGTGGTTGTGTATGTGCTATTATTCAACAGTGAGCTTTAAAGGACTTCTCGTTCAGAACTTATTCAAAGATAAAGGTGAAACTTGGTAGGTATGTAGTACTCAAGGTTTCCTATGAATGTAGATCCATCATAGGATGGATCAAAATTGCAGCAACATAGGGCAAGTTTTGTCATCTTTTTGACTGTTGTTATGCACATTTTCTGGGGATTTCTTTGATTTTTAGCTCACCTCACAAAGTGAGAGGGAGCTTATGCTGTCACCACGTCGTCGGCTTCTGTCTGGCAATAACTGGAGAATTATTGTAGCTAGGAAGTGTAAACTTATATTGATGATGTATCTATATGTGTAGATGTGCATGCCTGTTTCAGCTTTAGGTCATGACCTATATTTTCTGCTCCAGTGAACATGTTCGGAAAATTTGAGTAAAATGTTAAAAAGTTTTATTTTTTTATTTGGACATCTAGGAAGTCCAAACTTGCACAAATGATGTATCTATATATGCCAAGATGGATGCTGGTTTCAGATTTAGGTCATGTCCTATATTTTCCGCTCCAGTGCACTTGTAAGAAATATTTGAGCAAAATGTTAAAAAGTTTTATTTTTTCATTTGGACAGCTAAGAAGTCCAAACTTGCACAAATGATGCATCTATGAATGCAAAGATGGATGCTGGTTTCAGATTTAGGTCATGACCTATATTTTTTGCTTCAGTGCACTTGTAAGAAAAATTTGAGCAAAATGTTGAAAGTTTATTTTTTCATTTGAACAGCTAGTAAGTTCAAACTTGCACAAATGCTGTATCTTTGTATGAAGAGTAATTTCTTGTTAGGAAACTTTGAGCAAAATGTTAAATAGTTTTATTTTTTTATTTTGACAGCTAGAAAGTCCGAACTTGCACAAATGCTGTATTTTTGTATGTAGAGATGGATTCAAATTTCAGATCTAGGTCATGACTTATATTTTACGCTTCAGTGCACTTCTTGAGAAGAAAGCAACATGTGAAAAAGTTTTAAATTATTTTATTTGGACAGCTACCAAAGTTCTTGGTTCTGCTATAGGGATTATATTATGTTTTATTGGCAAATATGCTATGAGATGAGCTTTGTAATCTTTGATTACTCTATGTTTATAATGTATGATTGAGGTTTAGAATAATGTGATGTTGTATTTGATTAAACTTTGAATGAAATTTCTGAAAAGGACGCTTTCAAAAGAGTCTAATAATTACATTCCAATACTATCTCAATTTCTCATATGATCAAGGTACATGCACATGTACTCAGGTGAGTAATATAGCCCCTTTTCAACTTTATAGTCAATGAATGTAAATTCTTTGAATTTTAAACTATGTCTGCTCTGATCACTGGACGAAATCTTTGGTCTACTTTTTAAGCACCCAATCTTTCAAAACTTCTTTTCTGTCTATCCAAAAGAAAACTTGAACCCATTGTTTAAAGAGTATGAAGCTCTCTTACTAAACATTCAAATGTTCCTCTTTACTCATTTGCCTTGTGGTGAAAAACTGTGTCTATGAAGTTATGGATTAGTTTATGTAACTTTCTGTTTGTATTTCTTTAGGAGCGTTATTTGTAATAAAACATCAAGAATGTAATACCTTAATGTGAACCTTTTACTTGGGAATTTGTAAAGCTTAGTATTTATCAATGATATAGTGAGCTTTATATAAAGGAATGAGAGTTATATCAATTTTTTCTCTGTTCCTTACTATTTGTAAAAGTGAATAATACAATATTTTGTAAACATACAGCATCTGTATAACCGGTACCATCCATGCAGTGGCGGAAAGGTTTCAATCACATGACCAAGTCTAAAGGGTCGTTAACAATTCACATGGCAATCACTTGAAGGGGCACTTGCAGGGTGTTCTCTCTTCCATGCGAGAGGGTTTAACATGAGCTTTCCGAGTCAGGCACGAAAAAAATGACGGGCCTCCTTTCATCCAAGTAGAAATCTTTCTGTGCATACGCATTGTGAGTCTGAAGAAGGAAGGTTGCCTTTATCAGGCAGACGTTGGGGCTTTGCTGGGCTCTAGAGCTATCCCCATCTCCAGATGATCTGAGATCACTGGGGATTCATGCTGTCTAAAGATTGGGTCCAAGACGATCATAGCATGTAGGGTACTCCACAAGCAAGGAGGTAAATTTAATGATCCATAAACAGCAATCAACAGTTTCATATGTGTCAGTAATTCATCTCAAACTTTCAATGTAGTTGCAAAATTCCCTAGATATTATTTATCTGTAATTGTGAACCATAAATAAGATGAATTGCTGTCTGCATGTCTACAATTTGGATTTCATTGAGTGTTATAATTTTTTCATTTAACATTTAACCTTGCAAACTGATAATGGTACGCTAGCAAAACATAAATATCCATTATTTTTTTTCGACCTTGCTTACCATTTCATATTTCTGTGTGTTGTTAAAAGAGAAAACCTACAATTTTAAATAATCTTAATCCCTTGCATAGTTGGTGATAATGCTAGTGGAAGGCTTAATGAAAGTTCAGTCTACAAAATGAAAATATACTTGTAAGACATAGTGGATTTACATTTATTTATATAAGGTAGAATCCACTTCATTTGATTAACATGCTGAGTTTCCATTTTGGTGTAAACACAATGTTAGTTTAAATAGTGTTGACACACAAAGGAGTAATTAACAATTACAATAGCCAGTGCTAATACTATATTTTTGATTCTTTGTCAAAGCATATTTTTTTGTAAAAATGTTTGGTCGGCAGGATTTAATTAACATCTTAAAAGCTGTCAGAAACAAAGAGCATGTTAATTGCAGTACTCGAAACCAATAGTAGACTAATTTCAGTACTATTAGTTCTGAAGTCATCTTTATTCAATTTAGATGAACTGTTAGCTGGTTGTTGACAGTACTTGCTCACAATAAATATGTCATCTGTAGTATCCCCAAACCTTTTTTGATCAGTCTTAGTTGTTGAATAGAGTAAACCAAGTTTTTTTTTATAAACCTATAGTGATTCAACAACATCTGACCTCATTACTAATGAATAGGTCATCTTCAGTTAAATTATAAGTAAGTACTCATAAACTTAGATATAAGTTCAAAATACGCTCATTTTTCTTCAAACCATAGTGGATGAAATACTCATGTATGCTCTGGCATCTTACATATAGAAAAAATTTGAAAGAGCACAGGAGCTGCAGTTGATTCTGTTTTTATATGCCTGTCATATATGGATGGGCTATGGTATAGCACTTTGTGTCTGTGGATCTGTGCATCTCTCTGTCTAGGTTCACATGCAGAGAAGATAATACTTTTTAAGTAAAGGAACACAAACTCTTTATATTGCAAATTTTTGGCCTCACAACCTTTATCAAGCAATTTAGGAGATGACAAATATGAAGCTATGTAAAATCCTTGTTTACATTTCAAAAACACAGAAGCTTATGTATTTTTGAAACTTAAACATGGGTTTTATAAAGCTTTATATTTTTCATTTCTTAAATTGCTTGATAAAGGTTGTGAGACCGAATTTGCAATATAGAGTGTTTGTTTTCCTTTACTTTTTATGTACCAGACATCCCTTTGGAGGACTACTTCCAATCTTTAATACTTTTTAGACTGAAAAATTTGGGCTCGGACTGTCACACTTAAAACTAAAGAAATGATAAGAAGTCCTCTAAAGAGAAATATTAATTAAATCAGTAACAAGAAATTCTTTTAAAATATCCACAAATTTTCAGCCCCTTGGCCTTTATCAGGTGGAAACGAAGTTAACAAAATCTCTAAGTGAAATCCATATCTCAGAGCAAAGTAAACAAGGTATGACTTTACAATTAACAATGAAGAATATGAGAAATGGAGAAATGACGTCATGTTTTTCATACAATTTAGAATTTATAAAGATAAATCAAAGATTCACATATACATAGAGTATACCCATACCCCTATGGACACATATCTATGCACAAACACATGCACATACATGTACACATACACAAATACATACATACCATCATACTAAATACATAAAATTTAACTGGAGTTACTTGCCTATTCCATTATGTTGGTGGTATATGGCCGATTCTTTGAGCATTTAACCATACATGTATTATGTAAGAGATTTCTTCTAAGGAAGGATGCCTCTGGAATTTTTGCAATTGTTATGCAATAATTGCCTTTGTACAATGTTAATATGTTTTCAGAGGAGTGAAAATATAAATAATTAACGTTCTCAAAAATATTCAATACTATTGGTATGAACATGAAGCAAAAACTCCAGCTTTAACGCTTAAATGGCAGAGAAGAGAAGTAACTCTGATTAAATGTCATGCATTCGATTGATTGATTGATTATTGTTTTACATCACTTGACGATTATTTCACGTATATGGTGACTGCATCTGCCTGATACATTGAATACAAATTTAAACCTTTGCCATGAACCCACCTGAAGCAGTAAGGGATCTTTAATTTGCAACGCTTACCATGAGATGGGACCTGGGCGTTACTGTCTCATCTGAAAGACAGAACACTGGTGTGCCCAGGGCGGGGGTCAAACCTGGGACCTCTAGGTCATGAGCTGAGCACTTTATCCACTAGGCCACACGGGCTTGTCATGCATTCAAAAACTATCTATATATATATACACACACACACATATGTACATGTACATACCACAGACAAATTTATGTGTATATCTGTCTCTTTATATACATAAACCTACCAATCAATTCATAATATACTGGTACTGGTAATTAATTTACACACATACATACTCATACACACATATATACCGGTACATACACATATTTGAACATATAAAGTACATAAACACACACATGCAGACATGTATATATAACTCGAAAATAGAAGTGTAAATCATAAGTAAACATAACCAAATTAACAATATCCAAGACATCAAAATCACCTTTGGTTGGGATAAGAACCACATAGAATTTTTAGATATTATTGTAAAGTTAGACAACAAACTTATAATGCAGACTTTTATCAGAGACCGACAAAAAACCAATTATATTATAATATAACTCTTGTCATCCTGTTCATACTAAGAAATCATTGGGATATAGACTCAGAGTCCGGAGAATGTGCAAGAAAGAAGGCTATTTCAGACATAGCAACAGCTTTATAAATGGAAGGATAATCGAGTGTGTGCATGCGAGAATCTAGATCTAGATGCATATGGAGGATAATGGTGGTAGTCAGAAGACATTTTAAAAGCCTTTGGAAATTTTTTAACTGAGTAGAATTACAGTCACAATTCTTGTCTGGGCCATAACTTCTTCCTGTTAGGTTGCAGGGAGATTGTATTTTAGGCAAATGTTGCCCATGACCCAAAGATGTGTCACGACCTTGAACCAAGGTGATATCTGTAAAGTCAAAATGACAGTGCACTCTTAGCCAGAATTCTTGTCCAAGCCATTTCTTCCTGATATGTTGCAGGAAGATTATATTTTATACAATACATGACCCAAGGATGTGTAATGACCTTGAACCAAGGTCATATTTACAAGGTCTAGGTCAGAGTACACACAAACCAGATTGTTTTCATTGATTATACCTCAAAATGTACAAGTGTGACATCCATTACACTTAAGCCAGTGATGTATCTTGGAATGAATTATTGCATATTTCAACTTTGTTGCTTGGGGGGGGGGGGGGTTATATGTCCTGTTAGGAAAGCTCTAGTTTATACCACTATTTTTAGCTCACCTGAGCCGAAGGCTGAAGTGAGCTATTGTGATCAATTGCCGTCTGTCGTCCGTTGTTAGCTTTTCTACATTTTTGACTTCTTCTCCAGAACCGCTGCACAGAATTTCACTAATCTTCATAGGAAGTAAGTACTCAAAGTCCTCTATCAAGTTTGTGTTTTTGGTGCCCATCCATAATCCAAGATGGCTGACATTAGCTCTGATTAGTTGACACATTTTCGACTTTTTCTCTAGAATGGCTGCACAGAATTCCACCAAAACTTATAGGAAGTAAGTACTCAAGGTCCTCAACAAAGTTTGTGTTTTTAGTGCCGATCTGTAATCCAAGATGGCCACCATTGGCTCTGATTGGTTGACACATTTTCGACTTCTTCTCCAGAAGCGCTGCACAGAATTTCACCAAACGACATAGGAAGTAAGTACTCAAGGTCCTCTACCAAGTTTGTGTTTTTCATGCCCATCTGTAATCCAAGATGCCTAAAATTGGCTCTGATTGGTTGACACATTTTGGACTTCTTCTTTAAAACGGCTGCACAGAATTCCACCAAACCTGGAAGTAAGTACTCAAGGTCCTCTACCAAGCTTGTGTTTTTTGTGCCGATCTGTAATCCAAGATGGCTGCCATTGGCTCTGATTGGTTGACACATTTTGGACTTCTTCTCTATTACCACTGCACAGAATTTCACCAAACCTCATTGGAAGTAAGTACTCAAGGTCCTCTAACAAGTTTGTGTTTTTCGTGCCGATCCGAATCCAAGATGGCCGCCATTGGCTGTGATTGGTTGACACATTTTGGACTTCTTTAAAACGACTGCACAAAATATCACCAAACCTTATGGAAAGTCTTGTAGAAAAAAAGCAAAATTTTCTACTGAAATGAGCTGTCATTTTATTGTAAATAAGCAATTTGTGCTCAGGTGAGTGATATAGGCCCATTTGGGCCTCTTGTTCATTTGTTTGAATGAATGTTTATAATAACACATGTTTTATGTATGTATGTATATGTATAAATGTGTAAGTTTATGAGAATATTATGTATATTGTATATTTATTTATATATGTATGTATTTGTTGATCTATAGGTATATGTGTGTATGTATGTTGATAATACATGTATATATATATATAAATATATACATACAAAGCCAGGATAGAATCATTGAAACTTCTGGGAGTACTATGGACCTTTGATCTCCGAAGAAATACCTGTAGAAAATAAAGATGAATTAGACAAACATATAAAGCACAAAGACACTACAGTGAACAAGGCACCCTATATTTCACTTATATTCATTCTCCATCTTGGACTCGAACCCACGACCTATGGTACCGAATCACCTAGCTGTCATGCATTTGACCCTCTAACCGACTAAGTTACCTAAGCTATATATGTGTGGGTGTGTGCATAGATATATGTGTATGGGTATATTCTGTGTATATGAGAACCTTGAACACTTTGATTTATCTTTCTAATTTCTAAATCATATGAAAACACTACATCATGTTTTCGCTTATTGCATTTTTAATTGTGACATCATACCTTGTTAACTTTGTGCTGTGCTGATTTTACCAGCAGATGTGGATTTCACTTAGAGATTTTATAACACTTAATGTTTCTTTTTACTTATTTAAAACTTATAGTGCTGATGCTGACAAGACGATTGTCTTCAATTTTTGAAGATCAGAGGTCAAAAGTCAATTTCACAAGCTTTGCTTAGTTAGTATTCTTGAAAACAAGATACAAACTGCACTTTGTGGGCTTGGCCTGTGAGACTTTGTGCATATACTTCTTATGACAAAAGGATGACCTATTGCTTTTTTCAAAGTTAGAGGTCAAAGGCCAAAATCACTCACTAATGATTGTGGACAAGCTGCACCTTGTAAACACTGAAAAAAGAAATGGTGGGTTTTCTTTGGTATTCCAAATATAAATCAAATAAAAAATGGTGAAATTAATTTTTATTTTTATCTCTGCATATTCATAACTGTGTACACTTGTATGTGGCTTTATAGAATTTCTATAACAAAACAGGATTTAAAAGATTACATGAGGCAGGCAGGGGAAGTAACTTATGCTGATGCACATAAGCAACACAAGAATGAAGGGTAAGTCATGAATAAATTTGGAAGTTAATGCTTTGTATATTTTCTTTTAACTTTAAAATAGCTGTTATGAAGTTATGGAACACAAGATTGTGATTTAAAGAATGCAGATTGGCTTTTTTAACTTTTTGCTCTCATTGACATCTGACACAATGATTTACGTTGTTTACACATCTGTAGCATTACTAGGAATAGAATGCCTTGATACTAGGTATGGGTATCACCTGGGGTGTGGCCACCATGGGTTCGGTAAATTGTTGTAGAAAAAAAAAACTCAGATGATCTGATAGTTTTATGAAAAAAGGTATCCTATGCTGCTGTGCATCCAAGTTTCAATTTATGGGACCATGGGGAATTAGGCAACTGGGCAAGGTAAAACATCTTGTATATGCTACTAGTTCTCTCTAAACGAATATATGAATACAGGTTATCTAATAATAGTATAGTATTATAAATGAGATTGTAGTATGGTAGTAATGCATATAGGGTTTGGGGTTGGTGTAATAATACATTTGTTATTGTTGCCCTAATTGTATATGCTTGTCAGTCTGTCTATGGGGAGGGACACATGAGTAGGGAGAAAGATTTTATCCTTACTCATCCTTCTAAACCATTATAGATATATATAATTTGATGGTAGTTGTGCATTTTAGTTTCAAACTGGGATGATTTGCCCCTGATCGAGGAGTAAGAGATAAGATAATCTTTATTTAGAGTCGGCTTGTCAGGTTATAGAATGTAAAAATACTGGGTAAAGTTTATTTTTTATTCTTGATTTTATGTCACATTTAGTTTTCATGTATGATGAATGCATTTGCTTGAAGTGTCACACTTGAATTCAGAAAGAAAAGGTGTTAATGGGTATGGCATGAAGTTGTAATGCATATAGGGTTGGGGCCTTTGCAGGTATTAAATGCAAACAAAAGTGTTACTCTTTTTATCTGTTTGTTGATCTATCACTCATTGAGAGCATTATTTGAATTAGATTATAATATATGGAATAAATATGATAACATAAACCGATGATTGTTTCACTTTTAAAGATATACAATGTAGATCTATTATATACAAATATCATGAAAAGAAGTTTCATATTTGTAGGGTTGTAGAATTTGCTACATCCTCTGATATGAAGAATGCTATAGACAAATTGGATGGTACAGAAATAAATGGACGGAAAATCAAACTGGTAGAGGATCGTCCGAAAAGAAGTAGTCGTAGAAGGAGGTTTGTTCCAGTTTTTATACGCCTGTCTTAAGACGGGGCGTATTTTGTTATGGCGCTGTCTCTCAAGCGTCCGGTGTCTGTCCAGCGTCTGGTATAAGCTTGTCTGGGCTATTACTTCTTTCCCTGTGCATAGATTTCAATAATATTGAATTGTTATTTAGGACCCAAGGGTGTGTCATGACCATCACCCAAGGTCATAGGTCAAAGGTCAAGGTCACAACATGTAAAGTGAGAAAAACCTTGTCCGGGCCATAACTTCTTCCCCATTTCATGGATTTCAATATTTCACAGAATTGTTACTTAGAACCAAAGGGTGTGTCATGACCTTGACCCAAGATCATAGGTCAAAGGTCAAGGTCACAGCATGCAAAGTGAGTAAAACAACTTCTTCCCCTTTGCATGGAATTCAATAATATTTCACAGAATTGTTACTTAGGACCCAAGGGTGTGTCATGACCTTGGCCAAAGGTCATAGGACAAAGGTCAACATGCAAAGTGAGTAAAACCTTGTCCAGGCCATTACTTCTTGCCCTATGCATGGATTTCAATAATATTTCACAGAATTGTTACTTAGGACCCAAGGGAGTGTCATGACCTTGACCCAAGGTCACAGGTCAAAGGTCAAGGTTACCACATGCAAAGTGAATAAAACCTTGTTTAGGCCATAACTTCTTCCCTTTTGCATGGATTTCGATAATATTTCACAGAATTGGTACTTATGACCCAAGGGTGTGTTATGATGTTGACTGTCAAAGGTCAAGGTCACAACATGTAAAGTGAATAAAACCTTGTTCGGGCCATAACTTCTGTGCATGGATTTCAATAATATTTTATGGAATATTTTACTTAGGACCCAAGGGTGTGTCATGACCTTGACTCTAGGTCATAGGTCAAGGTCACAATGGAATAAACCTAGTCCGGACCATAACTTCTTTCACTCTGGATGGATTTCAACAATATTTCACATAATTGATACGTAGGATCCAAGGGTGTGTCATGACCTTGAACCAAGGTCAAAGGTCAAATTCAAGTTGAACCCAATGTGTTCAACCAATATTCACTATACGGTTATGGTGCCAAGCAAAATTTGAGATGAATTGTCATTTTACAAGCTCATTCCAAGTTTTGCTTTCTAAAAGTGATGTATCAGCATCATTTGATTTGAAACTTTCCTAACTTTTTACCTCACTTGAGCCAAAGGCTTAAGGTAAGCTATTGTCATAGTCTACTGTCAGTCATTTGTAAGCCAGTGGTATCGCGCTGGACTCCTAATCGGGAGGCCGGGGTTCAATTCCCGCTCTGGTCATACCGGTGTCCTATCTTTCGGATAAGACAGTAAAAACCGAGGCCCCATGTTGTGGTATGCATGGCATGTTAAAGATCTCTCATTGCTTCAGGTAGGTCCGTTGCAAAGGTCAAAATTTGTATGCCCCACATCAGGCAGATGCCGTCACCATATATGTGAAATATTCGTGGTGTGACGTTAAACAAAAATCAATCAAAAAATCAATCTGTCATTTGTCCGTCATCCGTCCATCTGTCAGCCGTCCGTCAATAAATTTTTCACATTTTCCACTTCTTTTCGAGAACAGCTAAAGGGATTTTGATAAAACTTGGTAGGTATGAAATACTAATGCTAAACTTGCGTTGCTTTATAAATTTTATAAGCATTTAATTTACATCATACAACTTTTCTTGTAGTTAGTATACTACAATGGTCACTCCCGCTAAAGTTAAGAAATGTAAAAGTGTTGCAGATTCTAAAACTGTAAATGAGATTGACACCCTCTTGAAAGCTGTCTCTTACAATATTATTGCAAAAAATGGAGTATTGGACATAATACAAATGATATTTTATCATTTATATATTTATTAATGATCGAGGGATATAGGCTGTATATCTCTATATTCCTAGTATCCTTGTCGCCCTATTAAATCAACTGTACAAAGCATGAACACTGTATGGTTCACTGAGCACCTTATACTTTCAGTTAATGTAAAGGTATGGCATATTACATACAGCTGTTTCTGAATACTTTAGTAAAAGACAGAAATCAGACAGCATTCAGAGGCATGTTGATTTATCAGTTTGTTGTTACAAAGTTATGGTACTTAGAATTGTTTTCATAGTTTAATAATAGAAATATCTATGGCAGACAATAAATTTTATTGGATTTAGATAAAACTTTTGATTTTGTAGATTTATCGGTTTGTTGTTACAGAGTTATGGTACTTAGAATTTTTTAAATAGTTTGTCCATAGCAATATCTATGTCAGACAATAAATTTTATTGGATTTAGATAAGACGTGTACAGAATATTCACATGCATCAGAAAAATGTCCAAGATTTACTTGTTCTCAACAGAACACTTGTTTAACTTACTGCGGTCAAATTTACTACGGGCGTACTATGCTGCGTTAGCGTTGCTCTTGTTAATGATTCAGTGGTGAAAAATGCGAGAGGACTTAAATTTTCCAATCCATTTGTCTATCTTTCATTTGCTGGTAAGGTTTCAAAATTTTTCTCTGTGGTCAATTATTTAATGAAACTTGCTGTGGAGCATAATTATAACAAGCTACAGATAAGTTTGAGGGTCAGAGGTTTCTGATCATTTTAATTCATCAGATTCCAAAACAGTGAAATGCCTTCATCGTCAACAATACGACCTGGAGATCATCAAAAAGACTGCATGTCTTGTATTGGCCTTTCTCCAGTTTTAAACAGATATTTGCTTGAACATTCCACACTGACTAATATGGCGGTGGAAACTCTATGACAAGTCTTGTCCAAACCTTTTTCAGAGGAGACATGGTCCTACCTTGTCCCCTCTGACCATTAGTCTGGACTCCTACAGATCAGGGTCTGAGCTCACTTCCAGATGGACAGAGCATGGTTTACTCATGTTGATGTCAAGTTTTATATTTTTGATATCTTACTCTGCATTATCATTCATGTTCATATTTTTAAGACCTCTCAACAATTCTTGCCCTCTGCCTATAGATTTTTTAATTTGGGGCTTTTGATTCCTTCTATAATACTGTTTTTGTGGTGATTGAGAAGATGGGCTCATAAACCGGTTAACCACACCAATTGATTGACAACTGTTATATCAGTTGCCCTTCATAAGTTGGTAGCACAAATGCATTTGAATCAAAAAATTTGTGTGATGTTCTATGTGGTGTTATTATTTTTTGGGTGGGGGGATATTTCTTTTTTATTTTCTTTCTTCATTTATTACATTATTAACAGTGCATTTCCATGGTGACTTCTGTCATACAACTGTTTTTATCCTTTCCTTTTGTCATGTTTTAGCTACATGTATATTTTGCAGACTTGCAAAGATAAAAATAGGAGATGACTTAACATAAGATTTTCAATATTGTTGTCAAATCCTTTAACTCATATGCTGTAATAGTTATATGTAATGATGATTTATTAGAATAAATACTGTTTAAACCAAAGATAAAAGTACAAAAATGTATTGCTTCAGGAAAATGCATTGATTTAGTAAATCATTCATATTAACAAACATAAAAGAGTTGTTTTGTACTGACTTTGTACTTAAATCTTTTACAGACATTCTCTAGGTCTGGCGCCATAAACTGAGAATATACTTAAGTCAAATATTCATATTCTTCTGTTCATCAATGAATTAATAACTGGGATTTGGATTTTATTTAGTTTTGTTCTACTGATAAATAGAATTAAACCATTCTGCATTAAAATTTATTTGAACGTTTAATATTGGAATAAATTAAATTGAAATTTTTGACTTAAGTATATTCTCAGTTTATGGCGCCGGACCCAGGTATGGCAGGGGGCATTAGTGTTTAAGTGTTTGCTTTGTCAATCCTTCCATCCTTCTGTCCTTCCGTCTCACATTGGTTTCCAGATGATAACTCAAGTACCTTTCCACATATTCAAACCAAATATGGATATATGCTTACTTATTAAGAGAGGAGAAACCATTTTGATTTTGGTGTCAAAAGGACAAAGATCAAGGTCACAGCTGATGAAATAGACTGTAAATATTGGTAATTACTTTTCCCCAATTCTATCTTTACAGCTATAAATGGCATAAAATGAAACCTTAGCAAAGTCCCCTTAATTTGGTAAGAGCTCATGAGTATATCCAGTATTTTGAGGGAAAATATTGAAAATTTGATGAAAAATCATTGAAAAACAGAAAACACCAATAATTTTCTTCATAATAAATTTATTTTGCTACAACTGGCATACATGAAACTATAGCAACTTATACAGTGAGGTGCAGTCCTAACATATCATTATGTTAACATTGAGTTAACGTAAATAAAATATTCCAGTGTTTCGATAGAAAAGCGGGAATTATTTTTCTATGCAAAACGATATTGAATGAGTTTTAATCATGTGACAAGTCAAGCGATGTAAGTGCAGTTATCTGTGTAAGACAGAGAAGCAGTCATTCTAGGTCAGTGTGTTAAACAATCAAGTTTTTTTTTCTTAATTTTATTATATGTAGTTTGACAGAAAGGGATTTTTTTTTTAATTTGATAATTTTTGTTTGTTTAACATGTCAGAAATGTGTATTTTGATTTGATAAAATAAGAGAAAGAACATAAGTATATGTATTGATGAAAACATAATTCATAATAATAAAGGTACAAGTACATATTTAAAGTTTAATTAAAGTGAAGTCTGTCACTTGAGCTGGTCCAGGTGACATAACATTAGTGCGAAATTACACTGCTACAGACACAGGTTTCCATTCAACTGTTTGGCTCTATATATTTTTATTTATCTATATTTTTTTAGCTGTGGTTTTTCCTGGGCGGTTATGATCATTATTGGACCACTATTTTTAGATTTTTATATTTTTCGCTATAAATATTTTTGAATGATTGCATTGTAAGATGCCCAAGAAGACGAGTGTGTGAATGCGTTTGTTCGATTTATAAAAGTATTTTGTTATATAAGAACCAGTTATACATTAATAGATTATTACATTTATACATACATGTACCTCTTATAAATGCTGCCAATTGATTCGAATGTGCTATACGGCCAACATCATATAATGAGTTTTTCTTTTGTATTTTCTTAACACTGCATATTGAAAGGGAGTAAAGCATGGAAGTTGGCTTTCCTCGTGTGTTCAGGACTGCTGAGCACACTCGTTTTCGTTAACGCAGATTTCCTCGTGAACTTAATTTTGAGACCGTGTGAACGTGCTTGACAGCCATGTTCGCTTGCTTACAACTTAAAACTTACATTAACATGTACATAGAGAAGGATTTGAAGGAGAATCGATACATACATTGTATATTTAAATATAAAAACATATTACTGTGTACATGTAAGTAAATATTTAGAATTAAATAAAACGCTTAGGAGTTGAGGAATGAATTCTAAAAATATTGAACAGAATTTCCGAACATTGAATATAATGAAATTTATTCTTCATATTTTAGGATAATAATAATAATAATAATAATAATAATAATAATAAAATTAATAAAAATAATAATAATGAAGATAATCATGATATTCATATATTATGAAAAATAGCTAAATTAAAAAAATAATAATAAATACATAAATAAGAATAAATACATAAATAAACTATAAGTGAATAAACGAATAAGAAATAATTACATAATTAATTAATTTAAAGTAAATAAATTAGAATGTAATTATCATAGATTCTGTATGTTGTCTGACGTTTTTCATAAATACCTTAGTGCATGTCTACGCAGTATTTTCCATTATTATATTACACATGAAACCTTTTAATGCGGGGTATCATTTTAACATTACATTTAATGCACGTAAATATGGTGACATTTGCGGTAATTTATTTTAGATCCCTTTTATTTCCTCCGTCTGTACCACTGCATAGAGAATTACAAATGTAGGCATGTAAACGTGCGACTGGACTGAGCGCACGTGGGAATAAGTTGCGAATTTCATCCCGCATTGACGCGAGAAGGGTATGCGCATTCGGTCAAGCAGTCCTAGTGCGTGTGCTAAAGCAGTCCTCGTGACCGCTTATCGTGTTAACGTGCATGTTATGTTAGGACTGCACCCATCTGTATTTACTTCAATTTTGTATCACAGTTGAAGTGTTATTTCATGTAAGAACATAAAATTTTTTTGAGAAAATTCAATTTTTTTGGTGAAAAATCGTTAGGAAATGGAAAAAATCTGTAACTGTTCTTGATAAGCATGCTTTTCCCTGTAAATTGTGGCAAATGAATGCTATGCAAAAATCAGTTTTATTTGAAATGAAATAAAAAAGAAAAGCCTGAACTAAAACAATCTAATGCAAGAAATATAATCAATTGTCTCTATCTTCATTTTCATCCAGACCTCTTTACAGGTGGCACCACCATAGTCAAAAGTAGGTCACAAAAGAGTACTCTCCTTTGACAATATCGTTCTTCATACTGGCTGTATACAGAGACAAACAGAATGCATAGAAATGATCTAGAGGGATGAGTGAAGACGTACTGTCATTTTGGTTCCCTTCCAAAATCAAATTTTAGAAGTTTTTTTTTCGACATTTGTTTGAACTTGGTGATTTCAATGCAGAAAAGTGTCATATTTCCTAGTTAATTGATAATGATTCGTGATCATAATTATGGTAAAGAATGTTATTTTGAAAGAATTTTGTCAATATCTCAATTTTTGGATTTTCTATGAATTTTTTAAGACTTCCAAATGAGGGTGTATAGGAACAATTCTTCACATTTTGAACTTCTGCTGGTTACCACATGAAAGATTTTAATGAAACATGGTATACGTGAAATGCTATAGGTCCTCTACCAATTTTGTACATTTCATCCAAATTAATCAACAGATAATGCCACCATGTCTAAAACTAGGTCTCACAGTGGGACATATACCACTTGGTGATTAAAATATGAGATTTTACCACATGAAAGATTTTAATGAAACATGGTATACATGAAGTGCTATAGGTCCTCTATCAGTTTTGTACATTTCATCCAAATTGGTGAACAGATAAATGCCACTATGTCTAAAAACTAGGTCTCACAATGGTACATATACCACTTGGTGATTAAAATATGAGATTAGTGGTTCAAATCCAGCTGTGGTCAGTATTTTTTTTTTCATTTCTTTACACATCTTAATAAGTTTTTAGATGTTTCTGAACACTCAACATATGAAATTAGGCCATTTTAAGTTTGATCTGGACAATATTTGAAACAATTGTTATTTATGACCCAGACTTGAAATCAGTCAACAAAAGGCCCCTTACCTAATGAGAATGACTAACTTTTTGTCCTGAATCTTATCTTGCAGAGACAAAGCAAATGCTTAATATCAAAATCACCTGCATGGATGTGCAAAAAAGTGTTGTTTTTTATACTGGTCTGAAATAAAATTTGACATATTTTTCAACATTAGTGTTGACTTGGTCACAGTAATGCAAAATTAAATGAATTCTTCCTTCCTGCATGACTGATCATGTAGGTACTCAGGTGAGCGATATAGGTCCACTTGGTCCTCTTGTTTTATATGCCTGTCAAAAGAAGGAACGTATTATGGTATGGTGATGTACGTCTGTCCGTCCGTTCACTATCGAACACAATAACTTTAGTAAACATCAGCTGTTTTCCATGAAACTAATACAGAATGCTTAAATAGTGTAGAGGAAGCCGCCTTTCGATTAAGAGCAAAATCCATTTTCTCGTTACAGAGTTATGGGATTTAGATTTTATTTTTACTATGTAAAGATGCAATGGAACATGATAACTGAAGTAAATGTCAGTTGTTTTTCATGACACTCATACCAAAAGATGAATGACCTTTTGACCTTTACAATGACCTTCAAGTTAAAAATAAATTTCAGGATTTTGGTGCCACAGGGGGCATAAGTGTTTCACAAATACAGGTTGTTGAAATTTTGCCTTTTTTGATTCCTCATTTTGATCAGAGTCAAGGCCATGTGTAAAGTATTATGTGTATGTTTTGGCATTTCCTCTAAGGTACATTGCACTCAGATGAGTGATAAAGACCCAGTTGGCATTTTGCTCCATCCTGAATCTTTTAGGAATTAGATAAATTAAAGTGCAATTAGATTGCTGGGATATTTTGCATTTTCTTAAAGTCCTAATAGAATTATTATAAAATTCATGAAAATTATTGCTTCTTTTGCTACAGCATTTCTCAGAGAGATATCTAAAAAAGTCCATTTGCCCCATTTTTCTAGGCTTCTTGTACAACTTGTTGTACAACTTTTAACGTCATTTTACTATGACGTCACAATGCAAACATTAATGTCATAGTTAAAACCAAAAGAAAAGTAGCATTGGTACAACTTCTGACGTCACATATTACGGAGATTAACAACTGAAAAAATCCACTGAGTTGTTTATAGATTATTGTATATATTTGGTGATTAACGACTGAAAAAGTCCACTGAGTTGTTTATAGATTATTGTATATATCTGGTGATTGGAGTCATACAGCAGTTCAATTTTTTTTAGTGACTTGTGTATGTAGATATGCATATTGTATAGAAAAATTGTGAACATTCTTATAGCATTTTAATACTTACTGAATCAATTTAATTTTTTTTTAGCAGCAGAAGTGGTTCAAGATCTAGAAGTCGCTCCCATCGACGCTCTAGATCAGGCAGTCACTCACGTAGTAGATCACGTAGCCATAGCCATAGCAGTGCTCAGAGTAGCAAGTCAAGATCTAAGACTCCTGAAAGACCACAGTCCAAGTCCAAATCCAGATCTCCATCACCTACAGATAAAGACGATAATTAAAAGAAGACCATTACTACAGAATTAAGTATCAGTTACAAAACGACTTGTGGTACTGAGTTTGATGCAATAGACTTTCATTTGTTGAGTATTAGGGTTGATATTTACCTTACATTTAATTGTTTGACTACTATTTCTACTTGTATGAGATTGAACCTGCACAAAAGCTACTTCTTTAGCTATGTAACAAGTCATATTCATGCAATGGATTCTCTTTCTTTAGCTATGTAACAAGTCAAGTTCATACAATCAATTCTACTTCTTTACCTTTATCACAAGTCAAATTTATGAACACTCTGATTTGCTGCCCATTCATCAACTAATTTTTAGACACCTGTCTTCAGACAGGGCGTATTATGTTATAGCATTATCCGTCTGGCATTCGTCTACTATAGTTTGTCCAAGCCATAACTTTTTACCTTTTGATTTGAATAATATTTCACTAAGGGGGTGTCATGACAATGAATAAAGGTCATATCTACAAGGTCAAGGTCACAGTGCAGATGATGGGTAAATATTTATCCGGGTCATAACTTTTTAGACTTGCATGGATTTCAATAATATTTCACAGAATTGTTGCCCAGGACTTAAGGGTTTGTCATGGCCTTGAACCAAGGTCATATCTCAAAGGTCACGGTCATGATGCATTTGTTGACTAAATCTTTGTCCAGGTCAAAACTTTTTACCGCTTGCATGGATTTGAATAATATTTCACAGAATTTTTCCCTGTAATTTCTTTATTTCTAATCCAAAGTATGTAATACCCCCATGTATATCAGGAAAGTAATGCAATGTATTTCATAGGTCATTACAACACTTGAGAAAATTTCATATCTTACCTTTACTCCTAACAATGTTTTGCTTTACTTCTGTGGTGCCAAGCAAATACATATATTGAGGAACATTGTAATTTGACAAACTTCTCACAATGTTTGCTTTTCTATGAGTAATATATCAATATCATTTGATCTGAAAGTTTTCTGAATAATATATCTGCATAGTTTGATACAGTTTCCAAACTTATTTATGAATTCTTGCAAATAATCATAAATGCAATAATATTAACAACTTCATTGTCTTCAAATAGTGTTGAATATCACTCAGTATGATCTTTCGTGATTATATATTTATGTCTATAAATGTATAATAAGAGTTCTCTCCACTTTGTAACACTCATTGCTGTTGTAGCCGTAGCCGTAGTCATTGTGCAGTAGCATATTGCAATAAATTATGCATAGCTAGTACTTTTAGTATTGTATTTGTATTTGCATTGTAGTCCATTTACGAATTATCCTGGCTTGCAGCATTTCTTTAGCATAAACAGCCTTCATTGTAGTAACCACTACTTACAAATTACACTTAATCATTTAGCATGCTTTAACACCATAGATGATCAAAACATTCATCATTGCTCACTATATACTTAAAGGGTTACATTAGAATTTCAAAATATTCTATTTAAAAAGAGTGAACTAAAAATTCTGTGAAATTTTAAATAATTTTGACAGGTGTATAACGCTACATGTATATTAGTGTTGCTCTTGTTGATAACTATTCTCCTAAGAGTTAACAAAATGTTTGTTATATAATATGATATATAGTCTCATTTTTAGTTCACATAATAAACAGTACCCTGTTGTCTGTCCATCTAGGCAGTTGTAAACCAAACCTCATAGGAAGCAGTACTCGAGGTCCTCTACCAAGTTTGTGTTTTTTATGTGGATCCGTAATCCAAGATGGCCACCATTGGCTCTGATTGGTTGACACATTTTGGACTTCTTCTCCAGAAGCGCTGCACAGAATCTCATCAAACCTCATAGGAAGTAACTACTTGAGGTCCTTTACAAAGTTTGTGTTTTTGTGCTGATCCGTAATCCAAGATGGCCGCCATTGGCTCTGATTGGTTGACACATTTTGGACTTCTTTTCCAGAAGCGCTGCACAGAATTTCACCAAACCTCATAGGAAGTAACTACTCGAGGTCCTCTATCAAGTTTGTATTTTTTGTGCCGATCCGTAATCCAAGATGACCGCTATTGGCTCTGATTGGTTGACACATTTTCAACTTTTTCTCCAGAACCGCTACACAGAATTTCACCAAACCTCATAGGAAGTAAGTACTCGAGGTCCTCGACCAAGTTTGGGTTTTTCATGCCGATCTGTAATCCAAGATGGCTGCCATTGGCTCTGATTGGTTGACACATTTTCAACTTCTTCAAAACTACTGCACAAAATATCACCAAAACTTATAGAAAGTCTTGTAGAAAAAAAGCAAAATTTTCTACTGAAATGAGCTGTCATTTTATTGTAAATAAGCAAATTGTGCTCATGTGAATGATATAGGCCCATTTGGGCCTCTTGTTTAGTCTTACTTTTCAGGTATTTGGTGTACGTGTGTGTTTCTGGTTCTTCTCCTTCACAATGGGATTATGAAAAGGGTAGCAATCAGTTATAATATAAGTTTATATAATCTCGTATGTACTCCTCCACCTCAATTTACGAGTGCTTTTGATGAAAAGTACAGAAATGTCCTACTCAAGATACATAAAACATAATTTGAATAATATCTCATTTTTGAGTCGGCTTCGGTGAAGCCGCACTCATTGCAATCACTTTCTTTTCAGGGGTTCTAACTTTCACTACCGAAATAGAGCTTACTACGCAGCTGAAAAATAAAGTGCCGAAAAATTACTGATGTCTTAAAAATTCTTGATCAGTACCTTTAGCTCATTTAATTTAAGCTAAACATAAACTAGTTTCAATAACTCGAAAAAGGAGTTGCAATAATGTTTTCAAATTTCGCGTAATAATATGTAGTTGTGACTACTTTACGATGTGTTTACCACCGACACCGTCGGATGTACTCGATTGTGTAATTCTCCGGACAATGCATTTGTCTTGATCTTGTATCGCTTGTTTTTATCGAGATATTTCAATTAAAGTTTTCCCCAACATGTTCTCGAACTTTAGTTCTTTTCCACATATATGACAAATTTAAAGATCGATCTTCCCGCATTTCCTCTGATAATGAAAATGCAATATAAATATTTAGGTAAATGTTGTATGTTTCTAAATATAAATGATGTTAAAACATTTTGAGAATCGTGAATAAGATGGTTATTTAATGTCCCACTTGAAGGAATGTCGTTCCTTGGCTCAGCTTCGACTCGTGACAACAATACGGTAAAACTTGTTGCCATGAAGTTGTCGATTGCACGTTCATTTCGGATACAAGCAATTGCAAACTCTTTGCTGTAAGATAGTATGAAGAGAGCAAATTTTATTAGCATTTTGTACATAAGTATAATGACGATGTAGTTGCAACAAAGACCTAATTTTGCCCCCCCCCCCATTATCCTGAATCCGCCACTAAAATGGTAAAATGATTACATACTTAAAATCAGCAAAGCCGACTCTCAGGACTTTTGAGTCCTTTGATTTTGTTCTATGGATTAAAACCAGTTGTGTTTATATGATACTAGGTTGTGTGTCATCCATCTGGCTGTCTTTCCCTCTGCCTATATGCATCACATTGAATTACAGTCAAAGAAAGTCAACTGTAGACTTCTTTTGCCAGGTACATATGTATGTAGTTTAGTTTTGCATGTACAGATTTGGTTCTAGTTCTGCATTTAGTGACTTCAAAGAAAGATGAAACATGAAAAAAAAAAACCAATTTTCATGGTCTGCTACAATTATTGTTGTATTCTGAATAGATAAGATCAGAAGTAGATCCAGAACAGGACAAAGTGTGTCTTAAAGAGTATTCCTTTTTATAAAGAGAAATTTCCACGGATGCTTGTTTGTATTTTTGTCAGGAATATGTAATACATATACTTGTAATTTGTGTAACTGCATTCTCTCAGTATATTTGCATCTTGTGCGTCATAACTTCTTGCAACTTTAACATTTGTTTATACATGTAGTTAAGTTAAGTTGACAATTAATAAAATACTGAACATCTTTTGCTCATAAGTTAATCTCATATGAATTCTTTGCATCAAGCTAAAAATAAAATTTGAAATAAAAATGCCTTTGAATTGTATCTTTTTAATGGTTCTTTACTGGCAAAATTGGTATATTAAATTCAAAAGTGAACAAGAATGTCTATTGACGCCAGCGTCAGAGTTTCGGACCGTAACCAAATTGTTCATTTACTAATATTTCTATTACTATAGGTTTCGACCTACCTATAGTGTACAGTTGTTTAAACACCATTTTCTTTTTTTATTTTATGTAATAAGCTCAATTAGTTTGATTATGATATGTTCCTAGAAGTAATACTGTAATTTGAAAATAAGTTTAATTATAGGAGTGATATTCGTTGGTTATGATTGGGATACTGCCCCTTCATACTGAAAAATAGCATCCTAAAATATCGTCAAGAAACTACTTTAAAACTATTAGCACGTCAATGCTTAGTACGTGGCCCATAGTATTAAGTGTGTAATTTGGCGACATGTACAGTTGATTTGAAAATTAAAAAAAAAAAAAACATTGCTCGCAAACACGATGTCGCTTGCCATTTGTTTACCCATAAACTTTACCTTGACGGTCTCAGTTTGACCTTCGGCTCTCATAGTAATTACTCATTCCTGCTAGTTTGATTAAAGTATGGATGTTTATTACTAAATTAAGGCCAATAATGTGAAAGCGTAACTGACAGACAGACGGATTGACAACGGACAAATTGATTCAAATGTTTTGTTTCGCATCCAACATAAAAAATCTGAAAAGTGCAAAGTGCAATATACAATGGATAAAAAAACCAAACATTTGACTAGCATGCAAGGTCATATTGAAATAAATAATGTTATCAAAACTTACAAAACTTCACTGCAAGTCAATGTAAACAAATTATGCTGGGCTCAAATACAATTAAAACTTATATTGAAGGAAAATTTGCAATAAATCCAAAATTTTTAAACCAAATAATATTTGGATACTCTTGTCGGGTACAAGTGGTGTTAGTTTTTATAGTACAAATCAAATCACACTAAGATTAATCGATACAATAGGACTATCATTATTGTTATGTAAAATTAATAAACATATGCTACTCTAGTCTATGTAAAAATATATTTCTTTGTGCTGGTTTAACTTTTAATATTAAAATAAGACTTTGGAGATGAAAAAAATTATAGGAATAATTGTTCACCAATCTTTACTTTATATCAAATATAAAATCTGTTAATTAAAATGCTTTAAATATAACCTTAAAATTCAATATAACTATCAATATTATCACAATGAAATAAAACCAATGAGTAAAAGTTTGAATTTAAATGTTGCAGTTTAAGTTTAAAAATTCATGGGGAGTTTTTTTTACATGTACCTATTATACCTTTGGAATTTTGAAAGTAGTAATATCAAAAGAGTTTGTATTATTTTGAATTACTTTTAAATTTCTTATAGTTTCTTACTTATTTCTATGAAAATATTAATTCAAACTTATCTACATAATTAGTGATAATAATTTCAAACATGACCTGTTGTCTTAATTTATCCTTAAGTAATCATTTTGTTGTACAATTCACCTTCAAAAATGTGAGGCGATATAGTTGTAATTGAAAATTAGCTAAAATATCTTGGAAAATTTTGCATTATTGAGTTACGCCAATCTCGTCTCTTATATTTGGAGGCTAATTGTTCTACCTTAGGGACTCTTGTTTCGGACAAATGTATGAAATTATAGAGGATGACATGGGATTAAAATTTGAATCAATGATTTAAAAGGCTTAAATCGGTATAACTTGACTTAAAACATATTTTTGTATGCTTCATTATATGTGTCATTATTTGGCATAAGTGTACATATACGTCTTAGAGTCCGATTTCTTCAGTGATCACTTATAATTATAATCAGAGGAAATACTGGTAAATTTTTATTCTGTATTTTTCGGTAAACTGAATCTCTCTGGTAATCCCAACTTTAATACCGCGTACAGCAAGGTTTCTAAAAATAAACTAAACATTGAGGACTGTAGCGCTCTGTATACATATCTTTAAATAGCCGGTCGGCGCAACGATGATGCCATAATTTGCTGCTGATATAATACGCAAATAAATAACATTTTTACTGTTAATAATTTTTCTTATATATTTTAATGTAACTTTTAAGTAAAAACACATTATAAAACATGCATAATCATTCCGTAGAAATGAGTAGTAATCCCGCAGAAACTCTGAAAGCGTTATAGTATATGGACCGCCCTCTGGCGGCCCGTAATTATAATGAGGAAGATGCTTATCAGTGGCGCAGCTAGGGCAAAATTAAGTGGATGCTTTTAATGATGCAGGGAGTCTGGGGGCCCCAGCGAGTCCAGGGCAGTTCTGCAAAAAATAGCAATTCTAGAGTCTTTTGACAGTCCCAGAGAAAAGCTCTAGTGGAAAATTCAGAGCCCCGTGTGCCATGGTCAGCTTGTACATTTTGCGGATTTTCTCCGAAAATTCTTATTAATAAGATATATTTGGATGGTTACTGCTAGGAAGCAGGCGGCGCCCCTACTTATCTACTTATGTCTTTCTTCTGAACTTACGCTTTTAAAGAATTGGCTATAGGCCCAAGAGAACTCTCACTTTATTTTGATGATTGATAACTTCAGTTCATATAGTATTGTTAACTAAAGAGTGTTCAGTTGCCCTAAAAATTATAATAATGTGGATGTGTGACTACACTTGAAAGGTGTTACTATAAGACAGACAAACAGACGGACAGACAGAGCCGGGCTCAGTGATCTCTATGCGCCACTTTGCTTGGGAGCGACAACACATTGGCGTGATCAAAATTTTAAACACCGTTAAAATAAATCAAGATCCAGTTTACTGAGCATTATTGTACATTTAAAGCAGAAAGGCTAGTTTTCTTGATTTCACGTTTGCGAAGTCATTTATCACTCTGTCTTTGTCAATATACTCCTCCCTGTGAATATGGAGAAGGGCCAATGACGTTAGCCTCTCTGTTGTCATGATAGATCTTGGGTAGGTCTTCAATCGCTTTAGGTTGCTGATCTCTCAGCGGTAGCTGTAGATGGTGGCGTAGTAAGAAGGATGACTAGAATGGTATGGATATTTCCGTAGAGGACAGGGTTTACTACCGACAGAGTATCCACCAGACTGGCTGGTCTGTTGGCTGGAGGTACCATCCCCATCTTACTCTCCACCTCGTGATCTCCTGAGTCAATTCGTTCTCGTTGATGTCCGAGGCGTAGGCTCTTACAATAATACGGACTTTCTCATCAGACAAGTACTGAATTCTTCTCGGCAGGAGATACTTTGCTGTTATGCGGTCCTCGCTGTCCAGTAGACGAGATTCGATCTCAGCTACCATGTGATCGAGGAACTGGTAGTGAAGGGATACGCACCAGTAGTCATTTTGATCTTGTAGTAGGTGATTATCTCTGTGAATTTGCCGTCTGGGATGTCTTGGGACACAGGCTGTAATGCCAAATTCCGCAGCGAGTTCTACGGCACTGTCGTACAATGCATCCCAAACGTTTGGGTCATTTCGTTCATTCGGCAATCGCTCGACAATAGTTTTGCACTCATCAATGGCGTCGATCATATTAGATGATTCTCTTTGAAGGAACTCCGATAAACACGCTGTTCCACTGAGAATATTATTAGCAACAACGAGAGCAATGATAAAGTCGAAGCGCAAAATGGCAGCTTGCTTTCTCATCACCGTCGTTCTGTATGTACTCCAAGCTCTGGACAACGACAGGGAAAGCGGCCTTGAAAGTGGTCAACGATGAGGCCCGACTCGGCCATCTTGTTTCGCACAATGTTTGAAGTTTAGTCTTTTTGTCCATTGCCTCTTTCACGTCGGCTGTCGAATTTTCTAGCTCATAAGAAAATATATTGAGTCGTTTTGCACTGTAGTCAAAAGCAAAACCTATGTCCTGCACAGTAGCCATCATTCATCGAACACATACCAAGTTTGACGAATGTACCACGTCCAGATTAAGTTGATGGGCCCGACATTGTACATAAGTGGCTTCTGGGACCCGCTTTCTCACCAAGGCTTGAACTCCACGAAATTTTCCTGCCATGTTAGCTGCCCCATCGTAGCCTTGGGACCTCATTTTGCCGACATCAACACCTTCGTTATCCAGCGTCTCGAGAATAACATGGGCCATCTCTTCTCCCGTTGTAAGAACAGCTTCCGAAAATGACAGAAATTTTTTGTGAACATTACAAGAAGAGTCCACGTATCGTAGACAAATAGAAATCTGTTCTTTCGTAGATTTGTCTGTACATTCATCTGCAAGCAGCGCAAAACAAACTGCAGTATTGCACTCATGAACGATTTTGTTTGAAATCTGTTTGCTACAAAGCGATAGTAACTCGTTCTGAATGTCTGGGGATGTATATTTGTATTTTTTGTTTGGATTTCTGAGGTAATCATCTAGAATCGGATCCTCTGCTGCCAACTCTTTGAGCAAGGCCATGAAATTAATCTTTTCCTCTGTGTGACCGCGGTTTGGGATATTTTGTCGACCGCACAAAATAAGGACTGATTATTTTGTCTAAAATATGTCTGTTTTTAACAACCTGATCGTGGTGACTCTTTGATATGCTAGACGCAATTGACTTCTCCTAGCCTGTCTGTACTTTCTGATAATCGGCGGCCATGGACTTGCATTCATTATGCGCTTTACTTCCATTGTGTCGGTTTACAAGCTTGGACATTAACTGGTGATATAAACGCAGTATCACGGGAATCTCTGTGGCGAAACAGAACGCAAAATGCACAAAAGACTGCATCTTTGGAGACCGAGTAACGCAACCATGTATGATCTCGTAGCCATCCAATATTGAACTTGCGTTCCCTTCCATAAAGATTTCTGTTGAATATAAATAATGTACATCACTGTCATGGTTGAAAACTCACTTTGTGACAATAGGGAATTTCTGAATAGTGTTTTACTCTAAAACATGTATTTATACCTGGAACCATGTACTAAAGTGGTTCTCTGCTTGTGTTCGACCAAAGTAAACGGGCCAAACTGAAGACTGCGAAGTTTGTGGTTCGAATACTATCAATAGTCACCATGGCTTGGTAAGTGTACCTTCTGTCGCATGTTACGGGGAGATTCAATGAATGATTGGTACATTTAAGACCCCTACTTGTCCATGGCGTGGGTGACGGACAGCAGATCGAAATAACTAAGGTCTGGACGACTATGTATCATCACAATATAGCCAAATTGAAAAATATTGCTGAATGTGAAGATAAATAAAATCAAACAAATAATACATCTAAAGCAGTCAAAGTAAGTCAGTACTTTGATTAAAAGTTCAATATAACTGATAAGGTATGATGCCACTTGACGTCGCTTGAAGTTTGCACCTCTTGACAATGAACACCACTTTTTGAATTTCAGTGTACAGTGGGGCATTGATCATTGATTTGTACATCACAGATTTCTTCACTAGTGTGGTAGTGATTAAGATATTTAATATGTAATGTTTTATGCAACAGAGTTCAAATTTACCTCGTTAGGAATTGAAAATTTAAAGCCCATTCAACTCCACCATCTATAAGATTAAGAGTTTGTTTGGCATTGTCATCCATCGATATTGGCGAAATGTTATCGTTGAAAATGTCAACATAGGGTGGTGTATTCGATCTACAAGACTCGGACGTTTCCGTGGTAGACTTTGAAATCGTACTATTAAGACTAGAACTAGTAGAAGCATGATCAGTTCCTTCATCCACGCCTTCTCTTCTGTTTGTGAACTTAAAATATTTATTTAATTTCGACTCAGACACTAGTCGGAAATTGCATACTCCAAACTATGTCAACGATCTCAAACGGTATAAATGACACACGGAATTCCGGAAACATTCTATCTCTCTCTCTCTTTCTCTCTCTCTCTCTCTCTCTCTCTCTTTTCTTCTTCTTCTTTTTTTTTTTTGAAAAATTGCTTTGGCATACTTGGTAGCTACACTTCTGCCTATTTATTTTGAGGAGGGTCACAGGAAAATTAAAATATACAAGTCAATTTTAACAATAAATAATTATCATCTAATAAATTGTATTACTTCGATGTGCGATGTCTTGTCTTCTCTTTTCAAATAGACCCCACTGCGTAACTAAGATTTTGGTTGGCAAATGATAACCTTTCCCGTAAAATTTTTGACGTCATAAAAATCGATTGTCTGTGACATTATTTTTCGGGAACAGTTATCATTTTTTTCCAACCAAAATGTTAATATCGCAGTAACAGTGAAAGTGTCTATACTTCTACTGGATCCTATATACCGCTAACCTTCTATACAGTAGGTTATTTATTGTCACGTTCGGTTGTATTCAGAGATCTCGGTATTGATTCCACACATGCCATCATTTTTGCTAATGTTGAAGTATGAAGGAAATTAAGGACATTTGGCAATTAAAGACGAAAGTTTGGTAGTTTATTATACTCCCTGCAAACAAAGTTTGAGAGGGTATACCAGAATCACCCTGTCTGTCTGTCCATCTGTTCACATTTGTACGGGCCATAACTTCTTGCCCCCTTGTCGGATCAGGATAATATTTTACGCAATTATTGTACATGACCCAAAGGTGTGTTATGACCATGACCCATGGTCATATCTTCAAGGTCACAGTGCACACATAGCAAATTTTTTTGTCTGAGCAATAATTTCTTACCCCCTTGTCGGATCTGAATAATATTTCACACAATTGTTGTCCATGACCCAAGGATGTGCCATGATCTTCAAGGCCAAGGTCATAGTGCATACGTAGCCAAAATCCTTGTATGGGCCATGACTTCTTACTGCCAAGTTGGATTAATATCCAAAATAATATTTCACGCAATTGTTGTCTATGACCCAAGGGTGTGTAATGAGCTTGACTCAAGATCATATCTTCAAGGTCAAGGTCACAATGTACACATAGCCTAAATCCTTGTCCAGGCTATAACTTCTTACTGCCAAGTTGGATTATTATCCAAAATAATATTTTATACAATTGTTGTCTATGACCCAAGGGTGTGTAATGGACTTGACTCAAGATCATATCTTCAAGGTCAAGGTCACAATGTACACATAGCCAAAATCTTTGTCCAGGTCATAACTTCTTACTGCCAAGATAGATTTGGATAATATATATCACAATTGTTGTCCATGAACCATGGATGTGTAATGACCTTGAACCAAGACCATATCTACAAGGTCAAGGTCAGAGTGCACACAAACCAGATTGTTTTCATGGATTTAACCTCAAAATGTACAAGTGGGACATCCGTTACACTTTTACCAGTGTAGTACCTTGGGATGAATCATTTCATGTTTCAACTTCCCGGGGGGGGGGGGGGGGGGTGTTCCGTTAGGACAGCTCTAGTTTATATGGGAATATAGTGCACTGTGTAGTATTTGATTGTAATAACATGGGTACTAACCTGAAAGTAAGTTTTTCTTTTCAATTTCCGAATTTTCGGAAAACATGAAAAGGAGACAGTGAAAGGCCCGTGTGGACAGGGTCTTCACTTGTGCACGTCAATTGCCAATTGGAGCAGCGTCAGGTTGGACAAATTATAGATGCCAGAACGATGAAATATTTGTTCAGTTCATTTCACTCGTGGCTGCTTTGCATGGAATCCATTTCTTGTCAAAGCAGCTGGATTTAAGCAGCTGAGACTTGGGATTATCGCCTCATGGACAACATTTTTGATACAAGTGTAGTTTTAAGTGATGTCACCTTTTAACCCTTTAGTTAAGTGACTCGTATGTCAATAAGCCCAAACAAGATATTCGTAGTCCGACGGCAAAATCATCTATAAACAAAAGGCAAACGATTAACATTTAAAACAAACATATACCACTATGAATCATTCTGTTGAATTGTCAGTCTGTTAAATATTAAATGATCAGACATTGAAAACCTTATCCAGTCAACGAAACCTGACATAGTTAAAAGTAACAAGTCTTGGTTCCAGAAGGATATTCATTCATCTGAGGTGTTTTCGAAAAGCCATTTGGACTACAGAAAGGATAGAAAAAGTGACCTCTATTGGGGAGTATTTGTTCTGATTTCAGATAAATATCTCGGTACTGAACCACCAGAAATGAAATCTGATGACCAATATGAACGGCTTTCGGGCAAAGTACAAGTCAAGGCACAATTGACTTGTATGTTGACAGCTTTTACAAGCCTCCTAATGAGAAAGATGATGAATGTCTAAACAATCTTAAGACTTTTCAAAGCTCTAGTAAGGCAGAGTGAAAACACAAACTAATGGTATGGAAGAAGGGGTTGGGTTCAGGTAACTTCTTTTTTTTTTTTTTTACTTCATTTTAAGTGAAATTGGCTGGGAGAATTACTCACTAAAATAAGAGAACAGAATACTAAACATTGTAAACAACTGATAGACCAATGTCGAGGCAGTTAATTGGAATTAATACTCGACCATATTACAAACTATTCTTGACCTACTTTTATTAAATAACAGTTTTGTTATAACAGGATTGAAGTAAACCCAGGCATTTTATTTCCCCGGTCTTGTAGATCAAGGGGCATATAGCGTTTGGGTTGTACGTCTGTCTGTGTTTCCATCTGTGTCTGTCATTCTGTGTCCTGTCCTGCTCTCATTAAAAGACTCACAACGTCGTAAATGTAAGGCTTTCATATTTCACATGTGTATTTCTTGTGGAAAGACCTTTCTTTTTGCACAATAATATTTGAACATCTGAGTTTGACCTTGGAATTTGACCTATATTTAAGGAAAATCTCTTATGCTTTACCCTTTGAATGCTAAATGAGAGAGCTGTTTTATGCAAGTGCATATCTTACGGGAATACCTTTCTACTACTACAAGAATTTTTGACCTTGTAACCTTGCCCTTGGAGTTTGACCTAAATTTAGGAAAAAACTAGTTCATTCTGCAACTTGAGAATGGCACTTTAATATTTCATATGCTTTTTCCTTGTGACAAGACCTTTCCTTTTGTTCTATTATCTTTTTTTTTTTTTACCTCTGAACCCTTTTCCGTGACCTTTAACATTGATTGATTGATTGATTGATTGCTCTTTGTTTAACGTCACACCACGAATACTTCACATATATGTTGACGGCATCTGCCTGATGCAGGGCATACAAATTTTGACCTTTGCAACGGACCCACCCGAAGCACTGAGGGATCTTTAACGTGCCATGCATACCACGACACGGGGCCTCGGTTTTTACTGTCTCATCCGAAAAACAGACCGGGAATCGAACCACGGCCTCCCGATCAGGAGTCCAGCGCGATACCACTAGGCCACGCCGGCTTCCTTTAACATTGATAATAATTTTTGAATTGCAAGATTTTGAATTGTAAGATATCTCACTTAGTAGTGTACCGAGGCCCGATATTGTATTTTGCACTCTTTTGACCCCTGAAATGCCTTTCAGGACGTCCTATGTTGACCTTGAATTGCCCTTGTTTGAAGGTGCACTTGAGTTTGACCTTGAATTTGACCTAGATTGAAGTGCATCAAGTATATAAATAAAGTTGTAGAAGAGTATAGAATAAAAAAAAAACGTGTTATAGTAGGTGAATGTTGACCTTGATCAAGAACAAAAAATCAAGAAGAAGAATAAAGCGAGAGCGCAGGAGTGCACATGCTATGACTTCATCGAATCGAGCTTGATCTAAGTAGCGCGAGCGCACGTGCTATGACGTTATCGAATCGAGGTTGATCTAAGCAGCGCGAGCGCACGTTCTATGACGACATTGACCTTGATTTGTAATTGATCAAAACAAGAATAAATCGTCCTTGAATTGACATTGTTCTAAGCAGCACGCGAGCACTCGAGCTATGCGTGCTATGTCGGTATTGAATCGACATTGAGTGATATGCATCAATAAGAAAATAGTAATAGTATAGTAAGCAAGAATAGAAATGACTCACGGTTTCGTAGATGGTTGGACTACATCGGCCAAGGTTTTTGTTTTGTCACATCAGCCATCGAGTTACTTTTCATTTTATATTTTGTAGTGTTGCATCAGCCATTTGACTACTTTTCTAAAGATATGGTGGCCCTTAAAAGGGCCGTTTTTCGTTCTAAAAAGGATTCAGTGGCCCCGTAATTGCGGAAGCCACACACCGGACACGAGCGTGCCCGTTTATTTCAGTCAAGCCCCCGTCCTCTAGCAGAGGACGTCCTTTCCCATGCTGCTAGAGGACGGGGGCTTGACTGAAATAAATCAGGCAGGAATGGAGGTTCAGGCACAGCCCGAATCTCTGCCTTCCAATCTTGTACTGGTGGTGGTGGTGGTTGAGGGGGTGGCGGATATTTTGGAGGTCCTCCGTCTGATACCTGGTGGTGGTGGAGGGGATGGCGGGTAGTTTGGAGGCCGTGATGTTGATTGGTCCTCCACATGCCGTAGTATGAATGTCTTACGACCTCCACTCGCCTTTCAGATGTCGCTGTCTGTTCTTCTCTTTTTCTTTTCTTTTCTAGCATTTTCTCCATCTCATGTTGTCGATGTTGTCTATCTCATCAGCTAGGTAGACTAGCCCAAAGCTTTTATTCTCTGTTTCTCTGCTACCTCTCTCAATCGATTAGCAAACTCTTTCTCCATATTGGGGTGTTCTTTATGAAAAAATCAAATTCAAACGAGGGAAATGCAGCCCGGACGGGATTTATATATTCCAGTAACAAATGACGTGATAATTCGCAGTGCGAGCGCGTATTCCATAGCCATCGATTCGAAGATCTATACGTTATATTGCTTTATTTGTATTGATTTATACCTAATGATCATTGAGATTATCGTGCAGTTTAAATGTAGTTATATGCCAACAATAATATGACGTCATAATTCGCAGCGCGAGCGCGTATTCCATAGTGCATCAGTCTATTTGAAGACGCCATGATGGAAACATCTAAATTCGAATGTTTACTAGAGATGTTAACGGAGGAGGAGGAAAATAATACCGCCAAGGAGTCAAACGACGATACCAAACTAGCAAATATTACACCGACTTTGCAGACGTCTACTACTACAGTACAGCAGCAACACCACCAGCAGGAGTCTAAAGTAGTCACGCAGATGCATACTTTACCGATGCCGTCTACTTCGGCAGAGAAGTCGGAATTTATGGAAAGTTTACAGCTAATGCCGTCCACTACTACTACTACTACTACTACTACTACTACTACTACTACTACTACTACTACTACTACTACTACAGTACAGCTAATGCCGTCTACTACTTCTACTGTACAGCAATAGCAGTATCAGCATCAGCCAAAAGTAGTCGCGCAGATACAGACTCTGCCGATGCCTTCTACTTCGGTAGAGCAGTAACTCAATGTGTATCAGTCGGATTTTGCTATTCCCGAGCGGTTAAGACGCCAAAGAAGTCCAGGCCTCCCGCTAGACCACCCCAACCCGACGAATCAAAGACCCGACACATCGTATACGAAAGGAAAATAGCGAGATTAGGTAATCAGCAGCTGTTGATTAACGAAGTGCGGAACAGTAGAAAGAGAATGCATGAGCTGATGACAGTGGTTCCACATTTACAAGGTACAGTGGTGACGCTCAAGAGACAGTTACAGTATCTACAGCGTGAAATGGCGACGCTAAAGAATTAGTCACGTCAACAGTCGTCGTCGATGGAGGAGGAGATGCTACTATTCCAGAGTTATCTGCCACGCAATGGCGTACTCTCCCAGGCAATATCATCTTGACAAACGTTAAAAAAAAACGTTTCAAATAAAAAAAGGCCCTTTTAAGGACCACACACATTTTACGAAAAGTAGCCCATGGTTGAAGCAAGTTATTGTTTTAACAGCCTTTTTGTTTACTTTTGTTTACTATGTTTAATGTCGAGTCTCGTCTGTTAAATGTCTCAAATGTCTGTTTAATGTCGAGTCTCGTCTGTTTAACAATGTTTTAAGGGGTTTTATTAACCCACGAGACACTTCACATAAACAATACCCAGACATCACATAGACACGTCTAAGAAAAATGGAATAAAATTTTGTTTTATTTTTTTACCGTGGGGAATGAATTTTTTTAATGGGAATAAAAATTTGTTAATGGGAATGAAATATTTTTAAATAAGACTGAAATTGATTTATTGGAATTAAAATGTTTTAATGAGAATAAAATTTTTAATCGGAGTTACATTTTTTAAATCGGAATAAAATTTTTATAATCGGAATAAAATTTTTATTCGGAATAAAATTTTTATTCGGAATAAAATTTTTAAATTTGTGTAGATTGAATGAACACTTTTAAATCGTGTGAATTAAATGTGATAGATGGCTGTACATTTGATTTCTATCAGGTAGAACTATGGTACTATAAAAACTTGTATAATTCCCAATTTTTATGCGTTCGTCATTAGATGGGACGTATTATGTTATGGCGCTGTCTGTCCGTGCGTCCGTCCGGGGTCATGTTTTCCCGACTTTTTTGCCGTCTTTCAAGATATTGAGCGAAATTTGGTATATAGCTTTATTTCAAGCGGCGTCAGTACCAGTTCGAGTTTTGTTACGATTGACCTACTTTTGACAGATTTATGGCCCTTGGACTTATAAATTTCAAAATTAAAAAAAAAATCATTAAAAATCTATTTTTTTGTCAAAACATTATGAAATTTCTGATGAAACAAGTAAAGTGTACCAACTATCACATATGTTACGGGTTTTAATATCTTTTTCTTCATTTTTGAGAAATTTATAATTTTAGGGGGGGGGTGTTGACTGTATGTCCTAGGTCGTGTTTTTCCGGGCTTTTTTTTGCCGTCTTTCAAGATATTGAGTTGAAATTTAGTATATAGCTTTATATCAAGCAACGTCAGTACCAGTTCGAGTTTTGTTACCATTGACCTACTTTTGATGGATTTATGGCCCTTGGACTTATAAATTTCAAGATTTTTTTCAGAAATTCATTAAAAATCTCATTTTTGTAAAAACATTATGCCAACTGAATAATGAAAAATCTATTATTATACCAACTATCACATATGTTACGGGTTTTAATATCTTTTTCTTCATTTTTGAGAAATTTATAATTTTAGGGGGTGGGTTGACCATATGTCCTAGGTCATATTTTCCGGACTTTTTTTTGCCATCTTTCAAGATATTGAGTTGAAATTTGGTATATAGCTTTATTACAAGCGGCGTCAGTACCAGTTCGAGTTTTGTTACGATTGACTTACTTTTGACGAATTTACGGCCCTTGGACTTAGATACAAATTTCAAGATTTTGTTTTGAAAATTCATAAAAATCTAATTTTTGTAAAAAACATTATGAAATTTACCATGAAACAAGTAAAATGTACCAACTTCATTTTTGAGAAATTTATAATTTTAGGAGGGGGTGGGTGGGGGTATTAGAAAGGGGGGGGGGGCTAGTTCTAAAAAATTTCAAGTTTTTTTGCAGGTCAAGTTCCAAGATGGGTTAGATAGGACCATTTCTGCAGGAGTTATTGCCCTTGGACTTATTCCTATGATAAAATTACTGACAGTAAGGACAGTGCCTAGCTCTGCGACGACCCTCCTGGCCGCTGGTGGTTCCGCACTCCGTGGCGGCTCCGCCCTCCACGGCACCTCTACTATTTTAACCAGTTCTGCTATTTCTTCTTCTGGCTCCCTCTTTATTTTTACTGCCTTATCCAATGGATTGTCTAACGGTACTATTTCGATTACTGGATCGTCGTCTCTCCAAATAAACATTATTCTCAGTTCAGTATTAATCTTGACGTTTGCCATGTTGGTTGTCGTTCTTCGAAATCAAATTTCTATAGCGAACGAGCGAAATGCTGCCCGGACGGGGTTTATATATTCCAATAACAAATGATGTCATAATTCGCAGCGCGAGCGCGTATTCCATGGGCATCAATGATCTATACGTTATATGATTTATTCGTATTGATTTATACGTCATACTGTGTTTTAAATGTAATGCCTCTATGTACGTGTACACTTGGTTTTTAATTATCGATTTTTTTATTCGTGGGGAATAAAATTTAAATCCGTGTGGAATAAATGTTTTTAATGGTGTGAATTAAATGTTTTTAATCGTGTGGAATAAATGTGCACTTTGAAATAAGTTTTTATTTATAAATGTTTTAAGGGTTTCGAGACATTTTACATTATCATTTCCCGGACATCACAAAGTCACGTCTAGATATGTATATAGAAATAAATGGAACTTAATTGTAAATACTGATAAGACGAAGATAGTAGTATTCTGTAATGGTGGTCGCTTACCAAACAATGCTGTGTGGTTCTATAATAATACTAAAATTGAAGTATTAGATAGTTTCTCATATCTTGGTTTAACTTTACTTTATAATGGTAAATTTACAGGAACACAAAATGTTTGGCTCTACAAGGCAGAACATGTATGTTAGAAAATATAGGATATATGTAATTCTCAATATTTGAATATAGAAACAAAACTCCATGTATTTGATACCTATGTTTAAAGTATATTGTGTTATGGTAGTGAAGTGGTTTTCATGAAGCGAAAGATATAGAAAAAGTGTATACTTCTTTTTGCAAAAGTATTTTAAAATTAAAAAGAAATACATCTAATTATATGGTTTATTCAGAACTTGGTAGATGGCCACTAATACTGTATAGACAGTTTTGTATAATAAAATATTGGTGGAAAGTTTTAAATGACAAAAGTTGTGTATAAAATGGCTTATATGACTATATGTTTGAAAATATTGCTGGCTCAGAAATGTAAGAGATATATTAAATAGTTTGGGCTTTGGTCATGTTTGGACAGCTCAAACATAACTAAAGAAAAACTGGTTTCATCCTCAGAAATGTCCTTTTTACTAAAAAAGGGATATCACTCCGTCGGATCAAAAGATAGAATCCTGCAAGTGGTAACATATGAAAGGTGACGTCAAGATCTTTCCACTGAGATCTAATACGGCAGGGGTTGTCGGGTTTCCGGGTCTTTATTAAAGAAAAACGGGTTTCACTCTAAGAAACCTCTTGTTTACTATAAAAAGGGTTATAACTCCGTCGGGTCAAACGATAGAATCCTGCAAGTGCTACTACATCAAAAGTGAGGTCTTGTGTTTTTCCCAGATAACAAATATGATAGGGTTGGTCGGGTTTCTGGGTCTATTAAAGAAAAACGGGTTTCATCCTAAGAAATCTTTTGTTTTCCATAAAAATGGTTATAACTCCGTCGGATAAAAAGATAGAATTCTGCAATTGGTATCAACTGAAAGGTGAGGTCAATAACTTTCCACTGAGATCTAATACGATAGGCTTTGTCGGGTTTCCAGGTCTTTATTACAGGAAAGGTGTTTCATCGTAAGAAATCTACTTTGTTTACTATAAAAGGGTTATAACTCCGTCATATCAAAAGATAGAATCCTGCAAATGGTCTCACATTAAAGGTTAGGTCAAGACTTTTCCACTGAGATCTGATACGGTAGGGTTTATTGGGTTTCCGGGTCTTTATTAAAGAAAAACGGGTTTCATAATAAGAAATCTTTTGTTTACTGTGAAAAAAGAGTTTTAACTCCGTCGGATCAAAAGATAGAATCCTGCATGTGGTACCATATGAAAGATGAGATCAGGGACATTTACACTGATACCGAATATGATAGGGTTTGTCGGGTTTCCGGGTCTTTATAAAAGAGAAACGGGCTTCATCCTAAGAATCCTCCTTTATGTACAATAAAAAAGGGTTTTAGCTGCAAGTGATACCATATAAAAGAAGAGATGAAGACCTTTCCACTGAGACCTAATATGATAGGGTTTGTCGGGTTTCCGGGTCTTTATCAAAGAAAAACGGCTTTCATCCTAAGAAATCTCCTTTTGTTTACTATAAAAAAGGGTGATACCTCAGGTCGGATCAAAAGATAGAACCCTGTAAGTCGTATCATATGAAAGGTCTTTAATAAAAAGCCTTGAACCCTGCAAACCCTATTATATTTGGTATCAATGGAAAGGTCTTGACCTCACCTTTCATGTGATACCACTAATAGAATTCTATCTTTCGATCACACAGTGTTATAACCCTTTTTGTTTGTAAACAAAGAAGAATTTCCCCCTGAAATCCTGTTTTTCTTTAATAAAGACCCTTAAACCTTACAAACCGTATGAAATATGGTATCAGTGCAAAGGTGTTGACCTCACCTTTCATGTGATACCACTTATAGAATTCTATCTTTCGATACCACAGAATTCTAACAATTTTTTTTCTAAACAAAGGAAATTTCCCCCTTGAAACCCGGTTTTCTTTAATAAAGACCCTTTCACCCTACAAACCCTATCAAATTTGGTATCAGTGGAAAGGTCCTGACTTCACCTTTCATATGATACCACTTGTAGAATTCTATCTTTCGATCACACAGAGTTCTAACCACTTTTTTTTCTAAACAAAGGAGGTTTTCCCCTTGACATCCGTTTTCTTAAATAAAGACACTTACACCCTACAAACCCTAATTTGGTATCAGTGGAAAGGTCTTGACCTCACCTTTCATGTGATACCACTTGTAGAATTCTATCTTTCGATTACACAGAGTTATAACCCTTTTTTATTTGTAAACAAAGGAGATTTTCCCCTTGAAATCCCATTTTTCTTTAATAAAGACCCTTAAACCTTACAAACCCTATCAAATTTGGTATCAGTGGAAAGGTCCTGACCTCACCTTTCATGTGATACCACTTGTAGAATTCTATCCTTCGATCACACAGAGTTCTAACCATTTTTTTTCTAAACAAAGGAGGTTTTCCCCTTGAAATCCGTTTTCCTTAAATAAAGACACTTGCACCCTACAAACCCTAATTTGGTATCAGTGGAAAGGTCTTGACCTCACCTTTCATGTGATACCACTTGTAGAATTCTATCTTTCGATCACACAGAATTATAACCCTTTTTTATTTGTAAACAAAGGGGATTTTCCCCTTGAAATCCCATTTTTCTTTAATAAAGACCCTTAAACCTTATAAACCCTATCAAATTTGGTATCAGTGGAAAGGTCTTGACCTCACCTCTGATGTGATACCACTTGTAGAATTGTATCTATCGATCCTACAGAGTAACAACCCTTTTTTATTTGTAAACAAAGGAAATTTAACCCTTGAGAACACGTTGTTCTTTAGTAAAGACCCTTAAGCCTTACAAACCGTATCAAATTTGGGATCGGTGGAACGGTCTTGACCTCACCTTTCATGTGATACCACTTGTAGAATTCTCTTTCGATCATAAAGCGTTCTACCCATTTTTTCTTTGTAAACAAAGGAGATTTTCCCCTTGAAAACCCATTTTTCTTTGATAAAGACCCTTAAACCTTACAAACTGTATCAAATTTTTTTATCAGTGGAAAGGTCTTGACCTCATCTTTCACATGACACCATTTGTAGAATTCTATCTTTCGATCCTACAGAGTTATAACCCCTTTTTATTTGTAAACAAAAGAGATTTTCCCATTGAAAACCCGTTTTTCTTTAATTTGGGATCGGTGGAACGGTCTTGACCTCACCTTTCATGTGATACCACTTGTAGAATTCTCTTTCGATCATAAAGAGTTCTACCCATTTTTTTTTTCTAAAGAAAAGAGATTTTCCCCTTGAAAAAGGTTTTTTCTTCAATAAAGACTCTTACACCTTACAAACCCTATCAAATTTGGTATCAGTGGTAAGGTCTTGACCTCACCTTTCATGTGATACCACTTGTAGAATTCTATCTTTCGATCCCACAGAGTTATAACCCTTTTTTATTTGTAAGCAAAGGAGATTTTCCCCTTGAAAACCCGTTTTCCTTTAATAAAGACCCTTAAACCTAACAAACCCTATCAAATTCGGTATCAGTGGAAAGGTCTTGACGTCACCTTTCATGTGATACCACTCGTAGAATTCTATCTTTCGATCACACAGGGATATAACGCTTTTTTATTTGTAAACAAATGAAATTTTCGCCTTGAAACCCGTTTTCTTTTAATAAAGACCCTTACACCCTACAAACCCTATCAAATTTGGTATCAGTGGAAAGGTGGTGACCTCACCTTTCATGTGATACCACTTGTAGAATTCTATCTTTCGCTCCCACAGAGTTATAACCCCTTTTTATTTGTAAACAATGGAGAATTTCCCCTTGAAAACACGTTTTTCTTTAATAAAGACCCTTAAACCTTAAAAACCCTATCAAATTTGGAATCAGTGCAAAGGTCTTGACCTCACCTTTCATGTGATACCACTTGTAGAATTTTATCTTTTGATCCCGCAGAGTTCTAACTATTTTTTTTTTCTAAACAAAGAAGATTTTCCCCATGAAAACGCGTTCTTCTTTAGTAAAGACTCTTACAACCTAAAAACCCTTGACCTCACCTTTCATGTGATACCACTTGTAGAATTCTATTTTTTCGATCCCGCAGAGTTCTAACCCTTTTTTATTTGTACACAAAGGAGATTTTCACCTTGAAAACACATTTTTCTTTAATAAAGACTCTTAAACCTTACAAACCCTGTCAGATTTGGTTTCAGTGGAAAGGTCTTGACCTCACCTTTCATGTGATACCTTTTGTAGAATTCTATCTGTCGATCATACGGAGTTATAAGCATTTTTTATTTGTAAACAAAGGAGATTTTCCCCTTGAAACCTGTTTTTCTTTAATAAAGACCCTTACACCCTACAAACCCTATCAAATTTGGTATCAGTGGTAAGGTTTTGACCGCACCTTTCATGTGATACCACTTGTAGAATTCTATCTTTCGATACCACAGAGTTATAACCTTTTTTTATTTGTAAGCAAAGGAGATTTTCCCCTTGAAAACCCGTTTTCCTTTAATAAAGACCCTTAAACCTAACAAACCCTATCAAATTCGGTATCAGTGGAAAGGTCTTGACCTCACCTTTCATGTGATACCACTTGTAGAATTCTATCTTTCGCTCACACAGAGTTATAACCCCTTTTTATTTGTAAACAAAGGAGAATTTCCCCTTGAAAACACGTTTTACTTTAATAAAGACCCTTAAACCTTAAAAACCCTATCAAATTCGGAATCAGTGCAAAGGTCTTGACCTCACCTTTCATGTGATACCACTTGTAGTATTTTATCGTTTGATTCCGCAGAGTTCTAACCATTTTTTTGTTCTAAGCAAAGAAGATTTTCCCCTTGAAAACCCGTTTTTCTTTAATAAAGACCCTGAAACCTGACAAACCCTGTCAAATTTGGTTTCAGTGGAAAGGTCTTGACCTCACCTTTTCATGTGATACCTTTTCTAGAATTCTATCTGTCGATCATACGGAGTTATAAGCATTTTTTATTTGTAAACAAAGGAGATTTTCCCCTTGAAACCTGTTTTTCTTTAATAAAGAGTCTTACAACTTACAAACCCTATCAAATTTGGTATCAGTGGAAAGGTCTTGACCTCACCTTTCATGTGATACCACTTGTAGAATTTTATTTTTTGATCTCGCAGAGTCCTAGCATTGTTTTGCTAATAAAAGGAGATTTTCCCCTCGAAAACCCGTTTTTCTTTAATAAAGACTCTTACAACTTACAAACCCTATCAAATTTGCTGTCAGTGGAAAGGTCTCGACATCACCTTTCATGTGATACTACTTGTAGAATTCTATCTCTCGAACCTACAGAGTTATAACCCTTTTTCATTTGTAAACAAAGGAGATTTTCCCCCTTGAAACCCGTCTTTCTTTAATAAAGACAATTACACCCTACAAACCCTATCATACTTGGTATCAATGGAAAGGCCTTGACCTCACCTTTCATGTGATACTACGTGTAGAATTCTATCTTTCGATCCCCCTGAGTGCTAACCATTTTTTATTTGTAAACAAAGGAAATTTTCCCTTGAAATCCCATTCTTCTTTGAAATAGACCCTTAAACCTTACAAACCGTATCAAATTTTTTATCATTGGAAAGGTCTGGACCTCACCTTTCATGTGATACCACTTGTAGAATTCTATCTTTCGATACTACAGAGTTAAAACCCTTTTTTATTTGTAAGCAAAGAAGATTTTCCCCTTGAAAACCCGTTTTCCTTTAATAAAGACCCTTACACCTAACAAAGCCTATCAAATTCGGTATCAGTGGAAAGGTCTTGACCTCACCTTTCATAAGATACCACTTGTAGAATTCTATCTTTCGCTCACACAGAGATATAACGCTTTTTTATTTGTAAACAAATGAGATTTTCCCCTTGAAACCTGTTTTCCTTTAATAAAGTCCCTTACACCCTACAAACCCTATCAAATTTGGTATCAGTGGAAAGGTCTTGACCTCACCTTTAATGTGATACCACTTGTAGAATTCTATCTTTCGATCCCACAGAGTTGGAACCATTTTTTTTCTAAACAAAGGAGATTTTCCCCTTGAAACCCGTTTTTCTTTAATAAAGACCCTTACACCTAACAAACCCTATCAACTTTTGTATCAGTGGAAAGGTCTCGACCTCACCTTTCATGTGATACCACTCGTAGAATTCTATCTTTCGATCACACAGAGTTATAACCCTTTTTTATTTGTAAACAAATGAGATTTTCCCTCTGAAACCTGTTTTCCTTTAATAAAGACCCTTACACCCTACAAACCCTATCAAATTTGGTATCAGTGGAAAGGTTTTGACCTCACCTTTCATGCGATACCAGTTGTAGAATTCTATCTTTCGATACTATAGAGTTATAACCCTTTTTTTATTTGTAAACAAGGGAGATTTTCCTCTTGAAAAGACGTTTTCCTTTAATAAAGACCCTTAAACCTTACAAACATTATCAAATTTGGTAACAGCGCAAAAGACTTGACCTCACCTTTCATGTATACAACTTGTAGAATTCTATCTTTAAATACCACAGATTTCTTACCATTTTTTTCGAAACAAAGGAAATTTTCCCCTTGAAACCCCGGTTTCTTTAATAAAGACCCTTACACCCTACAAACCCTATCAAATTTGGTAACAGTGGAAAGATCTGGACCTCAACTTTAATGTGATACCACTTGTAGAATTCTATCTTTCGTTCACACAGAGTTATAACACTTTTTTATTTGTAAAACAAAGAAGATTTTCCCTTTGAAAACCCCTCATCTTTCATGTGATACCACTTGTAGAATTCTATCGTTCGATCACACAGAGTTATAACACTTTTTTATTTGCAAAGAAAGGAGATTTTCCCCTTGAAAACCCGTTTTCCTTTAATAAAGACCCTTAAACCTAACAAACCCTATCAAATTCTGTATCAGTGGAAAGGTCTTGACGTCACCTTTCATGTGATACCACTTGTAGAATTCTCTCTTTCGATCACACGGAGTTATAACCATGTTTTATTTGGAAACAATGGAGATTTTGCCCTTGAAACCCGTATTTCTTTAATAAAGACCCTTAAACCCTACACACACTATCAAATTTGGTATCAGCGCAAAGGTCTTGACCTCATCTTTCATGTGATACCACTTGTAGAATTCTATCTTTCGATCCTGCAGAGTTATAACCCGTTTTTTTTCTAAACAAAGGATATTTTCCCCTTGAAAAATGTTTTTCTTTAATAAAGACCCTTACACCTTTCAAACCCTGCCAAATTTGGTATCAGTGGAAAGGTCTTGACCTCACCTTTCATGTGATACCACTTGTAGAATTCTATCTTTCGATCACACAGAGTTATAACCCTTTTTTGTTTGTAAACATTGGAGATTTTCCCCTTGAAAACACGTTTTCCTTTAATAGAGACCCTTAAACCTAAGAAACCCTATCGAATTCGGTATCAGTGGAAAGGTCTTGTCCTCCCCTTCCATGTGATACCACTTGTAGAATTCTATCTTTCGATCCCACAGAGTTCTTACCATTTTTTTCGAAACAAAGGAGATTTTCCCCTTAAAAAATGTCTCTCTTTAATAAAGACCCTTACACCTTACAAACCCTGCCAAATTTGGTATCAATGGAAAGGTTTTGACGCCACCTTTCATGCGATACCACTTGTAGAATTCTATCTTTCGATACTACAGAGTTATAACCCTTTTTTATTTGTAAAGAAAGGCGATTTTCCCCTTGAAAAGACGTTTTCCTTTAATAAAGACCCTTAAACCTTACCAACCCTATCAAATTTGATATCAGTGCAAAGGTCTTGACCTCACCTTTCATGTGATACCACTTGTAGAATTCTACCTTTCGAAGCTACAGAGTTATAATCTTTTTTTATTTGTAAACAAAGGAGATTTTCCCCTTGAAAAACGTTTTTCTTTAATAAAGATCACTAAACTTTACAAACCCTTTCAAATTTGGTATCAGTGGAAAGGTCTTGACCTCACCTTTCATGTGATACCACTTGTAGAATTCTATCTTTCGATCACACAGAGTTATAACCCTTTTTTGTTTGTAAACATTGGAGATTTTCCCCTTGAAAACACGTTTTCCTTTAATAGAGACCCTTAAACCTAACAAACCCTATCAAATTCGGTATCAGCGGAAAGGTCTTGACCTCCCCTTCCATGTGATACCACTTGTAGAATTCTATCTTTCGATCACACAGAGATATAACCCTTTTTTATTTGTAAACAAAGGAGATTTTCCCCTTCAAAGCACGTTTTTCTTAAATAAAGACCCTTACACCCTACAAACCTTATCAAATTTGGTATCAGTATAAAGGACTTGACCTCACCTTTCATGTGATACCACGTGTAGAAATCTATCTTTGGATCACACAGAGTTATAACCCTTTTTTTATTTGTGGACAAAGGAGATTTTCCCCTTGAAACCCCGTTTTCCTTTAATAAAGACCCTTAAACGTAACAACCCCTATCAAATGCGGTATCAGTGGAAAGGTCTTGATCTCATCTTTCATGTGATAATACTTGTAAAATTCTATCTTTCGATCCGCCAGAGTTCTAACCATTTTTTTTATTTGTAAACAAAGGAGATTTTCCCCTTGAAACCCGTTGTCCTTTAATAAGCACTATTACACCCCACAAACCCTATCAAATTTGGTATCAGTGGAAAGGTGTTGACCTCACCTTTCATGTGATACCACTTGTAGAATTCTATCTTTCGATCACACAGAGTTATAACCCCTTTGTATTTGTAAACAATGGAGAACTTCCCCTTGAAGAACCGTTTTTCTTTAATAAAGACCCTTAAACCCTACAAACCCTATGAAATTTGGTATCAGTGGAAAGGTCTTGACCTCACCTTTCATGTGATACCACTGGTAGAATTTTATCTTTTGATCCCGCAGAGTTCTAACCATTGTTTTTCTAAACAAAGGAGATTTTCCCCTTGAAAACCCGTTTTTCTTTAATAAAGACCCTTACATCCTACAAACATTATCAAATTTGGTATCAGTGGAAAGGTCTTGACCTCAAATTTTATGTGATACCACTTTTACAATTCTATATTTCGATCACACGGAGTTATAACCCTTTTTCATTTGCAAAAAAACGGAGATTTTCCCCTTGAAAACCCGTTTTCTTTTAAAAAAGACCCTTAAACATAAGAAACAATATCAAATTGGGTATCAGTGGAACGGTCTTGACTTCACCTTTCATGTGATACCACTTGTAGAATTCAATCTTTCCATCACGCAGATTTATAACCCTTTTTTATTTGTAAACGAAGGAGATTTTCCCCTACCACTTGAAGAATTCTAACCTTCGATCCCACAGATTTATACTACTTTTTTATTTGTAAACGAAGGAGATTTTCTGCTTGAAAACCCGTTTTTCTTTAATAAAGACCTTTAAACCTTACAAACCCTATCAAATTTGATATCAGTGCAAAGGTATTGACCTCAGCTTTTATGTGATACCACTTGTAGAATTCTATCTTTCGATCCCACAGAGTTATAACCCTTTTTTCTTTGTAAACATTTGAGATTTTCCCCTTGAAAACACGTTTTCCTTGAATAGAGACCCTTAAACCTAACAAACCCTATCAAATTCGATATCAGTGGGAAGGTCTTGACCTCCCCTTTCATGTTGTACCACTTGTAGAATTCTATCTTTCGATCACACAGAGATATCTAACCCTTTTTTATTTGTAAACAAAGGAGATTTTCCCCTTGAAAACCTGTTTTTCTTTAATAAAGACCCTTACACCCTACAAACCCTATCAAATTTGGTATCAGTATAAAGGTCTTGACCTCACCTTTCATGTGATACCTCTTGTAGAATTCTATTCTTTCAATCACCCAGAGTTTTAACCATTTTTTATTCGTAAAGAAAGGAGATTTTCCCCTTGAAACCCGTTTTTCTTTAATAAAAATACCATTAGACCTTACAAACTCTATCAAATTTGGTATCAGTGGAAAGGTCTTGACCTCACCTTTCATGTGATACCACTTTTAGAATTCTATCTTTCGATCCCACAGAGTTATAGCCCTTTCTTATTTGTAAACCAAGGAGATTTTACAATTGAGAATGCGTTTTTCTTTAATAAAGACCCATAAACCTTACAAATCCTACCAAATTTGATTTCAGTGGAAATGTCTTGACCTCACCTTTCATGTGATACCACTTGTAGAAGTCTATATTTCGATCCCACAGAGGTCTAAGCATTTGTTTGTAAACAAAGGAGATTTTCCCCTTGAAACCCGTTTTTCTTTAATAAAGACCCTTACATCCTATAAACCCTATAAAATTTGGTATCAGTGGAAAGGTATTGACATCACCTTTCATGTGATACCAGTTGCAGAATTCTATCTTTCGATCACATGGAGTTATAACCCTTTTTTTATTTGTAAAGAAATGAGATTTTCCGCTTGAAAACCCGTTTTGTTTTAATAATGACCCTTAAACCTAAGAAACAATATCAAATTTGGTATCAGTGGAAAGGTCTTGAACTCACCTTTCATGTGATACCACTTGTAAAATTGAATCTTACGATCAGACAGAGTTATAACCCTTTTTTATTCGTAAACAAAGGAGATTTTCCCCTACCACTTGTAGAATTCTATCTTTCGATCCCACAGACTTATACCACTTTTTTATTTGTAAACAAAGGAGATTTTCTGCTTGAAAACCCGTTTTTCTTTAATAAAGTCATTTAAACCTTACAAAAACTATCAAATGTGGTATAGGTGCAAAGGTCTTGACCTCACCTTTTTTGTGATACCACTTGTAGAATTCTATCTTTCAATCCTCCAGACTTTTAACAATTTTTTTATTTGTAAACAAAGGAGATTTTCCCCTTGAAAAAAGATTTTCTTTAATAAAGCCAATTAAACCTTATAAACCCTATCAAATTTGGTATCAGTGGAAAGGTCTTGACCTTCCCTTTCATGTGGTACCACTTGTAAAATTCTATCTTTCGATCACACAGAGATATAACCCATTTTCATTTGTAAACAAAGGAGATTTTCCCCTTGAAAACCCGTTTTTCTTTAATAAAGACCCTTACACCCTACAAACCCTATCAAATTTGGTATCGGTATAAAGGTCTTGATCTCACCTTTCATGTGATACCTCTTGGAGAATTCTATCTTTCAATCCTCCAGACTTTTAACAATTTTTTATTTGTAAAGAAAGGAGATTTTCCCCTTGAAACCCGTTTTTCTTTAATAAAAAAAGACCATTAGACCTTACAAACCCTATCAAATTTAGTAGCAGTGGAAAGGTGTTGACCTCACCTTTCATGTGATACCACTTGTAGAATTTTATCTTTCGATCCCACAGAGTTATAGCCCTTTTTTAAATGTAAAGAACGGAGACGTTACAATTGAGAATCCGTTTTTCTTTAATAAAGACCCTTAAACCTTACAAATCCTACCAAATTTGATATCAGTGGAAAGGTCTTGACCTCACTTTTCATGTGATACCACTTGTAGAAGTCTATATTTCGATCCCACAGAGGTCTAACCATTTTTTTTCTAAGAAAAGAGATTTCCCCCTTGAAACCCGTTTTTCTTTAATAAAGACCCTTACATCCTACAAACCCTATCAAATTTGGTATCAGTGGAAAGGTCTTGACCTCACCTTTCATGTGATACCACTTGTACAATACTATCTTTCGATCACACGGAGTTATAAACCTTTTTTATTTGTAAACAAATAAGATTTTCCCCTTGAAAACCCGTTTTGTTTTAATAAAGACCCTTAAACCTAAGAAACAATATCAAATTCGGTATCAGTGGAAAGGCATTGACCTCACCTTTTATGTGATACCACTTGTAGAATTCAATCTTTCGATCACACAGAGTTATAACCCTTTTTTTTGTAAACAAGGAGATTTTCTGCTTGAAAACACGTTTTTCTTTAATAAAGACCCTTAAACCGTACAAACCCTATCAAATGTGGTATCAGTGGAAAGGTCTTGACCTCACCTTTCATGTGATACCACTTGTAGAATTCTATCTTTCGATCCCACAGAGTTATAACCCTTTTTTATTTGTAAATAAAGGAGATTTTCCCCTTGAAACCCGTTTTTCTTTAATAAAGACCCTTACACCCTACAAACCCTATCAAATTTGGTATCAGTGGAAAGGTCTTGACCTCACCTTTCATGTGATACCACTTGTAGAATTCTATCTTTCAATCCCCCAGAGCTCTAACAATTTTTTCTATTTGTAAACAAAGGAGATTTTCCCCTTGAAACCCGTTTTTCTTTAATAAAGACCCTTACACCCTACAAACCCTAACAAATTTGGTATCAGTGGAAAGGTCTTGACCTCACCTTTCATGTGATACCACTTGTAGAATTCTATCTTTCAATCCCCCAGAGTTCTAACCATTTCTTACTTGTAAAGAAAGGAGATTTTCCCCTTGAAATCCGTTTTTCTTTAATAAAAAGACCATTAGACCTTATAAACCCTATCAAATTTGGTATCAGTGGAAAGGTGTTGACCTCACCTTTCATGTGATACCACTTGTAGAATTCTGTCTTTCGATCCCAGGGAGTTATAGCCCTTTTGTATGTGTAAAGAAATTAGATTTTACAATTGAAAATTGGTTTTTCTTTAATAAAGACCCTTAAACCTAAGAAACAATACCAAATTCGGTATCAGTGGAAAGGTCTTGACCTTACCTTTCATGCATTACCACTTGTAGAATTCTATGTTTCGATCACACGGAGTTATAAGCCATTTGTATTTGTAAACAAAGGAGATTTTCCCCTTGAAAACCCGGTTTCCTTTAATAAAGACCCTTACACCTTACAAACCCTATCAAATTCGGTATCAGTGCAAAGGTCCTGACCTCACCTTTCATGTGATATCACTTGTGGAATTCTATCTTTCCTTACTACAGAGTTATAACCCTTTTTTATTGGTATACAAAGGAGATTTTCCCCTTGGAAACCGCTTATCCTTTAATAAAGACCCTTAAACCCAACAAACCCTATCAAATTCGGCATCAGTGGTAAGGTCTTGACCTTACCTTTCATGCATTACCACTTGTAGAATTCTATGTTTCGATCACACGGAGTTATAAGCCATTTTTATTTGTAAAGAAAGGAGATTTTCCCCTTGAAAACCCGTTTTCCTTTAATAAAGACCCTTACACCTTACAAACCCTATCAAATTTGGTATCAGTGGAAAGGTCTTGACCTCACCTTTCATGTGATACCACTTGTAGAATTCTATCTTTCGATCCCAGGGAGTTATAGCCCTTTTTTATGTGTAAACAATGGAGATTTTACAATTGAAAATCGGTTTTTCTTTAATAAAGACCCTTATACCTTACAAATCCTATCAAATTTGATATCAGTGGAAAGGTCTTCACCTCACCCTTCTTGTGATACCACTTGTAGAATTCTATTTTTCGATACTACAGAGTTATAACCCTTTTTTATTTGTAAAGAAGGGAGATTTTCCCCTTGAAAACCGTTTTCCTTTAATAAAGACCCTTAAACCTTACAAACCCTTTAAAATTTGATATCAGTGGAAGCGTCTTGACCTCACCTTTCATGCATTACCACTTGTAGAATTGTATGTTTCGATCACACGGAGTTATGTCATTTTTATTTGTAAACAAAGGAGATTTTCCCCCTTGAAAACGAGGTTTCCTTTAATAAGGACCCTTACTCCTTACAAACCCTATCAAATTCGGTTTTAGTGCAAAGGTCCTGACCTCACCTTTCATGTGATACCACTTGTGGAATTCTATCTTTCCTTACTACAGAGTTATAACCCTTTTTTATTTGTATACAAAGGAGATTTTCCCCTTGAAAACCGCTTATCATTTAATAAAGACCCTTAAACCCAACAAACCCTATTAAATTTGGTATCAGTGCAAAGGTCTTGACCTCACCTTTCATGTGATACCACTTGTGGAATTCTATCTTTCCTTACTACAGAGTTATAACTCTTTTTTATTTGTATACAAAGGAGATTTTCCCCTTGAAAAACGTTTTCCTTTAATAAAGACCCTTAAACCCAACAAACCCTATCAAATTTGCTATCAGTGGAAAGGTCTTGACCTCACCTTTCATGTGATACCACTTGTAGAATTCTATCTTTGGATCACACAGAGTTATAACCCTTTTTTATTTGTAAACAAAGGAGATTTTGCCATTGAAAACCCGTTTTTCTTTAATAAAGACCCTTACACCTTACAAACCCTATCAAATTTGGTATCAGTGGAGAAGTCATGACGTCACCTTTCATGTAATACCACTTGTAGAATTCTATCTTTGGATCACACAGAGTTATAACCCTTTTTTATTTGTAAACAAAGGAGATTTTCCCTTGAAACCCGTTCTTCTTTAATAAAGACCCTTGAACCTTACAAATCCTATCAAATTTGGTATCAGTGGAAAGGTCTTGACCTCACCTTTCATGTGATACCACTTGTAGAATTCTATCTTTCGGTCCCACAGAGTGATAACCCTTTTTTATTTGTAAACAAATGAGATTTTCTCCTTGAAAACCGTTTTTCCTTTAATAAAGACCCTTAAACCCAACAAACCCTATCAAATTCGGCATCAGAGGAAAGGTCTTGACCTTACCTTTCATGCATTACGACTTGTAGAATAGTATGTTTCGATCACACGGAGTTATAAGCCATTTTTATTTGTAAACAATGGAGATTTTCCCCTTGAAAACCCGTTTTCCTTTAATAAAGACCCTTACAGCTTACAAACCCTATCAAATTTGGTATCAGTGCAAAGGTGTTGATCTCACCTTTCATGTGATAGCACTTGAAGAATTCTATCTTTCGATCCCAGGGAGTTATAACCCTTTTTTATTCGTAAAGAAAGGAGATTTTCCCCTTGAAACCCGTTTTCCTTTAATAAAGACCCTTAAACCTAAGAAACAATATCAAATTCGGTATCAGTGGAAGGGTCTTGACCTCACCTTTCATGCATTACCACTTGTAGAATTGTATGTTTCGATCACACGGAGTTATAAGTCATTTTTATTTGTAAACAAAGGAGATTTTCCCCTTGAAAACGAGGTTTCCTTTAATAAAGACCCTTACTCATTACAAACCCTATCAAATTCGGTATCAGTGCAAAGGTCTTGACCTCACCTTTCATGTGATACCACGTGTGGAATTCTATCTTTCGTTTCTACAGAGTTATAACTCTTTTTTATTTGCAAAGAAAGGAGATTTACCCCTGAATCCCGTTTTTCTTTAATAAAGACCCTTAAACCCTACAAACCGTATCAAATTTGGTATAAGTGGAAAGGTCCTGCTCTCACCTTTCATGTGATATCACTTGTAGAATTCTATCTTTCGATCCGACAGAGTTGTAACCCTTTGTTTTATGTAAGGAAATGGGATTTTCCCCTTGAAAACCCTTTTTCCTTCAATAAAGACCCTTAAACCCAACAAACCCTATCAAATTCGGTATCAGTGGAAAGGTCTTGACCTCACCTTTCATGTGATACCACTTGTAGAATTCTATCTTTCGTTCCTACAGAGTTCGAACTCTTTTTTATTTGCAAACAAAGGAGATTTACCCCTGAGTCCCGTTTTTCTTTAATAAAGACCCTTAAACCCTACAAACCGTATCAAATTTGGTATAAGTGGAAAGGTCCTGCCCTCACCTTTCATGTGATACCACTTGTAGAATTCTATCTTTCGATCCGACAGAGTTGTAACCCTTTGTTTTTTGTAAACAAATGAGATTTTCCCCTTGAAAACCCTTTTTTCTTTAAGACCCTTAAACCTTTCAAACCCTATCAAATTTGGTATCAGTAGAAAGGTCTTGACCTCACCCTTCATGTGATACCACTTGTAGAGTTCTATCTTTCGATCACAAACAGTTATAACCCTTTTTTATTTGTAAACAAAGGAAATTTTCCCCTTGAAAACCCGTTTTTCTTTAATAAAGACCCTTAAACCCTACAAACCCTATCAAATTTGGTATCAGTGGAAAGGTGTTGACCTCACCTTTCATGTGATACCACTTGTAGAATTCTATCTTTCGATCACACAGAGTTATAACCCTTTTTTATTTGTAAACAGAGGAAACTTTCCCTTTGAAAAGCCGTTTTTCTTTAGTGAAGACCCTTAAACCTTACAAACCGTATAAAATTTTGTATCAGTGGAAAGGTCTTGACCTCACTTTTTAAGTGATACCTTTTATAGAATTCTCTCTTTCGATCACACAGAGTTATAATCCATTTTTTTTGTAAAAAAAAGGAGATTTTCCCTTGAAACCCGTTTTTCTTTAATAAAGACCCTTAAACCCTACGAACCTTATCAAATTTGGTATCAGTGGAAAGCTCTTAACCTCACCTTTCATGTGATACCACTTGTAGAATTCTATCTTTCGACACTACGGAGTTATAACCCATTTTTATTTGTAAACAAAGGAGATTTTCCCTTTGAAACCCGTTTTTCTTTAATAAAGGTCCTGACCTCACCTTTCATGTGATACCAATTGTAGAATTCTATTTTTCGATCCCACAGAGTTATGACCCTTTTTTATTTGTAAACAAAGGAAATTTTCCCTTTGAAAACGCTTTTCTCTTTAATAAAGACCCTTAAACCCTACAAACCCTATCAAATTTGGTATCAGTGGAAAGGTCTTGACCTCACCTTTCATGTGATACCACTTGCAGAATTCTATCTTTCGATCCCACAGAGTTATAACCCTTTTTTATTTGTAAACAAAGGAGATTTTCCCCTTGAAAACCCGTTTTCCTTTACTAAAGACCCCTAATCCCTACAAACCCTATTAAATTTGGTATCAGTGCAAAGGTCTTGACTTCACATTTCATGTGATACCACTTGTAGAATTGTATCTTTCGATCCCACAGATTTATAAACCTTTTTTATTTGTAAACAAATGACGTTTTCCCCTTGAAAACCCTTTTCTTTAATAAAGACCCCTAAACCCTACAAACCCTATCAAATTCGTTATCAGTGGAAAGCTCTTGACCTCACCTTTCATGTGATACCACTTGTAGAATTCTATCTTTCGACACTACGGAGTTATAACCCTTTTTCATTTCTAAACAAAGGAGATTTTCCCTTTGAAATCCGATTTTCTTTAATAAAGACCCTTAAACCCTACAAACCCTTTAAAATTTTGTATCAGTGGAAAGGTCTTGACCTCACCTTTCATGTGATACCAATTGTAGAATTCTATCTTTCGATCACACAGAGTTATAACCCTTTTTTATTTGTAAACAAAGGAGATTTTGCCATTGAAAACCCGTTTTTCTTTAATAAAGACCCTTAAACCTTTTAAACCCTATCAAATTTGCCATCAGTGGAAAGGTCTTGACCTCACCTTTCATGTGATACCACTTGTAGAATTCTATCTTTCGATCCCACAGAGTTATAACCATTTTTAATTTGTAAACAGAGGTGACTTTCCGTTTGAAAACACGTTTTTCTTTAATGAAGACCCTTAAACCTTACAAACCCTACCAAATTTGGTATCAGTGGAAAGCTCTTGACATCACCTTTCATGTGATACCACTTGTAGAATTCTATCTTTCGATCACACAGAGTTCTAACCATTTGTTTTTACGTAAACAAAGGAAATTTTCCCCGTGAAACCCGTTTTTCTTTAATAAAGACCCCTAAACCCTACAAACCCTATCATATTTGGTATCAGTGGAAAGTTCCTGACTTCACCTTTCATGTGATACCACTTGTAGAATTCTATCTTTCGATCACACAGAGTTATAATCCTTTTTTATTTGTAAACAAAGGAGATTTTTCCCTTGAAAACCGTTTTCCTTTAATAAAGACCCCGAAACCTTACAAACCCTATCAAATTCGGTGTCAGTGGAAAGGTGTTGACCTCACCTTTCATGTGATACCACTTGTAGAATTCTATCTTTCGATCAGACAGAGTTATAACCCTTTTTTATTTGTAAACAATGGAGATTTCCCCCTTGAAAACCCGCTTTTCTTTAATAAAGACCCTTAAACCTTACAAAGTCTATCAAATTTAGTATCAGTGGAAAGGTCTTGACCTCACCTTTCATGTGATACCACATGTAGAATTCTATCTTTCGATCCCATAGAGTGATAATCCTTTTTTATTTGTAAACAAAGGAGATTTTCCCCTTGAAAACCGTTTTTCCTTTAATAAAGACCCTTAAACCTTACCAACCCTATCAAATTTGGTATCAGTGGAAAGGTCTTGACCTCACCTTTCATGTGATACCACTTGTAGAATGCTATCTTTGGATCACACAGATTTATAACCCTTTTTTTATTTGTAAACAAAGAGATTTTCCGTTTGAAAACGCGTTTTTCTTTAATAAAGAGCCTTACACCGTACAAACCCTTTCACATTTAGTATCAGTGGAAAGGTTTTGAGGTCATCTTTCATGTGATACCACTTGCAGAATGCTATCTTTTGATCACACAGAGTTATAACCCTTTTTATTTGTAAACAAAGGAGATTTTCCCCTTAAAAACACCTTTTTCTATAATAAAGACCCTTAAAACATTACAAACTCTATCAAATTTGTTATCAGTGGAAAGGTCTTGACCTCACCTTTCATGTGATACCACTTGTAGAATTCTATCTTTCGATCACACAGTGGTATCAGTGGAAAGGTCTTGACCTTACCTATCATGTGATACCAGTTGTAGAATTCTATCTTTCGATCACAGAGAGTTATAACCATTTTTTATTTGTAAACAAAGGAGATTTTCCCCTTTAAAACGCGTTTTTCTTTAATAAAGACCCTTAAACCTTAAAAACCCTATCAAATTTTGAATCAGTGGAAAGGTCTTGACGTCATCTTTCATGTGATATCAATTGTAGAATTCTATCTTTCGATCCCACAGAGTTATAATCCTTTTTTATTTGTAAACATAGGAGATTTTCCCTTTGAAACCCGTTTTTCGTTCATAAAGACCCTAAAACCTTACAAATCGTATCGAATTCGGTATCGGTGCAAAGGTCTTTACCTCACCTTTCATGTGATATCACTTGTAGAATTCTATACTTCGATCCTACAGAGTTATAACCCTTTTTTATTTGTAAACAAAGGAGGTTTTCCCTTTGAAACCCGTTTTTCCTTAATAAAGACCTTTAAACCTAACAAACCCTATCAAATTTGGTATCAGTGGAAAGGTCTTGACCTCACCTTTCATGTGATACCACTTGTAGAATTCTATCTTTCGATCATACAGAGTTATAACCCTTTTTTATTTGTAAACAAAGGAGGTTTTCCCTTTGAAACCCGTTTTTTTAGAATAAAGACCCTTAAACCTTACATACCCAATCAAATTTGGTATCAGTGGAAAGGTATGGACATCACCTTTCATGTGATATCATTTGTAGAATTCTATCTTTCGATCACACAGAGTTATAACCCTTTTTTATTTGTAAACAAAGAGATTTCCCCTTGAAAACGCGTTTTTCTTTAATAAAGACCCTTAAACCTTAGAAACCCAATCAAGTTTAGTATCAGTGGAATGGTTTTGACCTCGCCTTTCATGTGATACCACTTGTAGAATTCTATCTTTCGATCAGACAGAGTTATAACCCTTTTTTATTTGTAAACAATGGAGATTTCCCCTTGAAACCCGCTTTTCTTTAATAAAGACCCTTAAACCTTACAAAGTCTATCAAATTTAGTATCAGTGGAAAGGTCTTGACCTCACCTTTCATGTGATACCACTTGTAGAATGCTATCTTTGGATCACACAGATTTATAACCCTTTTTTTATTTGTAAACAAAGAGATTTTCCGTTTGAAAACGCGTTTTTCTTTAATAAAGAGCCTTACACCGTACAAACCCTTTCACATTTAGTATCAGTGGAAAGGTTTTGAGGTCGTCTTTCATGTGATACCACTTGCAGAATGCTATCTTTTGATCACACAGAGTTATAACCCTTTTTATTTGTAAACAAAGGAGATTTTCCCCTTAAAAACACCTTTTTCTATAATAAAGACCATTAAACATTACAAACTCTATCAAATTTGTTATCAGTGGAAAGGTCTTGACCTCACCTTTCATGTGATACCACTTGTAGAATTCTATCTTTCGAACACACAGAATTATAACCCTTTTTTATTTGTAAACAAAGAGATTTTCCCTTTTAAAACCCGTTTTTCTTTAATAAAGACCCTTAAACCTAACAAGCCCTATCAAACTCGGTATCAGTGGAAAGGTCTTGACCTGACCTTTCATGTGATACCACTTGTAGAATTCTATCTTTCGATCACAGAGAGTTATAACCATTTTTTATTTGTAAACAAAGGAGATTTTCCCCTTTAAAACGCGTTTTTCTTTAATAAAGACCCTTAAACCTTAAAAACCCTATCAAATTTTGAATCAGTGGAAAGGTCTTGACGTCATCTTTCATGTGATATCAATTGTAGAATTCTATCTTTCGATCCCACAGAGTTATAATCCTTTTTTATTTGTAAACATAGGAGATTTTCCCTTTGAAACCCGTTTTTCGTTCATAAAGACCCTAAAACCTTACAAATCGTATCGAATTCGGTATCGGTGCAAAGGTCTTTACCTCACCTTTCATGTGATATCACTTGTAGAATTCTATACTTCGATCCTACAGAGTTATAACCCTTTTTTATTTGTAAACAAAGGAGGTTTTCCCTTTGAAACCCGTTTTTCCTTAATAAAGACCTTTAAACCTAACAAACCCTATCAAATTTGGTATCAGTGGAAAGGTCTTGACCTCACCTTTCATGTGATACCACTTGTAGAATTCTATCTTTCGATCATACAGAGTTATAACCCTTTTTTATTTGTAAACAAAGGAGGTTTTCCCTTTGAAACCCGTTTTTTTATAATAAAGACCCTTAAACCTTACATACCCAATCAAATTTGGTATCAGTGGAAAGGTATGGACATCACCTTTCATGTGATATCATTTGTAGAATTCTATCTTTCGATCACACAGAGTTATAACCCTTTTTTATTTGTAAACAAAGAGATTTCCCCTTGAAAACGCGTTTTTCTTTAATAAAGACCCTTAAACCTTAGAAACCCAATCAAGTTTAGTCTCAGTGGAATGGTTTTGACCTCGCTTTTCATGTGATACCACTTGTAGAATTCTATCTTTCGATCAGACAGAGTTATAACCCTTTTTTATTTGTAAACAATGGAGATTTCCCCCTTGAAAACCCGCTTTTCTTTAATAAAGACCCTTGAACCTTACAAAGTCTATCAAATTTAGTATCAGTGGAAAGGTCTTGACCTCACCTTTCATGTGATACCACTTGTAGAATGCTATCTTTGGATCACACAGATTTATAACCCTTTTTTTGTTTGTAAACAAAGAGATTTTCCGTTTGAAAACGCGTTTTTCTTTAATAAAGAGCCTTACACCGTACAAACCCTTTCACATTTAGTATCAGTGGAAAGGTTTTGAGGTCGTCTTTCATGTGATACCACTTGCAGAATGCTATCTTTTGATCACACAGAGTTATAACCCTTTTTATTTGTAAACAAAGGAGATTTTCCCCTTAAAAACACCTTTTTCTATAATAAAGACCATTAAACATTACAAACTCTATCAAATTTGTTATCAGTGGAAAGGTCTTGACCTCACCTTTCATGTGATACCACTTGTAGAATTCTATCTTTCGATCACACAGAATTATAACCCTTTTTTATTTGTAAACAAAGGAGATTTACCCCTTGAAACCCGTTTTTCTTTAATAAAGACCCTTAAACCTTACAAACCCGATCACAGTTGGTATCAGTGGAAAGGTCTTTACCTCACCTTTCATGTGATACCACTTGTAGAATTCTATATTTCGATCTCACAGAGTTATAACCATTTTTTTATTTGTAAACAAAGGAGATTTTCCCCTTTAAAACGCGTTTTTCTTTAATAAAGACCCTTAAACCTTAAAAACCCTATCAAATTTTGAATCAGTGGAAAGGTCTTGACGTCATCTTTCATGTGATATCAATTGTAGAATTCTATCTTTCGATCCCACAGAGTTATAATCCTTTTTTATTTGTAAACATAGGAGATTTTCCCTTTGAAACCCGTTTTTCGTTCATAAAGACCCTAAAACCTTACAAATCGTATCGAATTCGGTATCGGTGCAAAGGTCTTTACCTCACCTTTCATGTGATATCACTTGTAGAATTCTATACTTCGATCCTACAGAGTTATAACCCTTTTTTATTTGTAAACAAAGGAGGTTTTCCCTTTGAAACCCGTTTTTCCTTAATAAAGACCTTTAAACCTAACAAACCCTATCAAATTTGGTATCAGTGGAAAGGTCTTGACCTCACCTTTCATGTGATACCACTTGTAGAATTCTATCTTTCGATCATACAGAGTTATAACCCTTTTTTATTTGTAAACAAAGGAGGTTTTCCCCTTGAAACCCGTTTTTCTTTAATAAAGACCCTTAAACCTTACATACCCAATCAAATTTGGTATCAGTGGAAAGGTATGGACATCACCTTTCATGTGATATCATTTGTAGAATTCTATCTTTCGATCACACAGAGTTATAACCCTTTTTTATTTGTAAACAAAGAGATTTCCCCTTGAAAACGCGTTTTTCTTTAATAAAGACCCTTAAACCTTAGAAACCCAATCAAGTTTAGTATCAGTGGAATGGTTTTGACCTCGCCTTTCATGTGATACCACTTGTAGAATTCTATCTTTCGATCAGACAGAGTTATAACCCTTTTTTATTTGTAAACAATGGAGATTTCCCCCTTGAAAACCCGCTTTTCTTTAATAAAGACCCTTAAACCTTACAAACTCTATCAAATTTAGTATCAGTGGAAAGGTCTTCACCTCAACTTTCATGTGATACCACTTGTAGAATTCTATCTTTGGATCACACAGAGTTATAACCCTTTTTTTATTTGTAAACAAAGAGATTTTCCGTTTAAAAACGCGTTTTTCTTTAATTAAGACCCTTACACCGTATAAACCCTTTCACATTTAGTATCAGTGGAAAGGTTTTGACGTCGTCTTTCATGTGATACCACTTGTAGAATGCTATCTTTCGATCACACAGAGTTATAACCCTTTTTTATTTGTAAACAAAGGAGATTTTCCCATTGAAAACCCGTTTTTCTTTAATAAAGACCCTTAAACCTTACAAACTCTATCAAATTTGGTATCAGTGGAAAGGTCTTGACCTCACCTTTCATGTGATACCACTTGTAGAATTCTATCTTTCGATCCCACAGAGTTATAATCCTTTTTTATTTGTAAACAAAGGAGATTTTCCCCTTGAAACCCGTTTTTCGTACATAAAGACCCTTAAACCTTACAAATCGTATCGAAGTCGATATCGGTGCAAAGGTCTTGACCTCACCTTTCATGTGATATCACTTGTAGAATTCTATACTTCGATCCTACAGAGTTATAACCCTTTTTTATTTGTAAACAAAGGAGGTTTTCCCTTTGAAACCCGTTTTTCTTTAATAAAGACCCTTAAACCCTACCAAACCCTATCAAATTTGGTATCAGTGGAAAGGTCTTGACCTCACCTTTCATGTGATACCACTTGTAGAATTCTCTCTTTCGATCCCACAGAGTTATAACCCTTTTTTATTTGTAAACAAAGGAGATTTTCCCCTTGAAACCCGTTTTTCTTTAATAAAGACCCTTAAACCCTACCAAACCCTATCAAATTCGGTATCAGTGGAAAGGTGTTGACCTCACCTTTCATGTGATACCACTTGTAGAATTCTATCTTTCCATCATACAGAGTTCTAACCATTTTTTAATTGAAAACAAAGAAGATTTTCCCTTTGAAACCCTTTTTCCTTTAATAAAGACCCTACAAACCCTTTCAAATCTGGTATCGGTGGAAAGGTCTTGACCTCACCATTCACGTGATACCACTATTAGAATTATATCTTTCGATCCCAGACAGTTATAACCCTTTTTTTCATTTGTAAACAAATGAGATTTTCCCTTGAAAAATCGTTTTCTTTAATAAAGACCCCTAAACCCTACAAACCCTATCAAATTTGGTATCAGTGGAAGGGTCTTGACCTCACCTTTCACCTGATAACAATTGCAGAATTCTATCTTTCGATCACACAGAGATATAACCATTTTTTTTTATTTGTAAAGAAAGGAGATTTTGCCCTTGAAAACCGATTTTTCTTTAATAAAAACCCTTGAACCTTACAAACCCTATGAAATTTTGTATCAGTGGAAAGGTCTTGACCTCACCTTTCATGTGATACCACATGTAGAATTCTATCTTTTGATCCCATAGAGTGATAATCCTTTTTTATTTGTAAAGAAAGGAGATTTTCCCCTTGAAAACCGTTTTTCCTTTAATAAAGACCCTTAAACCTTACCAACCCTATCAAATTTGGTATCAGTGGAAAGGTCTTGACTTCACCTTTCATGTGATACCACTTGTAGAATTCTATCTTTCGTTCCTACAGAGTTATAAATCTTTTTTATTTGTAAACAAAGGAGATTTTCCTCGTGAAACCTGTTTTTCTTATATAAAGACCCTTAAACCCTACAAACCCTATCAAATTTGGTATCAGTGGAAAGGTCTTGACCTCACCTTTCATGTGATACGACTTGTAGAATTCTATATTTCGATGATTTAGAGTTCTAACCATTTTTTATTTCGAAAGAAAGGAGATTTTCCCTTGAAACCCGTTTTTCTTTAATAAAGACCCTCCAAACCCTATCAAATTTGGTATCAATGGGAAGGTCTTGACCTCACCTTTCACGTGATACCACTTGTAGAATTGTATCTTTCGATGGCACAGAGTTATAATCCTTTTTTATTTGTAAACAAAGGAGATTTTCCCCTTGAAAGCGCGTTTTTCTTTAATAAAGACCCTTAAACCCTACAAACCCTATCAAATTTGGTATCAGTGGAAAGGTCTTGACCTCACCTTTCATGTGATACTACTTGCAGAATTCTATCTTTCCATCACACAGAGTTCTAACCATTTTTTATTTGTAAACAATGGAGATTTTCCCCTCGAAACCCGTTTTTCTTTAATAAAGACCCCTGAACCTTATAAACCCTATCAAATTTGGTATCAGTGGAAAGGTGTTCACCACACCTTTCATGTGATACCACTTGTAGAATTACATCTTTCGATCACACAGAGTTATAACCATTTTTTATTTGTAAACAGAGGTGACTTTCCGTTTGAAAACACGTTTTTCTTTAATGAAGACCCTTAAACCTTACAAACCCTATCAAATTTGGTATCAGTGGAAAGGTCTTGACCTCACCTTTCATGTGATACCACTTGTAGAATTCTATCTTTCGATCACACAGAGTTCTAACCATTTGTTTTTACGTAAACAAAGGAGATTTTCCCCGTGAAACCCGTTTTTCTTTAATAAAGACCCCTAAACCCTACAAACCCTATCAAATTTGGTATCAGTGGAAAGTTCCTGACTTCACCTTTCATGTGATACCACTTGTAGAATTCTATCTTTCGATCACACAGAGTTATAATTCTTTTTCATTTGTAAACAAAGGAGATTTTTCCCTTGAAAACCGTTTTCCTTTAATAAAGACCCTTAAACCTTACAAACCCTATCAAATTTGGTATCAGTGGAAAGGTCTTGACCTCACCTTTCATGTGATACCACTTGTAGAATTCTATCTTTCGATCCCACAGAGTTATAATCCTTTTTTATTTGTAAACAAAGGAGATTTTCCCCTTGAAACCCGTTTTTCGTTCATAAAGACCCTAAAACCTTACAAATCGTATCGAATTCGGTATCGGTGCAAAGGTCTTTACCTCACCTTTCATGTGATATCACTTGTAGAATTCTATACTTCGATCCTACAGAGTTATAACCCTTTTTTATTTGTAAACAAAGGAGGTTTTCCCTTTGAAACCCGTTTTTCCTTAATAAAGACCCCTAAACCCTACAAACCCTATCAAATTTGGTATCAGTGGAAAGTTCCTGACTTCACCTTTCATGTGATACCACTTGTAGAATTCTCTCTTTCGATCCCACAGAGTTATAATCCTTTTTTATTTGTAAACAAAGGAGATTTTTCCCTTGAAAACCGTTTTCCTTTAATAAAGACCCTTAAACCTTACAAACCCTATCAAATTCGGTATCAGTGGAAAGGTGTTGACCTCACCTTTCATGTGATACCACTTGTAGAATTCTATCTTTCCATCATACAGAGTTCTAACCATTTTTTAATTGAAAACAAAGAGGATTTTCCCTTTGAAACCCTTTTTCCTTTAATAAAGACCCTACAAACCCTTTCAAATCTGGTATCGGTGGAAAGGTCTTGACCTCACCATTCACGTGATACCACTATTAGAATTATATCTTTCGATCCCAGACAGTTATAACCCTTTTTTGCATTTGTAAACAAATGAGATTTTCCCTTGAAAAATCGTTTTCTTTAATAAAGACCCCTAAACCCTACAAACCCTATCAAATTTGGTATCAGTGGAAGGGTCTTGACCTCACCTTTCACCTGATAACAATTGCAGAATTCTATCTTTCGATCACACAGAGATATAACCATTTTTTTTTTATTTGTAAAGAAAGGAGATGTTGCCCTTGAAAACCGATTTTTCTTTAATAAAAACCCTTGAACCTTACAAACCCTATCAAATTTTGTATCAGTGGAAAGGTCTTGACCTCACCTTTCATGTGATACCACTTGTAGAATTCTATCTTTTGATCACACAGAGTTATAACCCTTTTTTATTTGTAAACAAAGGAGATTTTCCCCTTGAAAACCGTTTTTCTTTAATAAAGACCCTTAAACCTTACAAACCCTATCAAATTTGGTATCAGTGGAAAGGTCTTGACCTCACCTTTCATGTGATACCACTTGTAGAATTCTATCTTTGGATCCCACAGAGTTATAACCCTTTTTTATTTGTAAACAAAGGAGATTTTCCTCTTATAAAACCCGTTTTTCTTTAATAAAGACCCTTAAACCTCACAAACCCTATCAAATTTGCTATCAATGGAAAGGTCTTGACCTCACCTTTCATGTGATACCACTTGTAGAATTCTATCTTTGGATGATTTAGAGTTCTAACCATTTTTTATTTCGAAAGAAAGGAGATTTTCCCTTGAAACCCGTTTTTCTTTAATAAAGACCCTCCAAACCCTATCAAATTTGGTATCAATGGGAAGGTCTTGACCTCACCTTTCACGTGATACCACTTGTAGAATTGTATCTTTCGATGGCACAGAGTTATAATCCTTTTTTATTTGTAAACAAAGGAGATTTTCCCCTTGAAAACCCGTTGTTCTTTAATAAAGACCCTTAAACCTTACAAACCCTATGAAATTTGGTATCAGTGGAAAGGTTTTGACCTCACCTTTCATGTGATACTACTTGCAGAATTCTATCTTTCGATCACACAGAGTTATAACCCTTTTTTATTTGTAAACAATGGAGATTTTCCCCTTGAAAACCCGTTTTTTTTAAATAAAGACCCTTACACCTTACAAATCCTATCAAATTTGGTATCAGTGGAAAGGTCTTGACCTCACCTTTCATGTGATACCACTTGTAGAATTCTATCTTTCGATCACACAGAGTTATAACCATTTTTTATTTGTAAACAGAGGTGACTTTCCGTTTGAAAACACGTTTTTCTTTAATGAAGACCCTTAAACCTTACAAACCCTACCAAATTTGGTATCAGTGGAAAGCTCTTGACATCACCTTTCATGTGATACCACTTGTAGAATTCTATCTTTCGATCACACAGAGTTCTAACCATTTGTTTTTACGTAAACAAAGGAGATTTTCCCCGTGAAACCCGTTTTTCTTTAATAAAGACCCTTAAACCCTACAAACCCTATCAAATTTGGTATCAGTGGAAAGGTCTTGACTTCACCTTTCATGTGATACCACTTGTAGAATTCTATCTTTCGATCACACAGAGTTATAATCCTTTTTTATTTGTAAACAAAGGAGATTTTTCCCTTGAAAACCGTTTTCCTTTAATAAAGACCCTTAAACCTTACAAACCCTATCAAATTCGGTATCAGTGGAAAGGTGTTGACCTCACCTTTCATGTGATACCACTTGTAGAATTCTATCTTTCCATCATACAGAGTTCTAACCATTTTTTAATTGAAAACAAAGAAGATTTTCCCTTTGAAACCCGTTTTCCTTTAATAAAGACCCTACAAACCCTTTCAAATCTGATATCAGTGGAAAGGTCTTGACCTCACCATTCACGTGATACCACTATTAGAATTCTATCTTTCGATCCCAGAGAGTTATAACCCTTTTTTTCATTTGTAAACAAATGAGATTTTCCCTTGAAAAATCGTTTTCTTTAATAAAGACCCCTAAACCTTACAAACCCTACCAAATTTGGTATCAGTGGAAAGGTCTTGACCTCACCTTTCATGTGATACCACTTGTAGAATTCTATCTTTCGATCACACAGAGTTCTAACCATTTGTTTTTACGTAAACAAAGGAGATTTTCCCCTTGAAACCCGTTTTTCTTTAATAAAGACCCTTAAACCTTACAAATCCTATCAAATTTGGTATCAGTGGAAAGGTCTTGACCTCACCTTTCATGTGATACCACTTGTAGAATTCTATCTTTGGATCACACAGAGTTATAATCCTTTTTTATTTGTAAACAAAGGAGATTTTCCCCTTGAAAACCCGTTTTTCTTTAATAAAGACCCTTAAACCTTACAAACCCTATCAAATTTGGTATCAGTGGAAAGGTCTTGACCTCACCTTTCATGTGATACCACTTGTAGAATTCTATCTTTCGATCCCACAGAGTTATAACCCTTTTTTATTTGTAAACAAAGGAGATTTTGCCATTGAAAACCCGTTTTTCTTTAATAAAGACCCTTACACCTTACAAACCCTATCAAATTTGGTATCAGTGGAGAAGTCTTGACGTCACCTTTCATGTGATACCACTTGTAGAATTCTATCTTTGGATCACACAGAGTTATAACCCTTTTTTATTTGTAAACAAAGGAGATTTTCCAGTTATAAAACCCGTTTTTCTTTAATAAAGACCCTTAAACATTACAAACTCTATCAAATTTGTTATCAGTGGAAAGGTCTTGACCTCACCTTTCATGTGATACCACTTGTAGAATTCTATCTTTCGCTCACACAGAGTTATAACCCTTTTTATTTGTAAACAAAGAGATTTTCCCTTTTAAAACCCGTTTTTCTTTAATAAAGACCCTTAAACCTTACAAGCCCTATCAAATTTGGTATCAGTGGAAAGGTCTTGACCTCACCTTTCATGTGATACCACTTGTAGAATTCTATCTTTCGATCACACAGTGTTATAACCATTTTTTATTTGTAAACAAAGGAGATTTTCCCCTTGAAAACGCGTTTTTCTTTAATAAAGACCCTAAAACCTTACAAGCCCTATCAAATTTGATATCAGTGGAAAGGTCTTGACCTCACCTTTCATGTCATACCACTTGTAGAATTCTTTCTTTCTATCCTACAGAGTTATAACCATTTTTTATTTGTAAACAAAGGAGATTTTCCCCTTGAAACCCGTTTTTCGTTCATAAAGACCCTAAAACCTTACAAATCGTATCGAATTCGGTATCGGTGCAAAGGTCTTTACCTCACCTTTCATGTGATATCACTTGTAGAATTCTATACTTCGATCCTACAGAGTTATAACCCTTTTTTATTTGTAAACAAAGGAGGTTTTCCCTTTGAAACCCGTTTTTCCTTAATAAAGACCTTTTAACCTAACAAACCCTATCAAATTTGGTATCAGTGGAAAGGTCTTGACCTCACCTTTCATGTGATACCACTTGTAGAATTCTATCTTTCGATCTCACAGAGTTATAACCCTTTTTTATTTGTAAACAAAGGAGATTTTCCCTCTGAAAACCGGTTTTCTTTAATAAAGACCTTTAAACCTTACAAACCCTATCAAATTTGGTATCAGTGGAAAGGTCTTGACCTCACCTTTCATGTGATACGAGTTGTAGAATTCTATCTTTCGATCACACAGAGTTATAACTCTTTTTTATTTGTAAACAAAGGAGGTTTTCCCTTTGAAACCCGTTTTTCTATAATAAAGACCCTTAAACCTTACATACCCAATCAAATTTGGTATCAGTGGAAAGGTACGGACATCACCTTTCATGTGATATCATTTGTAGAATTCTATCTTTCGATCACACAGAGTTATAACCCTTTTTTATTTGTAAACAAAGAGATTTCCCCTTGAAAACGCGTTTTTCTTTAATAAAGACCCTTAAACCCTACAAACCCTATCAAATTTGGTATCAGTGGAAAGGTCTTGACCTCGCCTTTCATGTGATACCACTTGTAGAATTCTATCTTTCGATCCCACAGAGTTATAACCCTTTTTTATTTGTAAACAAAGGAGATTTTCCCCTTGAAAACACGCTTTTCTTTAATAAAGACCCTTAAACCTTACAAACTCTATCAAATTTAGTATCAGTGGAAAGGTCTTCACCTCACCTTTCATGTGATACCACTTGTAGAATGCTATCTTTGGATCACACAGAGTTGTAACCCTTTTTTTATTTGTAAACAAAGAGATTTTCCGTTTGAAAACGCGTTTTTTTTTTTAATTAAGACCCTTACACCGTACAAACCCTTTCACATTTGGTATCAGTGGAAAGGTTTTGACGTCGTCTTTCATGTGATACCACTTGTAGAATGCTATCTTTCGATCACACAGAGTTATAACCCTTTTTTATTTGTAAACAAAGGAGATTTTCCCATTAAAAACCCCTTTTTCTATAATAAAGACCCTTAAATATTACAAACTCTATCAAATTTGCAATCAGTGGAAAGGTCTTGACCTCACCTTTCATGTGATACCACTTGTAGAATTCTATCTTTCGATCCCACAGAGTTATAATCCTTTTTTATTTGTAATCAAAGGAGATTTTCCCTTTGAAACCCGTTTTTCGTACATAAAGACCCTTAAACCTTACAAATCGTATCGAAGTCGGTATCGGTGCAAAGGTCTTTACCTCACCTTTCATGTGATATCACTTGTAGAATTCTATACTTCGATCCTACAGAGTTATAACCCTTTTTTATTTGTAAACAAAGGAGGTTTTCCCTTTGAAACCCGTTTTTCCTTAATAAAGACCTTTAAACCTAACAAACCCTATCAAATTTGGTATCAGTGGAAAGGTCTTGACCTGACCTTTCATGTGATACCACTTGTAGAATTCTATCTTTCGATCTCACAGAGTTATATCCCTTTTTTATTTGTAAACAAAGGAGATTTTCCGTCTGAAAACCGGTTTTCTTTAATAAAGACCTTTAAACCTTACATACCCAATCAAATTTGGTATCAGTGGAAAGGTATGGACCTCACCTTTCATGTGATATCATTTGTAGAATTCTATCTTTCGATCACACAGAGTTATAACCCTTTTTTATTTGTAAACAAAGAGATTTCCCTTTGAAAACGCGTTTTTCTTTAATAAAGACCCTTAAACCTTACAAACCCTATCAAGTGTAGTATCAGTGGAATGGTTTTGACCTCGCCTTTCATGTGATACCACTTGTAGAATTCTATCTTTCGATCAGACAGAGTTATAACCCTTTTTTATTTGTAAACAATGGAGATTTCCCCCTTGAAAACCCGCTTTTCTTTAATAAAGACCCTTAAACCTTACAAACTCTATCAAATTTAGTATCAGTGGAAAGGTCTTCACCTCACCTTTCATGTGATACCACTTGTAGAATGCTATCTTTGGATCACACAGAGTTATAACCCTTTTTTTATTTGTAAACAAATGAGATTTTCCCTTTTAAAACCCGTTTTTCTTTAATAAAGACCCTTAAACCTAACAAACCCTATCAAACTCGGTATCAGTGGAAAGGTCTTGACCTCACCTTTCATGTGATACCACTTGTAGAATTCTATCTTTCGATCACACAGAGTTATAACCCTTTTTTATTTGTAAACAAAGGAGATTTTGCCATTGAAAACCCGTTTTTCTTTAATAAAGACCCTTAAACCCTACAAACCCTATCAAATTTGGTATCAGTGGAAAGGTCTTGACCTCACCTTTCATGTGATACCACTTGTAGAATTCTATCTTTCGATCACACAGAGTTATAACTATTTTTCTTTAATAAAGACCCCTGAACCTTATAAACCGTATCAAATTTGGTATCAGTGGAACGGTGTTCACCACACCTTTCATGTGATACCACTTGTAGAATTACATCTTTCGATCACACAGAGTTATAACCATTTTTTATTTGTAAACAGAGGTGACTTTCCGTTTAAAAACACGTTTTTCTTTAATGAAGACCCTTAAACCTTACAAACCCTACCAAATTTGGTATCAGTGGAAAGGTCTTGACATCACCTTTCATGTGATACCACTTGTAGAATTCTATCTTTCGATCACACAGAGTTCTAACCATTTGTTTTCACGTAAACAAAGGAGATTTTCCCCTTGAAACCCGTTTTTCTTTAATAAAGACCCCTAAAACCTACCAAACCCTATCAAATTTGGTATCAGTGGAAAGGTCTTGACCTCATCTTTCATGTGATACCACTTGTAGAATTCTATCTTTCGATCACACAGAGTTATAACCCTTTTTTATTTGTAAAGAAAGGAGATTTTCCCCTTGAAAACCGTTTTTCTTTAATAAAGACCCTTAAACCTTACAAACCCTATCAAATTTGGTATCAGTGGAAAGGTCTTGACCTCACCTTTCATGTGATACCACATGTAGAATTCTATCTTTCGATCCCACAGAGTTATAATCCTTTTTTAATTGAAAACAAAGAAGATTTTCCCTTTGAAACCCGTTTTCCTTTAATAAAGACCCTACAAACCCTTTCAAATCTGGTATCAGTGGAAAGGTCTTGACCTCACCATTCACGTGATACCACTATTAGAATTCTATCTTTCGATCGCAGAGAGTTATAACCCTTTTTTTCATTTGAAAACAAATGAGATTTTCCCTTGAAAAATCGTTTTATTTAATAAAGACCCCTAAACCCTACAAACCCTATCAAATTTGGTATCAGTGGAAAGGTCTTGACCTCACCTTTCACCTGATAACAATTGCAGAATTCTATCTTTCGATCACACAGAGATATAACTATTTTTTTTTATTTGTAAAGAAAGGAGATTTTGCCCTTGAAAACGGATTTTTCTTTAATAAAAACCCTTAAACCTTACAAACCCTATGAAATTTTGTATCAGTGGAAAGGTCTTGACCTCACCTTTCATGTGATACCACATGTAGAATTCTATCTTTCGATCACACAGAGTTATAACCATTTTTTATTTGTAAACAAAGGAGATTTTCCCCTTGAAAACCCGTTTTTCTTTAATAAAGACCCTTAAACCTTACAAACCCTATCAAATTTGGTATCAGTGGAAAGGTCTTGACGTCACCTTTCATGTGATATCAATTGTAGAATTCTATCTTTCGATCCCACAGAGTTATAATCCTTTTTTATTTGTAATCAAAGGAGATTTTCCCTTTGAAACCCGTTTTTCGTTCATAAAGACCCTAAAACCTTACAAATCGTATCGAATTCGGTATCGGTGCAAAGGTCTTGACCTCACCTTTCATGTGATATCACTTGTAGAATTCTATACTTCGATCCTACAGAGTTATAACCCTTTTTTATTTGTAAACAAAGGAGGTTTTCCCTTTGAAACCCGTTTTTCCTTAATAAAGACCTTTAAACCTAACAAACCCTATCAAATTTGGTATCAGTGGAAAGGTCTTGAGCTGACCTTTCATGTGATACCACTTGTAGAATTCTATCTTTCGATCTCACAGAGTTATATCCCTTTTTTATTTGTAAACAAAGGAGATTTTCCCTCTGAAAACCGGTTTTCTTTAATAAAGACCTTTAAACCTTACAAACCCTATCAAATTTGGTATCAGTGGAAAGGTCTTGACCTCACCTTTTATGTGATACCACTTGTAGAATTCTATCTTTCGATCATACAGAGTTATAACCCTTTTTTATTTGTAAACAAAGGAGGTTTTCCCTTTGAAACCCGTTTTTCTATAATAAAGACCCTTAAACCTTACATACCCAATCAAATTTGGTATCAGTGGAAAGGTATGGACATCACCTTTCATGTGATATCATTTGTAGAATTCTATCTTTCGATCACACAGAGTTATAACCCTTTTTTATTTGTAAACAAAGAGATTTCCCCTTGAAAACGCGTTTTTCTTTAATAAAGACCCTTAAACCTTACAAACCCTATCAAGTTTAGTATCAGTGGAATGGTTTTGACCTCGCCTTTCATGTGATACCACTTGTAGAATTCTATCTTTCGATCAGACAGAGTTATAACCCTTTTTTATTTGTAAACAATGGAGATTTCCCCCTTGAAAACCCGCTTTTCTTTAATAAAGACCCTTAAACCTTACAAACTCTATCAAATTTAGTATCAGTGGAAAGGTCTTCACCTCACCTTTCATGTGATACCACTTGTAGAATGCTATTTTTGGATCACACAGAGTTATAACCCTTTTTTTATTTGTAAACAAAGAGATTTTCCGTTTGAAATCGCGTTTTTTTTTAATTAAGACCCTTACACCGTACAAACCCTTTCACATTTAGTATCAGTGGAAAGGTTTTGACGTCGTCTTTCATGTGATACCACTTGTAGAATGCTATCTTTCGAACACACAGAGTTATAACCCTTTTTTATTTGTAAACAAAGGAGATTTTCCCATTAAAAACCCCTTTTTCTATAATAAAGACCCTTAAATATTACAAACTCTATCAAATTTGCTATCAGTGGAAAGGTCTTGACCTCACCTTTCATGTGATACCACTTGTAGAATTCTATCTTTCGATCCCACAGAGTTATATACCTTTTTTATTTGTAATCAAAGGAGATTTTCCCTTTGAAACCCGTTTTTCGTACATAAAGACCCTTAAACCTTACAAATCGTATCGAAGTGGGTATCGGTGCAAAGGTCTTGACCTCACCTTTCATGTGATATCACTTGTAGAATTCTATACTTCGATCCTACAGAGTTATAACCCTTTTTTATTTGTAAACAAAGGAGGTTTTCCCTTTGAAACCCGTTTTTCCTTAATAAAGACCTTTAAACCTATCAAACCCTATCAAATTTGGTATCAGTGGAAAGGTCTGGACCTGACCTTTCATGTGATACCACTTGTAGAATTCTATCTTTCGATCTCACGGAGTTATATCCCTTTTTTATTTGTAAACAAAGGAGATTTTCCCTCTGAAAACCGGTTTCCTTTAATAAAGACCTTTAAACCTTACAAACCCTATCAAATTTGGTATCAGTGGAAAGGTCTTGACCTCATCTTTCATGTGATACCACTTGTAGAATTCTATCTTTCGATCACACAGAGTTATAACTCTTTTTTATTTGTAAACAAAGGAGGTTTTCCCTTTGAAACCCGTTTTTCTATAATAAAGACCCTTAAACCTTACATACCCAATCAAATTTGGTATCAGTGGAAAGGTATGGACATCACCTTTCATGTGATATCATTTGTAGAATTCTATCTTTCGATCAGACAGTGTTATAACCCTTTTTTATTTGTAAACAATGGAGATTTCCCCCTTCAAAACACGCTTTTCTTTAATAAAGACCCTTAAACCTTACAAACCCTATCAAATTTGGTATCAGTGGAAAGGTCTTCACCTCACCTTTCATGTGATACCACTTGTAGAATTCTATCTTTGGATCACACAGAGTTATAACCCTTTTTTATTTGTAAACAAATGAGATTTTCCCCTTGAAAACCCGTTTTTCTTTAATAAAGACCCTTAAACCTTACAAACCCTATCAAATTTGCCATCAGTGGAAAGGTCTTGACCTCACCTTTCATGTGATACCACTTGTAGAATTCTATCTTTCGATCCCACAGAGTTATAACCCTTTTTTATTTGTAAACAAAGGAGATTTTGCCATTGAAAACCCGTTTTTCTTTAATAAAGACCCTTAAACCCTACAAACCCTATCAAATTTGGTATCAGTGGAAAGGTCTTGACCTCACCTTTCATGTGATACCACTTGTAGAATTCTATCTTTCGATCCCACAGAGTTATAACCCTTTTTTATTTGTAAACAAAGGAGATTTTGCCATTGAAAACCCGTTTTTCTTTAATAAAGACCCTTAAACCTTACAAACCCTATCAAATTTGGTATCAGTGGAAAGGTCTTGACCTCACCTTTCATGTGATACCACTTGTAGAATTCTATCTTTGGATCACACAGAGTTATAACCCTTTCTTATTTGTAAACAAAGGACATTTTCCCTTTGAAACCCGTTTTCCTTTAATAAAGACCTTTAAAACCCCACAAACCCTATCAAATTTGGTATCATTGGAAAGGTCTTGACCTCATTTGTTATGTGATATCACTTGTAGAATTGTATCTTTCGATCCCAATGAGTTATAACCCTTTTTTATTTGTAAAGAAAGGACATTTTCCCTTGAAAAATCGTTTTCTTTAATAAAGACCCCTAAACCCTACAAACCCTATCAAATTTGGTATCAGTGGAAAGGTCTTGACCTCACCTTTCACCTGATAACAATTGCAGAATTCTATCTTTCGATCACACAGAGATATAACTATTTTTTTTTATTTGTAAAGAAAGGAGATTTTGCCCTTGAAAACCGATTTTTCTTTAATAAAAACCCTTGAACCTTACAAACCCTATGAAATTTTGTATCAGTGGAAAGGTCTTGACCTCACCTCTCATGTGATACCACATGTAGAATTCTATCTTTCGATCCCATAGAGTGATAATCCTTTTTTATTTGTAAACAAAGGAGATTTTCCCCTTGAAAACCGTTTTTCCTTTAATAAAGACCCTTAAACCTTACCAACCCTATCAAATTTGGTATCAGTGGAAAGGTCTTGACTTCACCTTTCATGTGATACCACTTGTAGAATTCTATCTTTCGTTCCTACAGAGTTATAAATCTTTTTTATTTGTAAACAAAGGAGATTTTCCTCTTGAAACCTGTTTTTCTTATATAAAGACCCTTAAACCTTACAAACCCTATCAAATTTGGTATCAGTGGAAAGGTCTTGACCTCACCTTTCATGTGATACGACTTGTAGAATTCTATATTTCGATGATTCAGAGTTTAAACCATTTTTTATTTCGAAAGAAAGGAGATTTTCCCTTGAAACCCGTTTTTCTTTAATAAAGACCCTTCAAACCCTATCAAATTTGGTATCAGTGGAAAGGTCTTGACCTCACCTTTCATGTGATACCACTTGTAGAATTGTATCTTTCGATCCCACAGAGTTATAACCCTTTTTTATTTGTAAACAAAGGAGATTTTCCCCTTGAAACCCGTTTTTCTTTAATACAGACCCTTAAACCCTACAAACCCTATCAAATTTGGTATCAGTGGAGAGGTCTTGACCTCACCTTTCATGTGATACCACTTGTAGAATTCTATCTTTCGATCACACAGAGTTATAACCCTTTTTTATTTGTAAACAAAGGAGATTTTCCCCTCGAAACACGTTTTTCTTTAATAAACACCATTAAACCTTACAAACCCTATCAAATTTGGTATCAGTGGAAAGGTCTTGACCACACCTTTCATGTGATACCACTTGTAGAATTCTATCTTTCGATCACACAGAGTTATAACCATTTTTTATTTGTAAACAGAGGTGACTTTCCGTTTGAAAACACGTTTTTCTTTAATGAAGACCCTTAAACCTTACAAACCCTATCAAATTTGGTATCAGTGGAAAGGTCTTGACCTCACCTTTCATGTGATACCACTTGTAGAATTTTATCTTTCGATCACACATAGTTCTAACCATTTGTTTTTACGTAAACAAAGGAGATTTTCCCCGTGAAACCCGTTTTTCTTTAATAAAGACCCCTAAACCCTACAAACCCTATCATATTTGGTATCAGTGGAAAGTTCCTGACTTCACCTTTCATGTGATACCACTTGTAGAATTCTATCTTTCGATCACACAGAGTTATAATCCTTTTTTATTTGTAAACAAAGGAGATTTTCCCCTTGAAAACCGTTTTTCTTTAATAAAGACCCTTAAACCTTACAAACCCTATCAAATTCGGTATCAGTGGAAAGGTCTTGACCTCACCTTTCATGTGATACCACTTGTAGAATTCTATCTTTCGATCACACAGAGTTATAACCCTTTTTTATTTGTAAACAATGGAGATTTCCCCCTTGAAAACCCGCTTTTCTTTAATAAAGACCCTTAAACCTTACAAAGTCTATCAAATTTAGTATCAGTGGAAAGGTCTTGACCTCACCTTTCATGTGATACCACTTGTAGAATGCTATCTTTGGATCACACAGAGTTATAACCCTTTTTTTATTTGTAAACAAAGAGATTTTCCGTTTGAAAACGCGTTTTTCTTTAATAAAGACCCTTACACCGTACAAACCCTTTCACATTTAGTATCAGTGGAAAGGTTTTGAGGTCGTCTTTCATGTGATACCACTTGTAGAATGCTATCTTTCGATCACACAGAGTTATAACCCTTTTTTATTTGTAAACAAAGGAGATTTTCCCCTTGAAACCCGTTTTTCTTTAATAAAGACCCTTAAACATTACAAACCCTATCAAATTTGGTATCAGTGGAAAGGTCTTGACCTCACCTATCATGTGATACCACTTGTAGAATTCTATCTTTCGATCACACAGAGTTATAAATCTTTTTTATTTGTAAACAAAGAGATTTTCCCTTTTAAAACCCGTTTTTCTTTAATAAAGACCCTTAAACCTAACAAGCCCTATCAAACTCGGTATCAGTGGAAAGGTCTTGACCTGACCTTTCATGTGATACCACTTGTAGAATTCTATCTTTCGATCTCACAGAGTTATATCCCTTTTTTATTTGTAAACAAAGGAGATTTTCCCTTTGAAACACGTTTTTCTTTAATAAAGACCCTTAAACCTTACAAACCCTATCAAATTTGGTATCAGTGGAAAGGTCTTGACCTCACCTTTCATATGATACCACTTGTAGAATTCTATCTTTCGATCACACAGAGTTATAACTCTTTTTTATTTGTAAACAAAGGAGGTTTTCCCCTTGATACCCGTTTTTCTTTAATAAAGACCCTTAAACCCTAACAAACCCTATCAAATTTGGTATCAGTGGAAAGGTCTTGACCTCACCTTTCATGTGATACCACTTGTAGAATTCTATCTTTCGATCACACAGAGTTATAACCCTTTTTTATTTGTAAACAAAGAGATTTTCCCTTTTAAAACCCGTTTTTCTTTAATAAAGACCCTTAAACCTAACAAGCCCTATCAAACTCGGTATCAGTGGAAAGGTCTTGACCTCACCTTTCATGTGATACCACTTGTAGAATTCTATCTTTGGATCACACAGAGTTATAACCCTTTTTTATTTGTAAACAAAGGAGATTTTCCCCTTATAAAACCCGTTTTTCTTTAATAAAGACCCTTAAACCTTACAAACCCTATCAAATTTGGTATCAGTGGAAAGGTCTTGACCTCACCTTTCATGTGATATCACTTGTAGAATTCTATCTTTCGATCCCACAGAGTTATAACCCTTTTTTATTTGTAAACAAAGGAGATTTTCCCCTTGAAACCCGTTTTTCTTTAATAAAGACCCTAAAACCCTACAAACCCTATCAAATTTGGTATCGGTGGAAAGGTCTTGACCTCACCTTTCATGTGATACCACTTGTAGAATTCTATACTTCGATCACACAGAGTTATAACCCTTTTTTATTTGTAAACAAAGGAGGTTTTCCCCTTGAAACCCGTTTTTCTTTAATAAAGACCCTTAAACCCTACCAAACCCTATCAAATTTGGTATCAGTGGAAAGGTCTTGACCTCACCTTTCATGTGATACCACTTGTAGAATTCTATCTGTCGATCTCACAGAGTTATAACCCTTTTTTATTTGTAAACAAAGGAGATTTTCCCCTTGAAACCCGTTTTTCTTTAATAAAGACCCTTAAACCTTACAAACCCTATCAAATTTGGTATCAGTGGAAAGGTCTTGACCTCACCTTTTATGTGATACCACTTGTAGAATTCTATCTTTCGATCATACAGAGTTATAACCCTTTTTTATTTGTAAACAAAGGAGATTTTCCCCTTGAAACCCGTTTTTCTTTAATAAAGACCCTTAAACCTTACAAACCCTATCAAATTTGGTATCAGTGGAAAGGTCTTGACCTCACCTTTCATGTGATACCATTTGTAGAATTCTATCTTTCGATCACACAGAGTTATAACCCTTTTTTATTTGTAAACAAAGAGATTTTCCCCTTCAAAACCCGTTTTTCTTTAATAAAGACCCTTAAACCTTACAAACCCTATCAAATTTGGTATCAGTGGAAAGGTCTTGACCTCACCTTTCATGTGATACCACTTGTAGAATTCTATCTTTCGATCACACAGAGTTATAACCCTTTTTTATTTGTAAACAAAGGAGATTTTCCCCTTGAAAACCCGTTTTTCTTTAATAAAGACCCTTAAACCTTACAAACCCTATCAAATTTAGTATCAGTGGAAAGGTCTTGACCTCACCTTTCATGTGATACCACTTGTAGAATTCTATCTTTGGATCACACAGAGTTATAACCCTTTTTTATTTGTAAACAAAGGAGATTTTCCCATTGAAAACCCGTTTTTCTTTAATAAAGACCCTTAAACCTTACAAACCCTATCAAATTTGGTATCAGTGGAAAGGTCTTGACGTCACCTTTCATGTGATACCACTTGTAGAATTCTATCTTTCGATCACACAGAGTTATAACCCTTTTTTATTTGTAAACAAAGGAGATTTTCCCATTGAAAACCCGTTTTTCTTTAATAAAGACCCTTAAACCTTACAAACCCTATCAAATTTGCTATCAGTGGAAAGGTCTTGACCTCACCTTTCATGTGATACCACTTGTAGAATTCTATCTTTCGATCACACAGAGTTATAACCCTTTTTTATTTGTAAACAAAGGAGATTTTCCCCTTGAAACCCGTTTTTCTTTAATAAAGACCCTTAAACATTACAAACCCTATCAAATTTGTTATCAGTGGAAAGGTCTTGACCTCACCTTTCATGTGATACCACTTGTAGAATTGTATCTTTCGATCACACAGAGTTATAACCCTTTTTTATTTGTAAACAAAGAGATTTATCCCTTGAAAACCCGTTTTTCTTTAATAAAGACCCTTAAACCTTACAAGCCCTATCAAATTTGGTATCAGTGGAAAGGTCTTGACCTCACCTTTCATGTGATACCACTTGTAGAATTCTATCTTTCGATCACACAGAGTTATAACCCTTTTTTATTTGTAAACAAAGGAGATTTTCCCTCTGAAACCCGTTTTTCTTTAATAAAGACCTTTAAACCTTACAAACCCTATCAAATTTGGTATCAGTGGAAAGGTCTTGACCTCACCTTTCATGTGATACCACTTGTAGAATTCTATCTTTCGATCACACAGAGTTATAACTCTTTTTTATTTGTAAACAAAGGAGATTTTCCCCTTGAAACCCGTTTTTCTTTAATAAAGACCCTTAAACCTTACATACCCAATCAAATTTGGTATCAGTGGAAAGGTATGGACATCACCTTTCATGTGATATCATTTGTAGAATTCTATCTTTCGATCACACAGAGTTATAACCCTTTTTTATTTGTAAACAAAGAGATTTTCCCTTTTAAAACCCGTTTTTCTTTAATAAAGACCCTTAAACCTAACAAACCCTATCAAATTTGGTATCAGTGGAAAGGTCTTGACCTCACCTTTCATGTGATACCACTTGTAGAATTCTATCTTTCGATCACAGAGAGTTATAACCATTTTTTATTTGTAAACAAAGGAGATTTTCCCCTTGGAAACGCGTTTTTCTTTAATAAAGACCCTTAAACCTTAAAAACCCTATCAAATTTTGAATCAGTGGAAAGGTCTTGACGTCACCTTTCATGTGATATCACTTGTAGAATTCTATCTTTCGATCCCACAGAGTTATAACCCTTTTTTATTTGTAATCAAAGGAGATTTTCCCCTTGAAACCCGTTTTTCTTTAATAAAGACCCTTAAACCTTACAAACCCTATCAAATTTGGTATCAGTGGAAAGGTCTTGACCTCACCTTTCATGTGATATCACTTGTAGAATTCTATCTTTCGATCCCACAGAGTTATAACCCTTTTTTATTTGTAAACAAAGGAGATTTTCCCCTTGAAACCCGTTTTTCTTTAATAAAGACCCTTTAACTTAACAAACCCTATCAAATTTGGTATCAGTGGAAAGGTCTTGACCTCACCTTTCATGTGATACCACTTGTAGAATTCTATCTTTCGATCTCACAGAGTTATATCCCTTTTAGTTGTAAACAAAGGAGATTTTCCCTCTGAAAACCGGTTTTCTTTAATAAAGACCTTTAAACCTTACAAACCCTATCAAATTTGGTATCAGTGGAAAGGTCTTGACCTCACCTTTTATGTGATACCACTTGTAGAATTCTATCTTTCGATCATACAGAGTTATAACCCTTTTTTATTTGTAAACAAAGGAGATTTTCCCCTTGAAACCCGTTTTTCTATAATAAAGACCCTTAAACCCTATAAACCCTATCAAATTTGGTATCAGTGGAAAGGTCTTGACATCACCTTTCATGTGATATCACATTTAGAATTCTATCTTTCGATCCCACAGAGTTATAACCCTTTTTTATCTGGAAACAAAGGAGATTTTCCCCTTGAAAACGCGTTTTTCTTTAATAAAGACCCTAAAACCTTCCAAGCCCTATCAAATTTGATATCAGTGGAAAGGTCTTGACCTCACCTTTCATGTGATACCACTTGTAGAATTCTATCTTTCGATCACACAGAGTTATAACCCTTTTTTATTTGTAAACAAAGGAGATTTTCCCCTTGAAAACCCGTTTTTCTTTAATAAAGACCCTTAAACCTTACAAACCCTATCAAATTTGGTATCAGTGGAAAGGTCTTCACCTCACCTTTCATGTGATACCACTTGTAGAATTCTATCTTTCGATCACACAGAGTTATAACCCTTTTTTATTTGTAAACAAAGGAGATTTTCCCCTTGAAAACCCGTTTTTCTTTAATAAAGACCCTTAAACCTTACAAACCCTATCAAATTTAGTATCAGTGGAAAGGTCTTGACGTCACCTTTCATGTGATACCACTTGTAGAATTCTATCTTTCGATCACACAGAGTTATAACCCTTTTTTATTTGTAAACAAAGGAGATTTTCCCATTAAAAACCCCTTTTTCTTTAATAAAGACCCTAAAATATTACAAACTCTATCAAATTTGCTATCAGTGGAAAGGTCTTGACCTCACCTTTCATGTGATACCACTTGTAGAATTCTATCTTTCGATCCCACAGAGTTATAATCCTTTTTTATTTGTAAACAAAGGAGATTTTCCCCTTGAAACCCGTTTTTCGTACATAAAGACCCTTAAACCTTACAATTCGTATCGAAGTCGGTATCGGTGCAAAGGTCTTGACCTCACCTTTCATGTGATACCACTTGTAGAATTCTATACTTCGATCCTACAGAGTTATAACCCTTTTTTATTTGTAAACAAAGGAGGTTTTCCCTTTGAAACCCGTTTTTCCTTAATAAAAACCTTTAAACCTAACAAACCCTATCAAATTTGGTATCAGTGGAAAGGTCTTGACCTCACCTTTCATGTGATACCACTTGTAGAATTCTATCTTTCGATCTCACAGAGTTATATCCCTTTTTTATTTGTAAACAAAGGAGATTTTCCCTCTGAAAACCGGTTTTCTTTAATAAAGACCTTTAAACCTTACAAACCCTATCAAATTTGGTATCAGTGGAAAGGTCTTGACCTCACCTTTCATGTGATACCAGTTGTAGAATTCTATCTTTCGATCCCACAGAGTTATAACTCTTTTTTATTTGTAAACAAAGGAGATTTTCCCCTTGAAACCCGTTTTTCTTTAATAAAGACCCTTAAACCTTACAAACCCTATCAAATTTGGTATCAGTGGAAAGTTCTTGACCTCACCTTTCATGTGATACCAAGTGTAGAATTGTATCTTTGGATCACACAGAGTTATAACCCTTTTTTTATTTGTAAACAAATGAGATTTTCCCCTTGAAACCCGTTTTTCTTTAATAAAGACCCTTAAACCTTACAAACCCTATCAAATTTGGTATCAGTGGAAAGGTCTTGACCTCACCTTTCATGTGATACCACTTGTAGAATTCTATCTTTGGATCACACAGAGTTATAACCATTTTTTATTTGTAAACAAAGGAGATTTTCCCCTTATAAAACCCGTTTTTCTTTAATAAAGACCCTTAAACCTTACAAACCCTATCAAATTTGGTATCAGTGGAAAGGTCTTGACCTCACCTTTCATGTGATATCACTTGTAGAATTCTATCTTTCGATCCCACAGAGTTATAACCCTTTTTTATTTGTAAACAAAGGAGATTTTCCCCTTGAAAACCCGTTTTTCTTTAATAAAGACCCTTAAACCTTACAAATCGTATCGAATTCGGTATCGGTGCAAAGGTCTTGACCTCACCTTTCATGTGATATCCCTTTTTTATTTGTAAACAAAGGAGATTTTCCCTCTGAAAACCGGTTTTCTTTAATAAAGACCTTTAAACCTTACAAACCCTATCAAATTTGGTATCAGTGGAAAGGTCTTGACCTCACCTTTCATGTGATACCACTTGTAGAATTCTATCTTTCGATCCCACAGAGTTATAACCCTTTTTTATTTGTAAACAAAGGAGGTTTTCCCCTTGAAACCCGTTTTTCTTTAATAAAGACCCTTAAACCTTACATACCCAATCAAATTTGGTATCAGTGGAAAGGTATCTTTGGATCACACAGAGTTATAACCCTTTTTTTATTTGTAAACAAATGAGATTTTCCCTTTTAAAACCCGTTTTTCTTTAATAAAGACCCTTAAACCTAACAAACCCTATCAAACTCGGTATCAGTGGAAAGGTCTTGGCCTCACCTTTCATGTGATACCACTTGTAGAATTCTATCTTTCGATCACACAGAGTTATAACCATTTTTTATTTGTATACAAAGGAGATTTTCCCCTTTAAAACGCGTTTTTCTTTAATAAGGACCTTTAAACCTTACAAACCCTATCAAATTTAGAATCAGTGGAAAGGTCTTGACATCACCTTTCATGTGATATCACTTGTAGAATTCTATCTTTCGATCCCACAGAGTTATAATCCTTTTTTATTTGTAATCAAAGGAGATTTTCCCTTTGAAACCCGTTTTTCGTTCATAAAGACCCTTAAACCTTACAAATCGTATCGAATTCGGTATCGGTGCAAAGGTCTTGACCTCACCTTTCATGTGATATCACTTGTAGAATTCTATACTTCGATCCTACAGAGTTATAGACGACTTTTTTCAATTATCGCTCGTGTTTGTCGTCATGTCCGATAGACGGCGCGCTGTGTTACGCCGCCATAACAACAGTGACGCACCTGCTAATTATAAACAACTAGTTCGAGAGGCGGAGAATACAAACTTAACAAAAACTTTTCATAACTCTGATAAATGTGTATGAAGGTACATTATTTTCTTATTGAATATGAATGATATGAATTCTGTGATCACAATGAAAAAGACTATTATTCCATGTATCTCCCCTAAAGATGTAAATTCAAGCGATTGGAGCGATGACATGGGAGACTGGCCCGATGTACAATATGGCGATATATATAACTATTTAGTTTCGAGTAGGGCTTGTGACGGCAATGAAATGAAAAATTATGTCTATGGAAAGTTATAATTATTTCAAGAGTGGATCCACTGGCAGAATATTACACTATCGAATTGATGATAATTTCTTAATTATGAAATCAGACGTCCGCCCATCACAAAGGGTTAAAAATGAGAATCACCATCCTTGGATCTTGTGCAACATAAATGGTACAATTCATGACGGAGGATGTTCGTGCATGGCTGGGAATAGTAAAACGTGTAGTCATGTTGGGGCTATGCTCTGGAAAATAGAGTATGCTGTAAAGAGGAGCTTCACAGGCAAAAGTTGTACAGATATTCAGGCTCAGTGGAACAAGGGCACAACTAAAAATATAGAGCCCGGACCCGTAGCAGGCATGGATTTTTCAAAACCAAAATATGCCAAATTTGACGACATCGAACACAATGCAGCGGAAAATGTAGGGAAATCGACATTCCAATCATTTCTGAGTCACTCTGATTTACGTTCTTTTATCGATAGTTCTCCCCTGAAGCCATTATTCCTCTTACAGAACTCAATTATAAATAAATCTGCAAGTGCCAAATCAACTACACATTCTTTCATGACAGCACACCCCACTCTGACCATACAGGTGACCTATCATGCGTGAAGTGTGAGAAATTCTACAGTCGTTTTGTACAACTTACGCCAACCCAAATTTCTAATTTATCTAAGATGACTGTTAATCAAGCTCGATGTGATCTATGGCACGACAGTCGAAAACTCAGGATTACCGGAAGCACATCTCATAAGATACCAATTAGGGATACCACAAATCCTGATAATTTCATTCGTGAGCACCTTTACCCCACGTTTAGAGGCAACATATTCACTAAGCGTGGGCAGGATGGTGAAATAAAAGCCAAACAGCAACTCCGACAAGACGGCGACATTATTTCAGATGTTGGCACCATTGTATCAAGTAATCAACCGTGGCTCAGTGTTTCACCGGATGGAATTATAAGAACTTCAACGGGCGACCAGTTGTTAGAAATCAAGTGTCCCTTTCTTAAAGACGAGTCTTTAGACAGTCTTATTAATTCTCGTAAATACGATGTTATCAGAGAATCTGAAAATTATGTTTTGAAACACAATGGTTCCAGAGGCTATTACCTCCAAGTACAGCTTACTATGCATGTTACAGGATTGTCTCACTGTAAATTTGTTGTATGGTCAGATGATAAATATGTGAGTGTCTCAGTACCATACAATCCTGACTTTTGTGAAAGGTCAGTTTCTAGGCTCAAATGCTTCTATTTCTCCAAATTTTTGCCTAGGCTTGTTGATGACTTTGAGTCTGGTAGACTGAGGCTTAGTGCACAATATGTTAAAATGTCTCAGTAGATCTGCTTTTGTGATCTTGCATATGTGTAAATATAGACATTAATTATGCATATCTTCAATTAATGTTTTTAGTCAACTCAAAATCATAACTCCTTTATACAGGTTCGAATCCTAATTTTTTTTCACATCTTCACATAAAGTTTAGCTGACTTCTAAGATCTACATGATAATTTCCTACATGTACATAGGCAATCTGCATGCAAAAATGTTTGACACCAGTACGAGTAGTTTTACTTAATACTCTAATCAATCAGGTGCACTATAACAATTGATATGATTTATTAAATTCAATTTCAAACCAAACAATGATTTTAATTTTAATTTTAAATCACTGAAATGGTTATACATGTAATAAGTCATGATTTTACATATTGAAAAGGAATATTCAAGTATCACAGCCAACAGCAAGTAGTGGAGTACATATACAAGTGGAATATATGTTACTGGTATTGAAACTAATATGAATTATAAATATTAATAGTTATTAATAAATATCACTTTTCAATTCCTTGATTTGATTTGTTCAATGAACAAGGCATGTCAAGCATACTACAAAACTGTCAAGAACACCACACTTCTAGTTAAACAACTCTGACTTAAATTTTCAACATGTTTTCATGAAAAATGAAGAAAATGTATAATGTACATTTATTTCTGTTGATAACCTCCCTTTTATAATCTTATCTTATATACAGATTATGAGATATATATTGCTGTGAAAAAATATTTTTTATCAATTTTGAATCTATAGAACTCTGAATTCTATTTCAATTTTTAAAAAATAGTACCTTAACATATTAAGGTATATGAATAAATGTAAAAATAATATAAAACAGTACACAATATTAAGAACAAGGATGAATCCTATTTTGCATCAGAAGGAACATAACCTCACATTATAACGATATATTTAATTTGCTTCAATTGATGCTCTATCAACATCACAATTCTAAATCATCTATGGCTGCATTGTTCTCAGAATCTTTGATCAATTCAGGTCCTAAATTTACCAATGCGGAACAGACTATTAAAATATCATCTAGATTTTTCACAGCTGCAACTGGCACTACATCACTTAATATCTTAAAGACCTTAAGTCGCCTAATCGCACGTTCTACATGTATGCGAACATGAGCAATTCTCCTAGTTTCTGTAACATCATTTTCAGATAACTGATCTTTTCCTTTTGTGAATGCTGGAATGTTCAATTTAACTCTCAATGGAAACAAAAGATCTCCAATAGTAAACCCCCGGTCCGCCATAACCTCATCACCAGGCAGCAAGTAATTCAAAAATCCTGAATTTTCGACTATAAATCTGTCACTAGCTCGGCCACCAAAACCTTTTGAAATGAACATAATCTGTCCATGTGGAGATATTCCAACAAGATATTTGACCGTGTTGTGTGATTTGTAATGACTGTAAGTTTCACCTCTTGTCTTCAGATTTGTTGGGCGTTGCATAAACGTTTCAGCACAATCAATTATAACAGTTGTTTTTGGATATTTCTCCTGAAAACTTTGCGGCATTGTTGCCCTCAGTGTTTCTCGCGGAAGCCAGTGCACCAAATCTTTCAATGTTGTAGCGAGTATAGGCAGCCAACCATTAAATATATTGGAAGCATGACTTTCTGATATTCCAAATCTGTGACCAATATCAGCAAATAGTAAATTTAATCTTAGTTTCATCAATGTCAGTAACATTTGGTCAGGTACAGGCATCACAAATTTAAATGGCAAATCAATTTTTTCCATCACTTGCACGAGGGTTTTAAAAGCAGTTCAAGTCAGACCAGTGTAGAGGTGGGAATTTCCGTCCGAATTGATATCATTAAATGACATAACAACACGAGTTGTATTGCAGTTGACCCCCTTTTCTTCAAAGTGCTTTGTATTTGTCTGGGTTGATTTGTTTCTTGGAGCAGATAGTTGACATACAGAATAGTCATGGTCTTGAAGGCTAGCATCTATCCACTGAGTGGCAACGGAATTAGTGGAAAGTGTCCGCATATCTGTCTGAGAAGCACAATCAATAGAAACAAGGTGTGTGTTTGATTTCTGTTCTTGCTGCAGGCCAGCTAGTTGCATTTCTTCTATGTTGGCTGTGTTGGCAATGTCATTGTGTAATTCTTCAAACACACAAGGATCTTCTACTTCCCTGAAAAGAAAAAAATGCATGAAATACACATAATGCTCGCAAGAGGGTGTTACACTATTGAGAGATATATGGAATTCAATTATCCAAATATTTCAACAATACATGCATGTACATTGTAGAAAATGTTAAAAAAAAACACGAGTTTCCCCTGGGAAGCTTACATGTAAAAGTGTGACTACCATCTGAAGTGTGACTACAGGACAAACAGACGGACTCTAGACAAAGTGATCCCTATATACCACTATACTTCACAGGAGATACAAAAAATCGTTGTAAAATTGGATGTCTTGTAAGTATGTATCACTGTCATTATATACTGAGTTTGTATTATCTAGGATTACAGACCAAATGCCCTTTTGTTTATGAAATTCAAAAAAGATACTAAGAAAGTTTGAAACATTGACACTCAATCTAAATACATTTAAATTTCATTACTGAATCATTAGGCAATTATTATGTTTTGTATTTCTTTATTATTAAAAAAAATGAAGCTGGTCTTCTTTGAGAGTGGTCTACGCCCAATTGGTCTACGACCAATTTTAATTGGTGCATCATAACCTGGAAAGCAAATTTTAACATTAATTTATTAAAAAAAACATAATGCAATAATTTGTTTAAGTGCAGAAATGTACAATATGGAACATCTTCGAATTATTATTCAGAGGTGGATCCAGGCATATTTTAAAACAAAAAACTGCTAACTATTTATACTCTTCTAAGTTGCTGAGATTTTGCTTGAACCAGAACCTTTAACCAAAATGTAGACAGAAAGACGGACCGACAGACTGACAAATATGCCAATGTTATTGATTTCTGATATGTGTACTACGAGGGCATGATGATGATGAAATAAAAGCTATGAAAATAAGGCCAAAGAACGTTGTCAAACTCGTACATTGTGACTATGTTTTGTCTTCTTGCTCAGTCCGACGCATTAGTAATAGTATTACTAAACAGCGTTCTACAGGATCAGAGACTGCCATATGACCGTTGAAGCAAGGATATGCATCTTAAAATTGTACTGTTTAATTTCATTACAAACATAACCATGATAACAATATTTACTAGTATTACTATATACTACAACTATTTCGACGACCGACACTGCACTGATCAACTGATGTTTTAATATACCATTACATTGGCATTGCATTGCTTTTCAAAAAAATGCAAATTGCATGTTGTTGGTATTTCCCTTAGCTATTTTTAGAACTGGTTTTCTGAAATTGATCACATAAATGTACTGTATAGATCTGCATGAGTTACCTAGATTTACTGTTGGTGTTGGGGTTTGTGATGTAGGGCGTCCGTCGATAAAGTGGACTGAACACACAAGAACATTTTTGGGCAGATCCTTTCTGTTCAACGCCCGCACCCATGCAAGTCTCATCTCCTCATCAGAAGGCATTTTATGCAAACTGTAGGGTATACAACAGGGACATTCTTCTTGGAGAATGCCATGTAACTCACATAAAGTTTTCACGGGTTTTTGTTAGGCGCTCAATCACGGTTGTAATGGCGGATGGGTCACGTGATCGACAATGGCGTCATTCAGTATTAATGACGTCATGTCAAAAAAAAGTTGTCTATAACACTTTTTTATTTGTAAACAAAGGAGGTTTTCCCTTTGAAACCCGTTTTTCCTTAATAAAGACCTTTAAACCTAACAAACCCTATCAAATTTGGTATCAGTGGAAAGGTCTTGACCTGACCTTTCATGTGATACCACTTGTAGAATTCTATCTTTCGATCTCACAGAGTTATAACCCTTTTTTATTTGTAAACAAAGGATATATTCCCCTTGAAAACCCGTTTTCCTTTAATAAAGACCCTTCAAAATAACAAACCCTTTCAAATTCGGTATCAATGGAAAGGTCTTGACCTCACCTTTTATGTGATACCACTTGTAGAATTCTAATAAAGACCCTTAAACCTTACAAACCCTATCAAATTCGGTATCAGTGAAAAAGTCTTGACCTCACCTTTCATGTGATACCACTTGTAGAATTCTATCTTTCGATCACACAGAGTTATAACCCTTTTTTACTTGTAAACAAAGGAGATTTTCCCTTCGAAAACCCGTTATTCTTTAATAAAGATTCTTCAAACTAACCAACCGTACCAAATTTGATATCATTGGAAAGGTCTTGACCTCACCTTTCATGTGATATCACTTGTAGAATTCTATACTTCGATCCTACAGAGTTATAATCGTTTTTTATTTTTAAACAAAGGAGGTTTTCCCTTTGAAACCCGTTTTTCTTTAATAAAGACCCTTAAACCTTACAAACCCTATCAAATTTGGTATCAGTGGAAAGGTCTTGACCTCACCTTTAATGTGATACCACTTGTAGAATTCTATCTTTCGATCACACAGAGTTATAACCCTTTTTTATTTGTAAACAAAGGAGATTTTGCCCTTGAAAACCCGTTTTTCTTTAATAAAGACCTTTAAACCTAACAAACCCTATCAAATTCGGTATCAGTGGAAAAGTCTTGCCCTCACCTTTCATGTGATACCACTTGTAGAATTCTAATAAAGACCCTTCAACCTAACAAACCCTCTCGAATGAGGTATCAGTGGAAAGGTCTTGACCTGATCTTTCATGTGATACGACTTGTAGAATTCTATCTTTCGATCTGACAGAGTTATAACCCTTTTTTATTTGTAAACAAAGGAGATTTTCTCTTTAAAACCCGTTTTTCTATAATAAAGACCCTTAAACATTACAAAAACTCTTAAATGTGGTATTAGTGGAAAGGTCTTGACGTCACCTCTCATGTGATACCACTTGTAGAATTCTATCTTTCGATCACACAGAGTTATAACCCTTTTTTATTTGTAAACAAAGAGATTTTCCCCTTGAAAACGCGTTTTTCTTTAATAAAGACCCTTAAACCTTACAAACCCTATCAAATTCGGTATCAGTGGAAAGGTCTTCACCTCACCTTTTATGTGATACCACTTGTAGAATTCTATCTTTGGATCACACAGAATTATAACCCTTTTGTATTTGTAAACAAAGGAGATATTCCCCTTGACCTCACCTTTCATGTAATACCACTTCTAGAAGTCTATCTATCGATCACACAGAGTTATAACCCTTTTTTATTTGTAAACAAAGTGGATTTTGCATTTGAAAACCCGTTTTTCTTTAATAGAGACCCTTAAACCTTACAAACCCTATCAAATTTGGTATCAGTGGAAAGGTCCTGACCTCAGATTTCATGTGATACCACTTGTAGAATTCTATCTTTCGATCACAAAGAGTTATAACCCTTTTTTATTTGTTAACAAATGAGATTTTCCCCTTGAAAACCCGTTTTTCTTTAATAAAGACCCTTAAACCTTACAAGCCCTATCAAATTTGGTATCAGTTGAAAGGTCTTGACCTCACCTTTCATGTGATACCACTTGTTGAATTCTATCTTTCGATCCCACAGAGTTATAACCCTTTTTTATTGAACAAAGAGATTTTCCCCTTCAAAACCCGTTTTTCTTTAATAAAGACCCTTCCACCTTACGAACCCTATCAAATTTTCTATCAGTGGAAAGGTCTTGACCTCACCTTTCATGTGATACCACTTGTAGAATTCTATCTTTCGATCTCACAGAGTTATAACCCTTTTTTATTTGTAAACAAAGGAGATATTCCCCTTGAAACCCGTTTTTCTTTAATAAAGACCCTTAAACCCTACCAAACCCTATCAAATTTGGTATCAATGGAAAGGTCTTGACCTCACCTTTCATGTGATACCACTTGTAGACCCTTAAACCCTACAAACCCTATCAAATTTGCTATCAGTGAAAAGGTCTTGACCTCACCTTTCATGTGATACCACTTCTAAAATTCTATCTTTCGATCACACAGAGTTATAACCCTTTTTTATTTGTAAACAAAGGAGATTTTCCGCTTGAAAACCGGTTTTTCTTTAATAAAGACCCTTCAACATTACAAACCCTATCAAATTTCCTATCGGTGGAAAGGTCTTGACCTCACCTTTCATGTGATACCACTTGTAGAATTCTATCTTTCGATCACACAGAGTTATAACCCTTTTTTATTTTTAAACAAAGGAGATTTTCCCCTTGAAACCCGTTTTTCTTTAATAAAGACCCTTAAACCTTACAAACCCTATCAAATTTGGTATCAGTGGAAAGGTCTTGACCTCACCTTTCATGTGATACCACTTGTAGAATTCTATCTTTCGATCACACAGAGTTATAACCCTTTTTTATTTGTAAACAAAGGAGATTTTGCCCTTGAAAACCCGTTTTTCTTTAATAAAGACCCTTAAACCTTACAAACCCTATCAAATTTGGTATCAGTGGAAAGGTCTTGACCTCACCTTTCATGTGATACCACTTGTAATCAGTGGAAAGGTCTTGACCTCATCTTTCATGTGATACCACTTGTAGAATTCTATCTTTCGATCCGACAGAGTTATAACCCTTTTTTATTTGTAAACAAAGGAGATTTTCCCCTTGAAACCCGTTTTTCTTTAATAAACACCATTAAACCTTACAAAAACTATCAAATTTGGTATCAGTGGAAAGGTCTTGACGTCACCTTTCATGTGATACCACTTGTAGAATTCTATCTTTCGATCACACAGAGTTATAACCCTTTTTTATTTGTAAACAAAGGAGATTTTCCCCTTGAAAACGCGTTTTTCTTTAATAAAGACCCTTAAACCTTACAAACCCTATCAAATTTAGTATCAGTGGAAGGGTCTTGACCTCACCTTTTATGTGATACTACTTGTAGAATTCTATCTTCCGATCTCACAGAGTTATAACCCTTTTTTATTTGTAAACAAAGGAGATATTCCCCTTGACCTCACCTTTCATGTAATACCACTTCTAGAAGTCTATCTATCGATCACACAGAGTTATAACCCTTTTTTATTTGTAAACAAAGTGGATTTTGCACTTGAAAACCCGTTTTTCTTTAATAAAGACCCTTAAACCTTACAAACCCTATCAAATTTGGTATCAGTGGAAAGGTCTTGACCTCACCTTTCATGTGATACCACTTGTAGAATTCTATCTTTCGATCACAAAGAGTTATAACCCTTTTTTATTTGTAAACAAATGAGATTTTCCCCTTGAAAACCCGTTTTTCTTTAATAAAGACCCTTAAACCTTACAAACCCTATCAAATTTGGTATCAGTGGAAAGGTCTTGACCTCACCTTTCATGTGATACCACTTGTTGAATTCTATCTTTCGATCCCACAGAGTTATAACCCTTTTTTATTGAACAAACAGATTTTCCATTTCAAAACCCGTTTTTCTTTAATAAAGACCCTTAAACCTTACAAACCCTATCACATTTGGTATCAGTGGAAAGGTCTTGACCTCAGCTTTTATGTGATACCACTTGTAGAATTATATCTTTCGATCACACAGACTTATAACACTTTTTTATTTGTAAACAAATGAGATTTTCCCTTTGAAACCCGTTTTTCTTTTATAAAGACCCTTAAACCTTACAAACCGTATCGAATTTGGTATCAGTGGAAAAGTCTTGACCTCACCTTTCATGTGATACCACTTCTAGAATTCTATCTTTCAATCAGACAGAGTTATAACCCTTTTTTATTTGTAAACAAAGAGTTTTTTTTCCTTGAAAACACGTTTTCCTTTAATAGAGACTTTTAATCCTAACAAACCCTATCAAATTTGGTATCAGTTGAAAGGTCTTCACCTCACCTTTTATGTGATACCACTTGTAGAATTCTATCTTTCGATCACACAGAGTTATAACCCTTTTTATGTGTTAACAAAGAGATTTTCCCCTTGAAACCCGTTTTCCTTTAATAAAGACTCCTAAACCTTACAAACCCTATCAAATTTGGTATCAGTGGAAAGGTCCTTACCTCACCTTTCATGTGATACCACTTGTAGAATTCTATCTTTCGATCCCACAGGGTTAAAACCCTTTTTTATTGAACAAACAGATTTTCCCCTTCAAAACCCGTTTTTCTGAAATAAAGACTCTTCAACCTTACGAACCCTATCAAATTTTCTATCAGTGGAAAGGTCTTGACCTCTCCATTTATGTGATACCACTTGTAGAATTCTATCTTTCGATCACACAGAGTTATAACCCTTTTTTATTTGTAAACAAAGTGGATTTTGCACTTGAAAACCCGTTTTTCTTTAATAAAGACCCTTAAACCTTACAAACCCTATCAAATTTGGTATCAGAGGAAAGGTCCTGACCTCAGGTTTCATGTGATACCACTTGTAGAATTCTATCTTTCGATCACACAGAGTTATAACCCTTTTTTATTTGTAAACAAATGAGATTTTCCCCTTGAAACCCCTTTTTCTTTAATAAAGACCCTTAAACCTTACAAACCCTATCAAATTTGGTATCAGTGGAAAGGTCTTGACCTCAGCTTTTATGTGATACCACTTGTGGAATTCTATCCTTCGATCACACAGAGTTATAACACTTTTTTATTTGTAAACAAAGGAGATTTTCCAATGAAACCCGTTTTTCTTTTTTAAAGACCCTTAAACCTTACAAACCCTATCAAATTTGGTATCAGTGGAAAGGTCTTGACCTCACCTTTCATGTGATACCACTTGTAGAATTCTATCTTTCGATCACACAGAGTTATAACCCTTTTTTATTTGTAAACAAATGAGATTTTCCCCTTGAAAACCCGTTTTTCTTTAATAAAGACCCTTAAACCTTACAAACCCTATCAAATTTGGTATCAGTGGAAAGGTCTTGACCTCACCTTTCATGTGATACCACTTCTAGAATTCTATCTTTCGATCACACAGAGTTATAACCCTTTTTTATTTGTAAACAAAGGAGATTTTCCAATGAAACCCGTTTTTCTTTTTTAAAGACCCTTAAACCTTACAAACCGTATCAAATTTGGTATTAGTGGAAAAGTCTTGACCTCACCTTTCATGTGATACCACTTGTTGAATTCTATATTTCGATCATACAGAGTTATAACCCTTTTTTATTTGTAAACAAAGTGGATTTTGCACTTGAAAACCCGTTTTTCTTTAATAAAGACCCTTAAACCTTACAAACCCTATCAAATTTGGTATCAGAGGAAAGGTCCTGACCTCAGTTTTCATGTGATACCACTTGTAGAATTCTATCTTTCGATCACACAGAGTTATAACCCTTTTTTATTTGTAAACAAAGGAGATTTTCCCCTTGAAAACACGTTTTTCTTTAATAAAGACCCTTAAACCTTACAAACCCTATCAAATTTGGTATCAGTGGAAAGGTCTTGACCTCACCTTTCATGTGATACCACTTGTAGAATTCTATCTTTCTATCCTACAGAGTTATAACCATTTTTTATTTGTAAACAAAGGAGATTTTCCCCTTGAAAACCCGTTTTTCTTTAATAAAGACCCTTAAACCTTACAAACCCTATCAAATTTGGTATCAGTGGAAAGGTCTTGACCTCACCTTTCATGTGATACCACTTGTAGAATTCTATCTTTCGATCACACAGAGTTATAACCCTTTTTTATTTGTAAACAAAGGAGATTTTCCCCTTGAAACCCGTTTTTCTTTAATGAAGACCCTTAAACCTTACAAACCCTATCAAATTTGGTATCAGTGGAAAGGTCTTGACCTCACCTTTCATGTGATACCACTTGTAGAATTCTATCTTTCTATCCTACAGAGTTATAACCATTTTATTTTTGTAAACAAATGAGATTTTCCCCTTGAAAACCGGTTTTTCTATAATGAAGACCCTTATACCTTTTAAACCCTATCAAATTTGGTATCAGTGGAAAGGTCTTGACCTCACCTTTCATGTGATACCACTTCTATAATTCTATCTTTCGATCACACAGAGTTATAACCCTTTTTTATTTGTAAACAAAGGAGATTTTCCCTTTGAAACCCGTTTTTCTTTAATAAAGACCCTTAAACCTTACAAACCCTATCAAATTTGGTATCAGTGGAAAGGTCTTGACCTCACCTTTCATGTGATACCACTTGTAGAATTCTTTCTTTCTATCCTACAGAGTTATAACCATTTTTTATTTGTAAACAAATGACATTTTCCACTTGGAACCCGTTTTTCTTTAATAAAGACCCTTAAACCCTACAAACCCTATCAAATTTGGTATCAGTGGAAAGGTCTTGACCTCACCTTTCATGTGATACCACTTGTAGAATTCTATCTTTCGATCACACAGAGATATAACCCTTTTTTATTTGTAAACAAAGGAGATTTTCCCCTTGAAACCCGTTTTTCTTTAATAAACACCATTAAACCTTACAAACCCTATCAAATTTCCTATCGGTGGAAAGGTCTTGACCTCACCTTTCATGTGATACCACTTGTAGAATTCTATCTTTCTATCCTACAGAGTTATAACCATTTTATTTTTGTAAACAAATGAGATTTTCCCTTTGAAACACGTTTTTCTTTAATGAAGACCCTTAAACCTTACAAACCCTATCAAATTTGGTATCAGTGGAAAGGTCTTGACCTCACCTTTCATGTGATACCACTTCTAGAATTCTATCTTTCGATCACACAGAGTTATAACTGTTTTTATTTGTAAACAAATGAGATTCTCCCCTTGAAACCCCTTTTTCTTTAATAAAGACCCTTAAACCTTACAAACCCTATCAAATTTGGTATCAGTGGAAAGCTCTTGACCTCAGCTTTTATGTGATACCACTTGTGGAATTCTATCCTTCGATCACACAGAGTTATAACACTTTTTTATTTGTAAACAAAGGAGATTTTCCAATGAAACCCGTTTTTCTTTTTTAAAGACCCTTAAATCCTACAAACTCTATCAAATTTGGTATCAGTGGAAAGCTCTTGACCTCACCTTTCATGTGATACCACTTGTAGAATTCTATCTTTCGATCACACAGAGTTATAACCCTTTTTTATTTGTAAACAAAGGAGATTTTCCCCTTGAAACCCGTTTTTCTTTAATAAAGACCCTTAAACCTTACAAACCCTATCAAATTTGGTATCAGTGGAAAGGTCTTGACCTCACCTTTCATGTGATACCACTTGTAGAATTCTATCTTTCGATCACACAGAGTTATAACCCTTTTTTATTTGTAAACAAAGGAGATTTTCCCTTTGAAACCCGTTTTTCTTTAATAAAGACACTTAAACCTTACAAACCCTATCAAATTTGGTATCAGTGGAAAGGTCTTGACCTCACCTTTCATGTGATACCACTTCTAGAATTCTATCTTTCGATCACACAGAGTTATAACCCTTTTTTATTTGTAAACAAAGGAGATTTTGCCCTTGAAAACCCGTTTTTCTTTAATAAAGACCCTTAAACCTTACAAACCCTATCAAATTTGGTATCAGTGGAAAGGTCTTGACCTCACCTTTCATGTGATACCACTTGTAGAATTCTATCTTTGGATCACACAGAGTTATAACCCTTTTTTATTTGTAAACAAAGGAGATTTTCCCCTTATAAAACCCGTTTTTCTTTAATAAAGACCCTTAAACCTTACAAACCCTATCAAATTTGCTATCAGTGGAAAGGTCTTGACCTCACCTTTCATGTGATACCACTTGTAGAATTCTATCTTTCGATCACACAGAGTTATAACCCTTTTTTATTTGTAAACAAAGAGATTTTTCCCTTGAAAACCCGTTTTTCTTTAATAAAGACCCTTAAACCTTACAAACCCTATCAAATTTGGTATCAGTGGAAAGGTCTTGACCTCACCTTTCATGTGATACCACTTGTAGAATTCTATCTTTCAATCACACAGAGTTATAACCCTTTTTTATTTGTAAACAAAGAGATTTTCCCCTTGAAAACCCGTTTTCCTTTAATAGAGACCTTTAATCCTAACAAACCCTATCAAATTCGGTATCAGTGGAAAGGTCTTCACCTCACCTTTCATGTGATACCACTTGTAGAATTCTATCTTTCGATCCCACAGAGTTATAACCCTTTTTTATTTGTAAACAAAGGAGATTTTCCCCTTATAAACCCGTTTTTCTTTAATAAAGACCCTTAAACCTCTTAAACCCTATCAAATTTGGTATCAGTGGAAAGGTCTTGACCTCACCTTTCATGTGATACCACTTGTAGAATTCTATCTTTCGATCACACAGAGTTATAACCCTTTTTTATTTGTAAACAAAGAGATTTTCCCCTTGAAAACCCGTTTTTCTTTAATAAAGACCCTTAAACCTTACAAACCCTATCAAATTTGGTATCAGTGGAAAGGTCTTGACCTCACCTTTCATGTGATACCACTTGTAGAATTCTATCTTTCGATCACACAGAGTTATAACCCTTTTTTATTTGTAAACAAAGGAGATTTTCCCTTTGAAACCCGTTTTTCTTTAATAAAGACCCTTAAACCTTACAAACCCTATCAAATTTGGTATCAGTGGAAAGGTCTTGACCTCACCTTTTATGTGATACCACTTGTAGAATTCTATCTTTCGATCACACAGAGTTATAACCCTTTTTTATTTGTAAACAAATGAGATTTTCCCTTTGAAACCCGTTTTTCTTTAATGAAGACCCTTAAACCTTACAAACCCTATCAAATTTGGTATCAGTGGAAAGGTCTTGACCTCACCTTTCATGTGATACCACTTGTAGAATTCTATCTTTCGATCACACAGAGTTATAACCCTTTTTTATTTGTAAACAAAGGAGATTTTCCCATTGAAAACCCGTTTTTCTTTAATAAAGACCCTTAAACCTTACAAACCCTATCAAATTTGGTATCAGTGGAAAGGTCTTGACCTCACCTTTCATGTGATACCACTTGTAGAATTCTATCTTTCGATCACACAGAGTTATAACCCTTTTTTATTTGTAAACAAAGGAGATTTTCCCCTTGAAAACCCGTTTTTCTTTAATAAAGACCCTTAAACCTTACAAACCCTATCAAATTTGGTATCAGTGGAAAGGTCTTGACCTCACCTTTCATGTGATACCACTTGTAGAATTCTATCTTTCTATCCTACAGAGTTATAACCATTTTTTATTTGTAAACAAATGAGATTTTCCCCTTGAAACCCGTTTTTCTTTAATAAAGACCCTTAAACCTTACAAACCCTATCAAATTTGGTATCAGTGGAAAGGTCTTGACCTCACCTTTCATGTGATACCACTTGTAGAATTCTATCTTTCGATCACACAGAGTTATAACCCTTTTTTATTTGTAAACAAATGAGATTTTCCCCTTGAAACCCGTTTTTCTTTAATAAAGACCCTTAAACCTTACAAACCCTATCAAATTTGGTATCAGTGGAAAGGTCTTGACCTCACCTTTCATGTGATACCACTTGTAGAATTCTATCTTTCTATCCTACAGAGTTATAACCATTTTTTATTTGTAAACAAATGAGATTTTCCCCTTGAAACCCGTTTTTCTTTAATGAAGACCCTTAAACCTTACAAACCCTATCAAATTTGGTATCAGTGGAAAGGTCTTGACCTCACCTTTCATGTGATACCACTTGTAGAATTCTATCTTTCGATCACACAGAGTTATAACCCTTTTTTATTTGTAAACAAAGGAGATTTTCCCTTTGAAACCAGTTTTTCTTTAATAAAGACCCTTTAACCTAATACTCCCTATCAAATTTGGTATCAGTGGAAAGGTCTTGACCTCACCTTTCATGTGATACCACTTGTAGAATTCTATCTTTCGATCACACAGAGTTATAACCCTTTTTTATTTGTAAACAAAGGAGATTTTCCCTTTGAAACCCGTTTTTCTTTAATAAAGACCCTTAAACCTTACAAACCCTATCAAATTTGGTATCAGTGGAAAGGTCTTGACCTCACCTTTCATGTGATACCACTTGTAGAATTCTATCTTTCGATCACACAGAGTTATAACCATTTTTTATTTGTAAACAAATGAGATTTTCCCCTTGAAACCCGTTTTTCTTTAATACAGACCCTTAAACCTTACAAACCCTATCAAATTTGGTATCAGTGGAAAGGTCTTGACCTCACCTTTCATGTGATACCACTTGTAGAATTCTATCTTTCGATCACACAGAGTTATAACCCTTTTTTATTTGTAAACAAATGAGATTTTCCCCTTGAAACCCGTTTTTCTTTAATAAAGACCCTTAAACCTTACAAACCCTATCAAATTTGGTATCAGTGGAAAGGTCTTGACCTCACCTTTCATGTGATACCACTTGTAGAATTCTATCTTTCGATCACACAGAGTTATAACCATTTTTTATTTGTAAACAAAGGAGATTTTCCCCTTGAAAACCCGTTTTTCTTTAATGAAGACCCTTAAACCTTACAAACCCTATCAAATTTGGTATCAGTGGAAAGGTCTTGACCTCACCTTTCATGTGATACCACTTGTAGAATTCTATCTTTCGATCACACAGAGTTATAACCCTTTTTTATTTGTAAACAAAGGAGATTTTCCCTTTGAAACCAGTTTTTCTTTAATAAAGACCCTTAAACCTTACAAACCCTATCAAATTTGGTATCAGTGGAAAGGTCTTGACCTCACCTTTCATGTGATACCA
>CM068587.1:43904311-43946995 GCA_035048485.1 Pteria penguin
AAGGAGATTTTCCCCTTGAAACCCGTTTTTCTTTAATAAACACCATTAAACCTTACAAACCCTATCAAATTTCCTATCGGTGGAAAGGTCTTGACCTCACCTTTCATGTGATACCACTTGTAGAATTCTATCTTTCTATCACACAGAGTTATAACCCTTTTTTATTTGTAAACAAAGGAGATTTTCCCCTTGAAAACCCGTTTTTCTTTAATGAAGACCCTTAAACCTTACAAACCCTATCAAATTTGGTATCAGTGGAAAGGTCTTGACCTCACCTTTCATGTGATACCACTTGTAGAATTCTATCTTTCGATCACACAGAGTTATAACCCTTTTTTATTTGTAAACAAAGGAGATTTTCCCCTTGAAACCCGTTTTTCTTTAATAAAGACCCTTAAACCTTACAAACCCTATCAAATTTGGTATCAGTGGAAAGGTCTTGACCTCACCTTTCATGTGATACCACTTGTAGAATTCTATCTTTCGATCACACAGAGTTATAACCCTTTTTTATTTGTAAACAAAGGAGATTTTCCCCTTGAAACCCGTTTTTCTTTAATAAAGACCCTTAAACCTTACAAACCCTATCAAATTTGGTATCAGTGGAAAGGTCTTGACCTCACCTTTCATGTGATACCACTTGTAGAATTCTATCTTTCGATCACACAGAGTTATAACCCTTTTTATTTGTAAACAAAGGAGATTTTCCCTTTGAAACCCCTTTTTCTTTAATAAAGACACTTCAACCTTACAAACCATATCAAATTTGGTATCAGTGGAAAGGTCTTGACCTCACCTTTCATGTGATACCACTTGTAGAATTCTATCTTTCGATCACACAGAGTTATAACCCTTTTTTATTTGTAAACAAAGGAGATTTTCCCCTTGAAAACCCGTTTTTCTTTAATAAAGACCCTTAAACCTTACAAACCCTATCAAATTTGGTATCAGTGGAAAGGTCTTGACCTCACCTTTCATGTGATACCACTTGTAGAATTCTATCTTTCGATCACACAGAGTTATAACCCTTTTTTTTGTAAACAAAGGAGATTTTCCCCTTGAAAACCCGTTTTTCTTTAATAAAGACCCTTAAACCTTACAAACCCTATCAAATTTGGTATCAGTGGAAAGGTCTTGACCTCACCTTTCATGTGATACCACTTGTAGAATTCTATCTTTCGATCACACAGAGTTATAACCCTTTTTTATTTGTAAACAAAGGAGATTTTCCCCTTGAAACCCGTTTTTCTTTAATAAAGACCCTTAAACCTTACAAACCCTATCAAATTTGGTATCAGTGGAAAGGTCTTGACCTCACCTTTCATGTGATACCACTTGTAGAATTCTATCTTTCGATCACACAGAGTTATAACCCTTTTTTATTTGTAAACAAAGGAGATTTTCCCCTTGAAACCGTTTTTCTTTAATGAAGACCCTTAAACCTTACAAACCCTATCAAATTTGGTATCAGTGGAAAGGTCTTGACCTCACCTTTCATGTGATACCACTTGTAGAATTCTATCTTTCGATCACACAGAGTTATAACCCTTTTTTATTTGTAAACAAAGGAGATTTTCCAATTAAAACCCGTTTTTCTTTAATAAAGACCCTTAAACCTTACAAACCCTATCAAATTTGGTATCAGTGGAAAGGTCTTGACCTCACCTTTCATGTGATACCACTTGTAGAATTCTATCTTTGGATCACACAGAGTTATAACCCTTTTTTATTTGTAAACAAAGGAGATTTTCCCCTTGAAACCCGTTTTTCTTTAATAAAGACCCTTAAACCTTACAAACCCTATCAAATTTGGTATCAGTGGAAAGGTCTTGACCTCACCTTTCATGTGATACCACTTGTAGAATTCTATCTTTCGATCACACAGAGTTATAACCCTTTTTTATTTGTAAACAAAGGAGATTTTCCCTTTGAAACCCGTTTTTCTTTAATAAAGACCCTTAAACCTTACAAACCCTATCAAATTTGGTATCAGTGGAAAGGTCTTGACCTCACCTTTCATGTGATACCACTTGTAGAATTCTATCTTTCGATCACACAGAGTTATAACCCTTTTTTATTTGTAAACAAAGGAGATTTTCCCTTTGAAACCCGTTTTTCTTTAATAAAGACCCTTAAACCTTACAAACCCTATCAAATTTGGTATCAGTGGAAAGGTCTTGACCTCACCTTTCATGTGATACCACTTGTAGAATTCTATCTTTCGATCACACAGAGTTATAACCCTTTTTTATTTGTAAACAAAGGAGATTTTCCCTTTGAAACCCGTTTTTCTTTAATAAAGACCCTTAAACCTTACAAACCCTATCAAATTTGGTATCAGTGGAAAGGTCTTGACCTCACCTTTCATGTGATACCACTTGTAGAATTCTATCTTTCGATCACACAGAGTTATAACCCTTTTTTATTTGTAAACAAAGGAGATTTTCCCCTTGAAAACCCGTTTTTCTTTAATAAAGACCCTTAAACCTTACAAACCCTATCAAATTTGGTATCAGTGGAAAGGTCTTGACCTCACCTTTCATGTGATACCACTTGTAGAATTCTATCTTTCGATCACACAGAGTTATAACCCTTTTTTATTTGTAAACAAAGGAGATTTTCCCCTTGAAACCCGTTTTTCTTTAATAAAGACCCTTAAACCTTACAAACCCTATCAAATTTGGTATCAGTGGAAAGGTCTTGACCTCACCTTTCATGTGATACCACTTGTAGAATTCTATCTTTCGATCACACAGAGTTATAACCCTTTTTTTTGTAAACAAAGGAGATTTTCCCCTTGAAACCCGTTTTTCTTTAATAAAGACCCTTAAACCTTACAAACCCTATCAAATTTGGTATCAGTGGAAAGGTCTTGACCTCACCTTTCATGTGATACCACTTGTAGAATTCTATCTTTCGATCACACAGAGTTATAACCCTTTTTTATTTGTAAACAAAGGAGATTTTCCCCTTGAAAACCCGTTTTTCTTTAATAAAGACCCTTAAACCTTACAAACCCTATCAAATTTGGTATCAGTGGAAAGGTCTTGACCTCACCTTTCATGTGATACCACTTGTAGAATTCTATCTTTCGATCACACAGAGTTATAACCCTTTTTTATTTGTAAACAAAGGAGATTTTCCCCTTGAAAACCCGTTTTTCTTTAATAAAGACCCTTAAACCTTACAAACCCTATCAAATTTGGTATCAGTGGAAAGGTCTTGACCTCACCTTTCATGTGATACCACTTGTAGAATTCTATCTTTCGATCACACAGAGTTATAACCCTTTTTTATTTGTAAACAAAGGAGATTTTCCCCTTGAAACCCGTTTTTCTTTAATAAAGACCCTTAAACCTTACAAACCCTATCAAATTTGGTATCAGTGGAAAGGTCTTGACCTCACCTTTCATGTGATACCACTTGTAGAATTCTATCTTTCGATCACACAGAGTTATAACCCTTTTTTATTTGTAAACAAAGGAGATTTTCCCTTTGAAACCCGTTTTTCTTTAATAAAGACCCTTAAACCTTACAAACCCTATCAAATTTGGTATCAGTGGAAAGGTCTTGACCTCACCTTTCATGTGATACCACTTGTAGAATTCTATCTTTCGATCACACAGAGTTATAACCCTTTTTTATTTGTAAACAAAGGAGATTTTCCCCTTGAAAACCCGTTTTTCTTTAATAAAGACCCTTAAACCTTACAAACCCTATCAAATTTGGTATCAGTGGAAAGGTCTTGACCTCACCTTTCATGTGATACCACTTGTAGAATTCTATCTTTCGATCACACAGAGTTATAACCCTTTTTTATTTGTAAACAAAGGAGATTTTCCCCTTGAAAACCCGTTTTTCTTTAATAAAGACCCTTAAACCTTACAAACCCTATCAAATTTGGTATCAGTGGAAAGGTCTTGACCTCACCTTTCATGTGATACCACTTGTAGAATTCTATCTTTCGATCACACAGAGTTATAACCCTTTTTTATTTGTAAACAAAGGAGATTTTCCCCTTGAAAACCCGTTTTTCTTTAATAAAGACCCTTAAACCTTACAAACCCTATCAAATTTGGTATCAGTGGAAAGGTCTTGACCTCACCTTTCATGTGATACCACTTGTAGAATTCTATCTTTCGATCACACAGAGTTATAACCCTTTTTATTTGTAAACAAAGGAGATTTTCCCCTTGAAAACCCGTTTTTCTTTAATAAAGACCCTTAAACCTTACAAACCCTATCAAATTTGGTATCAGTGGAAAGGTCTTGACCTCACCTTTCATGTGATACCACTTGTAGAATTCTATCTTTCGATCACACAGAGTTATAACCCTTTTTTATTTGTAAACAAAGGAGATTTTCCCTTGAAAACCCGTTTTTCTTTAATAAAGACCCTTAAACCTTACAAACCCTATCAAATTTGGTATCAGTGGAAAGGTCTTGACCTCACCTTTCATGTGATACCACTTGTAGAATTCTATCTTTCGATCACACAGAGTTATAACCCTTTTTTATTTGTAAACAAAGGAGATTTTCCCCTTGAAAACCCGTTTTTCTTTAATAAAGACCCTTAAACCTTACAAACCCTATCAAATTTGGTATCAGTGGAAAGGTCTTGACCTCACCTTTCATGTGATACCACTTGTAGAATTCTATCTTTCGATCACACAGAGTTATAACCCTTTTTTATTTGTAAACAAAGGAGATTTTCCCCTTGAAACCCGTTTTTCTTTAATAAAGACCCTTAAACCTTACAAACCCTATCAAATTTGGTATCAGTGGAAAGGTCTTGACCTCACCTTTCATGTGATACCACTTGTAGAATTCTATCTTTCGATCACACAGAGTTATAACCCTTTTTTATTTGTAAACAAAGGAGATTTTCCCCTTGAAAACCCGTTTTTCTTTAATAAAGACCCTTAAACCTTACAAACCCTATCAAATTTGGTATCAGTGGAAAGGTCTTGACCTCACCTTTCATGTGATACCACTTGTAGAATTCTATCTTTCGATCACACAGAGTTATAACCCTTTTTTATTTGTAAACAAAGGAGATTTTCCCCTTGAAAACCCGTTTTTCTTTAATAAAGACCCTTAAACCTTACAAACCCTATCAAATTTGGTATCAGTGGAAAGGTCTTGACCTCACCTTTCATGTGATACCACTTGTAGAATTCTATCTTTCGATCACACAGAGTTATAACCCTTTTTTATTTGTAAACAAAGGAGATTTTCCCCTTGAAAACCCGTTTTTCTTTAATAAAGACCCTTAAACCTTACAAACCCTATCAAATTTGGTATCAGTGGAAAGGTCTTGACCTCACCTTTCATGTGATACCACTTGTAGAATTCTATCTTTCGATCACACAGAGTTATAACCCTTTTTATTTGTAAACAAAGGAGATTTTCCCCTTGAAAACCCGTTTTTCTTTAATAAAGACCCTTAAACCTTACAAACCCTATCAAATTTGGTATCAGTGGAAAGGTCTTGACCTCACCTTTCATGTGATACCACTTGTAGAATTCTATCTTTCGATCACACAGAGTTATAACCCTTTTTTATTTGTAAACAAAGGAGATTTTCCCTTTGAAAACCCGTTTTTCTTTAATAAAGACCCTTAAACCTTACAAACCCTATCAAATTTGGTATCAGTGGAAAGGTCTTGACCTCACCTTTCATGTGATACCACTTGTAGAATTCTATCTTTCGATCACACAGAGTTATAACCCTTTTTTATTTGTAAACAAAGGAGATTTTCCCCTTGAAAACCCGTTTTTCTTTAATAAAGACCCTTAAACCTTACAAACCCTATCAAATTTGGTATCAGTGGAAAGGTCTTGACCTCACCTTTCATGTGATACCACTTGTAGAATTCTATCTTTCGATCACACAGAGTTATAACCCTTTTTTATTTGTAAACAAAGGAGATTTTCCCCTTGAAACCCGTTTTTCTTTAATAAAGACCCTTAAACCTTACAAACCCTATCAAATTTGGTATCAGTGGAAAGGTCTTGACCTCACCTTTCATGTGATACCACTTGTAGAATTCTATCTTTCGATCACACAGAGTTATAACCCTTTTTTTTGTAAACAAAGGAGATTTTCCCCTTGAAACCCGTTTTTCTTTAATAAAGACCCTTAAACCTTACAAACCCTATCAAATTTGGTATCAGTGGAAAGGTCTTGACCTCACCTTTCATGTGATACCACTTGTAGAATTCTATCTTTCGATCACACAGAGTTATAACCCTTTTTTATTTGTAAACAAAGGAGATTTTCCCCTTGAAAACCCGTTTTTCTTTAATAAAGACCCTTAAACCTTACAAACCCTATCAAATTTGGTATCAGTGGAAAGGTCTTGACCTCACCTTTCATGTGATACCACTTGTAGAATTCTATCTTTCGATCACACAGAGTTATAACCCTTTTTTATTTGTAAACAAAGGAGATTTTCCCCTTGAAAACCCGTTTTTCTTTAATAAAGACCCTTAAACCTTACAAACCCTATCAAATTTGGTATCAGTGGAAAGGTCTTGACCTCACCTTTCATGTGATACCACTTGTAGAATTCTATCTTTCGATCACACAGAGTTATAACCCTTTTTTATTTGTAAACAAAGGAGATTTTCCCCTTGAAACCCGTTTTTCTTTAATAAAGACCCTTAAACCTTACAAACCCTATCAAATTTGGTATCAGTGGAAAGGTCTTGACCTCACCTTTCATGTGATACCACTTGTAGAATTCTATCTTTCGATCACACAGAGTTATAACCCTTTTTTTGTAAACAAAGGAGATTTTCCCCTTGAAACCCGTTTTTCTTTAATAAAGACCCTTAAACCTTACAAACCCTATCAAATTTGGTATCAGTGGAAAGGTCTTGACCTCACCTTTCATGTGATACCACTTGTAGAATTCTATCTTTCGATCACACAGAGTTATAACCCTTTTTTATTTGTAAACAAAGGAGATTTTCCCCTTGAAAACCCGTTTTTCTTTAATAAAGACCCTTAAACCTTACAAACCCTATCAAATTTGGTATCAGTGGAAAGGTCTTGACCTCACCTTTCATGTGATACCACTTGTAGAATTCTATCTTTCGATCACACAGAGTTATAACCCTTTTTTATTTGTAAACAAAGGAGATTTTCCCCTTGAAAACCCGTTTTTCTTTAATAAAGACCCTTAAACCTTACAAACCCTATCAAATTTGGTATCAGTGGAAAGGTCTTGACCTCACCTTTCATGTGATACCACTTGTAGAATTCTATCTTTCGATCACACAGAGTTATAACCCTTTTTTATTTGTAAACAAAGGAGATTTTCCCCTTGAAAACCCGTTTTTCTTTAATAAAGACCCTTAAACCTTACAAACCCTATCAAATTTGGTATCAGTGGAAAGGTCTTGACCTCACCTTTCATGTGATACCACTTGTAGAATTCTATCTTTCGATCACACAGAGTTATAACCCTTTTTTATTTGTAAACAAAGGAGATTTTTCCCTTGAAAACCCGTTTTTCTTTAATAAAGACCCTTAAACCTTACAAACCCTATCAAATTTGGTATCAGTGGAAAGGTCTTGACCTCACCTTTCATGTGATACCACTTGTAGAATTCTATCTTTCGATCACACAGAGTTATAACCCTTTTTTATTTGTAAACAAAGGAGATTTTCCCCTTGAAACCCGTTTTTCTTTAATAAAGACCCTTAAACCTTACAAACCCTATCAAATTTGGTATCAGTGGAAAGGTCTTGACCTCACCTTTCATGTGATACCACTTGTAGAATTCTATCTTTCGATCACACAGAGTTATAACCCTTTTTTATTTGTAAACAAAGGAGATTTTCCCCTTGAAAACCCGTTTTTCTTTAATAAAGACCCTTAAACCTTACAAACCCTATCAAATTTGGTATCAGTGGAAAGGTCTTGACCTCACCTTTCATGTGATACCACTTGTAGAATTCTATCTTTCGATCACACAGAGTTATAACCCTTTTTTATTTGTAAACAAAGGAGATTTTCCCCTTGAAAACCCGTTTTTCTTTAATAAAGACCCTTAAACCTTACAAACCCTATCAAATTTGGTATCAGTGGAAAGGTCTTGACCTCACCTTTCATGTGATACCACTTGTAGAATTCTATCTTTCGATCACACAGAGTTATAACCCTTTTTATTTGTAAACAAAGGAGATTTTCCCCTTGAAAACCCGTTTTTCTTTAATAAAGACCCTTAAACCTTACAAACCCTATCAAATTTGGTATCAGTGGAAAGGTCTTGACCTCACCTTTCATGTGATACCACTTGTAGAATTCTATCTTTCGATCACACAGAGTTATAACCCTTTTTTATTTGTAAACAAAGGAGATTTTCCCCTTGAAAACCCGTTTTTCTTTAATAAAGACCCTTAAACCTTACAAACCCTATCAAATTTGGTATCAGTGGAAAGGTCTTGACCTCACCTTTCATGTGATACCACTTGTAGAATTCTATCTTTCGATCACACAGAGTTATAACCCTTTTTTATTTGTAAACAAAGGAGATTTTCCCCTTGAAACCCGTTTTCTTTAATAAAGACCCTTAAACCTTACAAACCCTATCAAATTTGGTATCAGTGGAAAGGTCTTGACCTCACCTTTCATGTGATACCACTTGTAGAATTCTATCTTTCGATCACACAGAGTTATAACCCTTTTTTATTTGTAAACAAAGGAGATTTTCCCCTTGAAAACCCGTTTTTCTTTAATAAAGACCCTTAAACCTTACAAACCCTATCAAATTTGGTATCAGTGGAAAGGTCTTGACCTCACCTTTCATGTGATACCACTTGTAGAATTCTATCTTTCGATCACACAGAGTTATAACCCTTTTTTATTTGTAAACAAAGGAGATTTTCCCCTTGAAAACCCGTTTTTCTTTAATAAAGACCCTTAAACCTTACAAACCCTATCAAATTTGGTATCAGTGGAAAGGTCTTGACCTCACCTTTCATGTGATACCACTTGTAGAATTCTATCTTTCGATCACACAGAGTTATAACCCTTTTTATTTGTAAACAAAGGAGATTTTCCCCTTGAAAACCCGTTTTTCTTTAATAAAGACCCTTAAACCTTACAAACCCTATCAAATTTGGTATCAGTGGAAAGGTCTTGACCTCACCTTTCATGTGATACCACTTGTAGAATTCTATCTTTCGATCACACAGAGTTATAACCCTTTTTTATTTGTAAACAAAGGAGATTTTCCCCTTGAAAACCCGTTTTTCTTTAATAAAGACCCTTAAACCTTACAAACCCTATCAAATTTGGTATCAGTGGAAAGGTCTTGACCTCACCTTTCATGTGATACCACTTGTAGAATTCTATCTTTCGATCACACAGAGTTATAACCCTTTTTTATTTGTAAACAAAGGAGATTTTCCCCTTGAAAACCCGTTTTTCTTTAATAAAGACCCTTAAACCTTACAAACCCTATCAAATTTGGTATCAGTGGAAAGGTCTTGACCTCACCTTTCATGTGATACCACTTGTAGAATTCTATCTTTGGATCACACAGAGTTATAACCCTTTTTTATTTGTAAACAAAGGAGATTTTCCCCTTGAAACCCGTTTTTCTTTAATAAAGACCCTTAAACCTTACAAACCCTATCAAATTTGGTATCAGTGGAAAGGTCTTGACCTCACCTTTCATGTGATACCACTTGTAGAATTCTATCTTTCGATCACACAGAGTTATAACCCTTTTTTATTTGTAAACAAAGGAGATTTTCCCCTTGAAAACCCGTTTTTCTTTAATAAAGACCCTTAAACCTTACAAACCCTATCAAATTTGGTATCAGTGGAAAGGTCTTGACCTCACCTTTCATGTGATACCACTTGTAGAATTCTATCTTTCGATCACACAGAGTTATAACCCTTTTTTTTGTAAACAAAGGAGATTTTCCCCTTGAAAACCCGTTTTTCTTTAATAAAGACCCTTAAACCTTACAAACCCTATCAAATTTGGTATCAGTGGAAAGGTCTTGACCTCACCTTTCATGTGATACCACTTGTAGAATTCTATCTTTCGATCACACAGAGTTATAACCCTTTTTTATTTGTAAACAAAGGAGATTTTCCCCTTGAAAACCCGTTTTTCTTTAATAAAGACCCTTAAACCTTACAAACCCTATCAAATTTGGTATCAGTGGAAAGGTCTTGACCTCACCTTTCATGTGATACCACTTGTAGAATTCTATCTTTCGATCCCACAGAGTTATAACCCTTTTTTATTTGTAAACAAAGGAGATTTTCTTCTTGAAACCCGTTTTTCTTTAATAAAGACCCTTAACCGATACCAAAAACTATCAAATTCAGTATCAGTGGAAAGGTCTTGACCTCACCTTTCATGTGATACCACTTGTAGAAATCTATCTTTCGATTCCACAGAGTTATAACCCTTTTTTATTTGTAAACAAAGGAGATTTTCCCCTTGAAAACCCGTTTTTCTTTAATAAAGACCCTTAAACCTTACAAACCCTATCAAATTTGGTATCAGTGGAAAGGTCTTGACCTCACCTTTCATGTGATACCACTTGTAGAATTCTATCTTTCGATCACACAGAGTTATAACCCTTTTTTATTTGTAAACAAAGGAGATTTTCCCCTTGAAAACCCGTTTTTCTTTAATAAAGACCCTTAAACCTTACAAACCCTATCAAATTTGGTATCAGTGGAAAGGTCTTGACCTCACCTTTCATGTGATACCACTTGTAGAATTCTATCTTTCGATCACACAGAGTTATAACCCTTTTTTATTTGTAAACAAAGGAGATTTTCCCCTTGAAACCCGTTTTTCTTTAATAAAGACCCTTAAACCTTACAAACCCTATCAAATTTGGTATCAGTGGAAAGGTCTTGACCTCACCTTTCATGTGATACCACTTGTAGAATTCTATCTTTCGATCACACAGAGTTATAACCCTTTTTTATTTGTAAACAAAGGAGATTTTCCCCTTGAAAACCCGTTTTTCTTTAATAAAGACCCTTAAACCTTACAAACCCTATCAAATTTGGTATCAGTGGAAAGGTCTTGACCTCACCTTTCATGTGATACCACTTGTAGAATTCTATCTTTCGATCACACAGAGTTATAACCCTTTTTTATTTGTAAACAAAGGAGATTTTCCCCTTGAAAACCCGTTTTTCTTTAATAAAGACCCTTATACCTTTTAAACCCTATCAAATTTGGTATCAGTGGAAAGGTCTTGACCTCACCTTTCATGTGATACCACTTGTAGAATTCTATCTTTCGATCACACAGAGTTATAACCCTTTTTTATTTGTAAACAAAGGAGATTTTCCCCTTGAAAACCCGTTTTTCTTTAATAAAGACCCTTAAACCTTACAAACCCTATCAAATTTGGTATCAGTGGAAAGGTCTTGACCTCACCTTTCATGTGATACCACTTGTAGAATTCTATCTTTCGATCACACAGAGTTATAACCCTTTTTTATTTGTAAACAAAGGAGATTTTCCCCTTGAAAACCCGTTTTTCTTTAATAAAGACCCTTAAACCTTACAAACCCTATCAAATTTGGTATCAGTGGAAAGGTCTTGACCTCACCTTTCATGTGATACCACTTGTAGAATTCTATCTTTCGATCACACAGAGTTATAACCCTTTTTTATTTGTAAACAAAGGAGATTTTCCCCTTGAAACCCGTTTTTCTTTAATAAAGACCCTTAAACCTTACAAACCCTATCAAATTTGGTATCAGTGGAAAGGTCTTGACCTCACCTTTCATGTGATACCACTTGTAGAATTCTATCTTTCGATCACACAGAGTTATAACCCTTTTTTATTTGTAAACAAAGGAGATTTTCCCCTTGAAAACCCGTTTTTCTTTAATAAAGACCCTTAAACCTTACAAACCCTATCAAATTTGGTATCAGTGGAAAGGTCTTGACCTCACCTTTCATGTGATACCACTTGTAGAATTCTATCTTTCGATCACACAGAGTTATAACCCTTTTTTATTTGTAAACAAAGGAGATTTTCCCCTTGAAACCCGTTTTTCTTTAATAAAGACCCTTAAACCTTACAAACCCTATCAAATTTGGTATCAGTGGAAAGGTCTTGACCTCACCTTTCATGTGATACCACTTGTAGAATTCTATCTTTCGATCACACAGAGTTATAACCCTTTTTTATTTGTAAACAAAGGAGATTTTCCCTTGAAAACCCGTTTTTCTTTAATAAAGACCCTTAAACCTTACAAACCCTATCAAATTTGGTATCAGTGGAAAGGTCTTGACCTCACCTTTCATGTGATACCACTTGTAGAATTCTATCTTTCGATCACACAGAGTTATAACCCTTTTTTATTTGTAAACAAAGGAGATTTTCCCCTTGAAAACCCGTTTTTCTTTAATAAAGACCCTTAAACCTTACAAACCCTATCAAATTTGGTATCAGTGGAAAGGTCTTGACCTCACCTTTCATGTGATACCACTTGTAGAATTCTATCTTTCGATCACACAGAGTTATAACCCTTTTTTATTTGTAAACAAAGGAGATTTTCCCCTTGAAAACCCGTTTTTCTTTAATAAAGACCCTTAAACCTTACAAACCCTATCAAATTTGGTATCAGTGGAAAGGTCTTGACCTCACCTTTCATGTGATACCACTTGTAGAATTCTATCTTTCGATCACACAGAGTTATAACCCTTTTTTATTTGTAAACAAAGGAGATTTTCCCCTTGAAAACCCGTTTTTCTTTAATAAAGACCCTTAAACCTTACAAACCCTATCAAATTTGGTATCAGTGGAAAGGTCTTGACCTCACCTTTCATGTGATACCACTTCTAAAATTCTATCTTTCGATCACACAGAGTTATAACCCTTTTTTATTTGTAAACAAAGGAGATTTTCCCTTGAAAACCGGTTTTTCTTTAATAAAGACCCTTAAACCTTACAAACCCTATCAAATTTGGTATCAGTGGAAAGGTCTTGACCTCACCTTTCATGTGATACCACTTGTAGAATTCTATCTTTCGATCACACAGAGTTATAACCCTTTTTTATTTGTAAACAAAGGAGATTTTCCCCTTGAAAACCCGTTTTTCTTTAATAAAGACCCTTAAACCTTACAAACCCTATCAAATTTGGTATCAGTGGAAAGGTCTTGACCTCACCTTTCATGTGATACCACTTCTAGAATTCTATCTTTCGATTACACAGAGTTATAACCCTTTTTTTGTAAACAAAGGAGATTTTACCCTTGAAAACCCGTTTTTCTTTAATAAAGACCCTTAAACCTTACAAACCCTATCAAATTTGGTATCAGTGGAAAGGTCTTGACCTCACCTTTCATGTGATACCACTTGTAGAATTCTATCTTTCGATCACACAGAGTTATAACCCTTTTTTATTTGTAAACAAAGGAGATTTTCCCCTTGAAAACCCGTTTTTCTTTAATAAAGACCCTTAAACCTTACAAACCCTATCAAATTTGGTATCAGTGGAAAGGTCTTGACCTCACCTTTCATGTGATACCACTTGTAGAATTCTATCTTTCGATCACACAGAGTTATAACCCTTTTTTATTTGTAAACAAAGGAGATTTTCCCCTTGAAACCCGTTTTTCTTTAATAAAGACCCTTAAACCTTACAAACCCTATCAAATTTGGTATCAGTGGAAAGGTCTTGACCTCACCTTTCATGTGATACCACTTGTAGAATTCTATCTTTCGATCACACAGAGTTATAACCCTTTTTTATTTGTAAACAAAGGAGATTTTCCCCTTGAAACCCGTTTTTCTTTAATAAAGACCCTTAAACCTTACAAACCCTATCAAATTTGGTATCAGTGGAAAGGTCTTGACCTCACCTTTCATGTGATACCACTTGTAGAATTCTATCTTTCGATCACACAGAGTTATAACCCTTTTTTATTTGTAAACAAAGGAGATTTTCCCCTTGAAAACCCGTTTTTCTTTAATAAAGACCCTTAAACCTTACAAACCCTATCAAATTTGGTATCAGTGGAAAGGTCTTGACCTCACCTTTCATGTGATACCACTTGTAGAATTCTATCTTTCGATCACACAGAGTTATAACCCTTTTTTATTTGTAAACAAAGGAGATTTTCCCCTTGAAAACCCGTTTTTCTTTAATAAAGACCCTTAAACCTTACAAACCCTATCAAATTTGGTATCAGTGGAAAGGTCTTGACCTCACCTTTCATGTGATACCACTTGTAGAATTCTATCTTTCGATCACACAGAGTTATAACCCTTTTTTATTTGTAAACAAAGGAGATTTTCCCCTTGAAAACCCGTTTTTCTTTAATAAAGACCCTTAAACCTTACAAACCCTATCAAATTTGGTATCAGTGGAAAGGTCTTGACCTCACCTTTCATGTGATACCACTTGTAGAATTCTATCTTTCGATCACACAGAGTTATAACCCTTTTTTATTTGTAAACAAAGGAGATTTTCCCTTGAAAACCCGTTTTTCTTTAATAAAGACCCTTAAACCTTACAAACCCTATCAAATTTGGTATCAGTGGAAAGGTCTTGACCTCACCTTTCATGTGATACCACTTGTAGAATTCTATCTTTCGATCACACAGAGTTATAACCCTTTTTTATTTGTAAACAAAGGAGATTTTCCCCTTGAAAACCCGTTTTTCTTTAATAAAGACCCTTAAACCTTACAAACCCTATCAAATTTGGTATCAGTGGAAAGGTCTTGACCTCACCTTTCATGTGATACCACTTGTAGAATTCTATCTTTGGATCACACAGAGTTATAACCCTTTTTTATTTGTAAACAAAGGAGATTTTCCCCTTGAAACCCGTTTTTCTTTAATAAAGACCCTTAAACCTTACAAACCCTATCAAATTTGGTATCAGTGGAAAGGTCTTGACCTCACCTTTCATGTGATACCACTTGTAGAATTCTATCTTTCGATCACACAGAGTTATAACCCTTTTTTATTTGTAAACAAAGGAGATTTTCCCCTTGAAAACCCGTTTTTCTTTAATAAAGACCCTTAAACCTTACAAACCCTATCAAATTTGGTATCAGTGGAAAGGTCTTGACCTCACCTTTCATGTGATACCACTTGTAGAATTCTATCTTTCGATCACACAGAGTTATAACCCTTTTTTATTTGTAAACAAAGGAGATTTTCCCCTTGAAAACCCGTTTTTCTTTAATAAAGACCCTTAAACCTTACAAACCCTATCAAATTTGGTATCAGTGGAAAGGTCTTGACCTCACCTTTCATGTGATACCACTTGTAGAATTCTATCTTTCGATCACACAGAGTTATAACCCTTTTTTATTTGTAAACAAAGGAGATTTTCCCCTTGAAAACCCGTTTTTCTTTAATAAAGACCCTTAAACCTTACAAACCCTATCAAATTTGGTATCAGTGGAAAGGTCTTGACCTCACCTTTCATGTGATACCACTTGTAGAATTCTATCTTTCGATCACACAGAGTTATAACCCTTTTTTATTTGTAAACAAAGGAGATTTTCCCCTTGAAAACCCGTTTTTCTTTAATAAAGACCCTTAAACCTTACAAACCCTATCAAATTTGGTATCAGTGGAAAGGTCTTGACCTCACCTTTCATGTGATACCACTTGTAGAATTCTATCTTTCGATCACACAGAGTTATAACCCTTTTTTATTTGTAAACAAAGGAGATTTTCCCCTTGAAAACCCGTTTTTCTTTAATAAAGACCCTTAAACCTTACAAACCCTATCAAATTTGGTATCAGTGGAAAGGTCTTGACCTCACCTTTCATGTGATACCACTTGTAGAATTCTATCTTTCGATCACACAGAGTTATAACCCTTTTTTATTTGTAAACAAAGGAGATTTTCCCCTTGAAAACCCGTTTTTCTTTAATAAAGACCCTTAAACCTTACAAACCCTATCAAATTTGGTATCAGTGGAAAGGTCTTGACCTCACCTTTCATGTGATACCACTTGTAGAATTCTATCTTTCGATCACACAGAGTTATAACCCTTTTTTATTTGTAAACAAAGGAGATTTTTCCCCTTGAAAACCCGTTTTTCTTTAATAAAGACCCTTAAACCTTACAAACCCTATCAAAGTTGGTATCAGTGGAAAGGTCTTGACCTCACCTTTCATGTGATACCACTTGTAGAATTCTATCTTTCGATCACACAGAGTTATAACCCTTTTTTATTTGTAAACAAAGGAGATTTTCCCCTTGAAAACCCGTTTTTCTTTAATAAAGACCCTTAAACCTTACAAACCCTATCAAAGTTGGTATCAGTGGAAAGGTCTTGACCTCACCTTTCATGTGATACCACTTGTAGAATTCTATCTTTCGATCACACAGAGTTATAACCCTTTTTTATTTGTAAACAAAGGAGATTTTACCCTTGAAAACCCGTTTTTCTTTAATGAAGACCCTTAAACCTTACAAACCCTATCAAATTTGCCATCACTGGAAAGGTCTTGACCTCACCTTTCATGTGATACCACTTGCAGAATTCTATCTTTCGATCCCACAGAGTTATAGCCCTTTTTTATTTGTAAACAAAGGAGATTTAGCCATTGAAAACCCGTTTTTCTTTAATAAAGACCCTTAAACCTTACAAACCCTATCAAATTTGGTATCAGTGGAAAGGTCTTGACGTCACCTTTCATGTAATACCACTTGTAGAATTCTATCTTTGGATCACACAGAGTTATAACCCTTTTTTATTTGTAAACAAAGGAGATTTTTCCCTTGAAAACCCGTTTTTCTTTAATAAAGACCCTTAAACCTTACAAACCCTATCAAATTTGGTATCAGTGGAAAGGTCTTGACCTCACCTTTCATGTGATACCACTTGTAGAATTCTATCTTTCGATCACACAGAGTTATAACCCTTTTTTTATTTGTAAACAAAGGAGATTTTCCCCTTGAAACCCGTTTTTCTTTAATAAAGACCCTTAAACCTTACAAACCCTATCAAATTTGGTATCAGTGGAAAGGTCTTGACCTCACCTTTCATGTGATACCACTTGTAGAATTCTATCTTTCGATCACACAGAGTTATAACCCTTTTTATTTGTAAACAAAGGAGATTTTCCCCTTGAAAACCCGTTTTTCTTTAATAAAGACCCTTAAACCTTACAAACCCTATCAAATTTGGTATCAGTGGAAAGGTCTTGACCTCACCTTTCATGTGATACCACTTGTAGAATTCTATCTTTCGATCACACAGAGTTATAACCCTTTTTTATTTGTAAACAAAGGAGATTTTCCCCTTGAAAACCCGTTTTTCTTTAATAAAGACCCTTAAACCTTACAAACCCTATCAAATTTGGTATCAGTGGAAAGGTCTTGACCTCACCTTTCATGTGATACCACTTGTAGAATTCTATCTTTCGATCACACAGAGTTATAACCCTTTTTTATTTGTAAACAAAGGAGATTTTCCCCTTGAAAACCCGTTTTTCTTTAATGAAGACCCTTAAACCTTACAAACCCTATCAAATTTGGTATCAGTGGAAAGGTCTTGACCTCACCTTTCATGTGATACCACTTGTAGAATTCTATCTTTCGATCACACAGAGTTATAACCCTTTTTTATTTGTAAACAAAGGAGATTTTCCCTTTGAAAACCCGTTTTTCTTTAATAAAGACCCTTAAACCTTACAAACCCTATCAAATTTGGTATCAGTGGAAAGGTCTTGACCTCACCTTTCATGTGATACCACTTGTAGAATTCTATCTTTCGATCACACAGAGTTATAACCCTTTTTTATTTGTAAACAAAGGAGATTTTCCCCTTGAAACCCGTTTTTCTTTAATAAAGACCCTTAAACCTTACAAACCCTATCAAATTTGGTATCAGTGGAAAGGTCTTGACCTCACCTTTCATGTGATACCACTTGTAGAATTCTATCTTTCGATCACACAGAGTTATAACCCTTTTTTATTTGTAAACAAAGGAGATTTTCCCCTTGAAAACCCGTTTTTCTTTAATAAAGACCCTTAAACCTTACAAACCCTATCAAATTTGGTATCAGTGGAAAGGTCTTGACCTCACCTTTCATGTGATACCACTTGTAGAATTCTATCTTTCGATCACACAGAGTTATAACCCTTTTTTATTTGTAAACAAAGGAGATTTTCCCCTTGAAAACCCGTTTTTCTTTAATAAAGACCCTTAAACCTTACAAACCCTATCAAATTTGGTATCAGTGGAAAGGTCTTGACCTCACCTTTCATGTGATACCACTTGTAGAATTCTATCTTTCGATCACACAGAGTTATAACCCTTTTTTTATTTGTAAACAAAGGAGATTTTCCCCTTGAAACCCGTTTTTCTTTAATAAAGACCCTTAAACCTTACAAACCCTATCAAATTTGGTATCAGTGGAAAGGTCTTGACCTCACCTTTCATGTGATACCACTTGTAGAATTCTATCTTTCGATCACACAGAGTTATAACCCTTTTTTATTTGTAAACAAAGGAGATTTTCCCCTTGAAACCCGTTTTTCTTTAATAAAGACCCTTAAACCTTACAAACCCTATCAAATTTGGTATCAGTGGAAAGGTCTTGACCTCACCTTTCATGTGATACCACTTGTAGAATTCTATCTTTGGATCACACAGAGTTATAACCCTTTTTATTTGTAAACAAAGGAGATTTTCCCCTTGAAAACCCGTTTTTCTTTAATAAAGACCCTTAAACCTTACAAACCCTATCAAATTTGGTATCAGTGGAAAGGTCTTGACCTCACCTTTCATGTGATACCACTTGTAGAATTCTATCTTTCGATCACACAGAGTTATAACCCTTTTTTATTTGTAAACAAAGGAGATTTTCCCCTTGAAAACCCGTTTTTCTTTAATAAAGACCCTTAAACCTTACAAACCCTATCAAATTTGGTATCAGTGGAAAGGTCTTGACCTCACCTTTCATGTGATACCACTTGTAGAATTCTATCTTTGGATCACACAGAGTTATAACCCTTTTTTATTTGTAAACAAAGGAGATTTTCCCCTTGAAAACCCGTTTTTCTTTAATAAAGACCCTTAAACCTTACAAACCCTATCAAATTTGGTATCAGTGGAAAGGTCTTGACCTCACCTTTCATGTGATACCACTTGTAGAATTCTATCTTTCGATCACACAGAGTTATAACCCTTTTTTATTTGTAAACAAAGGAGATTTTCCCCTTGAAAACCCGTTTTTCTTTAATAAAGACCCTTAAACCTTACAAACCCTATCAAATTTGGTATCAGTGGAAAGGTCTTGACCTCACCTTTCATGTGATACCACTTGTAGAATTCTATCTTTCGATCACACAGAGTTATAACCCTTTTTTATTTGTAAACAAAGGAGATTTTCCCCTTGAAAACCCGTTTTTCTTTAATAAAGACCCTTAAACCTTACAAACCCTATCAAATTTGGTATCAGTGGAAAGGTCTTGACCTCACCTTTCATGTGATACCACTTGTAGAATTCTATCTTTCGATCACACAGAGTTATAACCCTTTTTTATTTGTAAACAAAGGAGATTTTCCCCTTGAAAACCCGTTTTTCTTTAATAAAGACCCTTAAACCTTACAAACCCTATCAAATTTGGTATCAGTGGAAAGGTCTTGACCTCACCTTTCATGTGATACCACTTGTAGAATTCTATCTTTCGATCACACAGAGTTATAACTATTTTTTATTTGTAAACAAAGGAGATTTTCCCCTTGAAAACCCGTTTTTCTTTAATAAAGACCCTTAAACCTTACAAACCCTATCAAATTTGGTATCAGTGGAAAGGTCTTGACCTCACCTTTCATGTGATACCACTTGTAGAATTCTATCTTTCGATCACACAGAGTTATAACCCTTTTTTATTTGTAAACAAAGGAGATTTTCCCCTTGAAACCCGTTTTTCTTTAATAAAGACCCTTAAACCTTACAAACCCTATCAAATTTGGTATCAGTGGAAAGGTCTTGACCTCACCTTTCATGTGATACCACTTGTAGAATTCTATCTTTGGATCACACAGAGTTATAACCCTTTTTTATTTGTAAACAAAGGAGATTTTCCCCTTGAAAACCCGTTTTTCTTTAATGAAGACCCTTAAACCTTACAAACCCTATCAAATTTGGTATCAGTGGAAAGGTCTTGACCTCACCTTTCATGTGATACCACTTGTAGAATTCTATCTTTCGATCACACAGAGTTATAACCCTTTTTATTTGTAAATAAAAGGAGATTTTCCCCTTGAAAACCCGATTTTCTTTAATAAAAACCCTTAAACCTTACAAACCCTATCAAATTTGGTATCAGTGGAAAGGTCTTGACCTCACCTTTCATGTGATACCACTTGTAGAATTCTATCTTTCGATCACACAGAGTTATAACCCTTTTTTATTTGTAAACAAAGGAGATTTTCCCTTGAAAACCCGTTTTTCTTTAATAAAGACCCTTAAACCTTACAAACCCTATCAAATTTGGTATCAGTGGAAAGGTCTTGACCTCACCTTTCATGTGATACCACTTGTAGAATTCTATCTTTCGATCACACAGAGTTATAACCCTTTTTTATTTGTAAACAAAGGAGATTTTCCCCTTGAAAACCCGTTTTTCTTTAATAAAGACCCTTAAACCTTACAAACCCTATCAAATTTGGTATCAGTGGAAAGGTCTTGACCTCACCTTTCATGTGATACCACTTGTAGAATTCTATCTTTCGATCACACAGAGTTATAACCCTTTTTATTTGTAAACAAAGGAGATTTTCCCCTTGAAAACCCGTTTTTCTTTAATAAAGACCCTTAAACCTTACAAACCCTATCAAATTTGGTATCAGTGGAAAGGTCTTGACCTCACCTTTCATGTGATACCACTTGTAGAATTCTATCTTTCGATCACACAGAGTTATAACCCTTTTTTATTTGTAAACAAAGGAGATTTTCCCCTTGAAACCCGTTTTTCTTTAATAAAGACCCTTAAACCTTACAAACCCTATCAAATTTGGTATCAGTGGAAAGGTCTTGACCTCACCTTTCATGTGATACCACTTGTAGAATTCTATCTTTGGATCACACAGAGTTATAACCCTTTTTTATTTGTAAACAAAGGAGATTTTCCCCTTGAAAACCCGTTTTTCTTTAATGAAGACCCTTAAACCTTACAAACCCTATCAAATTTGGTATCAGTGGAAAGGTCTTGACCTCACCTTTCATGTGATACCACTTGTAGAATTCTATCTTTCGATCACACAGAGTTATAACCCTTTTTTATTTGTAAACAAAGGAGATTTTCCCCTTGAAAACCCGTTTTTCTTTAATAAAGACCCTTAAACCTTACAAACCCTATCAAATTTGGTATCAGTGGAAAGGTCTTGACCTCACCTTTCATGTGATACCACTTGTAGAATTCTATCTTTCGATCACACAGAGTTATAACCCTTTTTTATTTGTAAACAAAGGAGATTTTCCCCTTGAAAACCCGTTTTTCTTTAATAAAGACCCTTAAACCTTACAAACCCTATCAAAATTGGTATCAGTGGAAAGGTCTTGACCTCACCTTTCATGTGATACCACTTGTAGAATTCTATCTTTGGATCACACAGAGTTATAACCCTTTTTTATTTGTAAACAAAGGAGATTTTTCCCTTGAAAACCCGTTTTTCTTTAATAAAGACCCTTAAACCTTACAAACCCTATCAAATTTGGTATCAGTGGAAAGGTCTTGACCTCACCTTTCATGTGATACCACTTGTAGAATTCTATCTTTCGATCACACAGAGTTATAACCCTTTTTTATTTGTAAACAAAGGAGATTTTTCCCTTGAAAACCCGTTTTTCTTTAATAAAGACCCTTAAACCTTACAAACCCTATCAAATTTGGTATCAGTGGAAAGGTCTTGACCTCACCTTTCATGTGATACCACTTGTAGAATTCTATCTTTCGATCACACAGAGTTATAACCCTTTTTTTATTTGTAAACAAAGGAGATTTTCCCCTTGAAACCCGTTTTTCTTTAATAAAGACCCTTAAACCTTACAAACCCTATCAAATTTGGTATCAGTGGAAAGGTCTTGACCTCACCTTTCATGTGATACCACTTGTAGAATTCTATCTTTCGATCACACAGAGTTATAACCCTTTTTTATTTGTAAACAAAGGAGATTTTCCCCTTGAAACCCGTTTTTCTTTAATAAAGACCCTTAAACCTTACAAACCCTATCAAATTTGGTATCAGTGGAAAGGTCTTGACCTCACCTTTCATGTGATACCACTTGTAGAATTCTATCTTTGGATCACACAGAGTTATAACCCTTTTTTATTTGTAAACAAAGGAGATTTTCCCCTTGAAAACCCGTTTTTCTTTAATAAAGACCCTTAAACCTTACAAACCCTATCAAATTTGGTATCAGTGGAAAGGTCTTGACCTCACCTTTCATGTGATACCACTTGTAGAATTCTATCTTTCGATCACACAGAGTTATAACCCTTTTTTATTTGTAAACAAAGGAGATTTTCCCCTTGAAAACCCGTTTTTCTTTAATAAAGACCCTTAAACCTTACAAACCCTATCAAATTTGGTATCAGTGGAAAGGTCTTGACCTCACCTTTCATGTGATACCACTTGTAGAATTCTATCTTTCGATCACACAGAGTTATAACCCTTTTTTATTTGTAAACAAAGGAGATTTTCCCCTTGAAAACCCGTTTTTCTTTAATAAAGACCCTTAAACCTTACAAACCCTATCAAATTTGGTATCAGTGGAAAGGTCTTGACCTCACCTTTCATGTGATACCACTTGTAGAATTCTATCTTTCGATCACACAGAGTTATAACCCTTTTTTATTTGTAAACAAAGGAGATTTTCCCCTTGAAAACCCGTTTTTCTTTAATGAAGACCCTTAAACCTTACAAACCCTATCAAATTTGGTATCAGTGGAAAGGTCTTGACCTCACCTTTCATGTGATACCACTTGTAGAATTCTATCTTTCGATCACACAGAGTTATAACCCTTTTTTATTTGTAAACAAAGGAGATTTTCCCCTTGAAAACCCGTTTTTCTTTAATAAAGACCCTTAAACCTTACAAACCCTATCAAATTTGGTATCAGTGGAAAGGTCTTGACCTCACCTTTCATGTGATACCACTTGTAGAATTCTATCTTTCGATCACACAGAGTTATAACCTTTTTTATTTGTAAACAAAGGAGATTTTCCCCTTGAAAACCCGTTTTTCTTTAATAAAGACCCTTAAACCTTACAAACCCTATCAAATTTGGTATCAGTGGAAAGGTCTTGACCTCACCTTTCATGTGATACCACTTGTAGAATTCTATCTTTCGATCACACAGAGTTATAACCCTTTTTTATTTGTAAACAAAGGAGATTTTCCCCTTGAAAACCCGTTTTTCTTTAATAAAGACCCTTAAACCTTACAAACCCTATCAAATTTGGTATCAGTGGAAAGGTCTTGACCTCACCTTTCATGTGATACCACTTGTAGAATTCTATCTTTCGATCACACAGAGTTATAACCCTTTTTTATTTGTAAACAAAGGAGATTTTCCCCTTGAAAACCCGTTTTTCTTTAATAAAGACCCTTAAACCTTACAAACCCTATCAAATTTGGTATCAGTGGAAAGGTCTTGACCTCACCTTTCATGTGATACCACTTGTAGAATTCTATCTTTGGATCACACAGAGTTATAACCCTTTTTTATTTGTAAACAAAGGAGATTTTCCCCTTGAAAACCCGTTTTTCTTTAATAAAGACCCTTAAACCTTACAAACCCTATCAAATTTGGTATCAGTGGAAAGGTCTTGACCTCACCTTTCATGTGATACCACTTGTAGAATTCTATCTTTCGATCACACAGAGTTATAACCCTTTTTTATTTGTAAACAAAGGAGATTTTCCCCTTGAAAACCCGTTTTTCTTTAATAAAGACCCTTAAACCTTACAAACCCTATCAAATTTGGTATCAGTGGAAAGGTCTTGACCTCACCTTTCATGTGATACCACTTGTAGAATTCTATCTTTGGATCACACAGAGTTATAACCCTTTTTTATTTGTAAACAAAGGAGATTTTCCCCTTGAAAACCCGTTTTTCTTTAATAAAGACCCTTAAACCTTACAAACCCTATCAAATTTGGTATCAGTGGAAAGGTCTTGACCTCACCTTTCATGTGATACCACTTGTAGAATTCTATCTTTCGATCACACAGAGTTATAACCCTTTTTTATTTGTAAACAAAGGAGATTTTCCCCTTGAAAACCCGTTTTTCTTTAATAAAGACCCTTAAACCTTACAAACCCTATCAAATTTGGTATCAGTGGAAAGGTCTTGACCTCACCTTTCATGTGATACCACTTGTAGAATTCTATCTTTCGATCACACAGAGTTATAACCCTTTTTTTTTGTAAACAAAGGAGATTTTCCCCTTGAAAACCCGTTTTTCTTTAATAAAGACCCTTAAACCTTACAAACCCTATCAAATTTGGTATCAGTGGAAAGGTCTTGACCTCACCTTTCATGTGATACCACTTGTAGAATTCTATCTTTCGATCACACAGAGTTATAACCCTTTTTTATTTGTAAACAAAGGAGATTTTTCCCTTGAAAACCCGTTTTTCTTTAATAAAGACCCTTAAACCCTACAAACCCTATCAAATTTGGTATCAGTGGAAAGGTCTTGACCTCACCTTTCATGTGATACCACTTGTAGAATTCTATCTTTCGATCACACAGAGTTATAACCCTTTTTTTATTTGTAAACAAAGGAGATTTTCCCCTTGAAAACCCGTTTTTCTTTAATAAAGACCCTTAAACCTTACAAACCCTATCAAATTTGGTATCAGTGGAAAGGTCTTGACCTCACCTTTCATGTGATACCACTTGTAGAATTCTATCTTTCGATCACACAGAGTTATAACCCTTTTTTATTTGTAAACAAAGGAGATTTTCCCCTTGAAAACCCGTTTTTCTTTAATAAAGACCCTTAAACCTTACAAACCCTATCAAATTTGGTATCAGTGGAAAGGTCTTGACCTCACCTTTCATGTGATACCACTTGTAGAATTCTATCTTTGGATCACACAGAGTTATAACCCTTTTTATTTGTAAACAAAGGAGATTTTCCCCTTGAAAACCCGTTTTTCTTTAATAAAGACCCTTAAACCTTACAAACCCTATCAAATTTGGTATCAGTGGAAAGGTCTTGACCTCACCTTTCATGTGATACCACTTGTAGAATTCTATCTTTCGATCACACAGAGTTATAACCCTTTTTTATTTGTAAACAAAGGAGATTTTCCCCTTGAAAACCCGTTTTTCTTTAATAAAGACCCTTAAACCTTACAAACCCTATCAAATTTGGTATCAGTGGAAAGGTCTTGACCTCACCTTTCATGTGATACCACTTGTAGAATTCTATCTTTCGATCACACAGAGTTATAACCCTTTTTTATTTGTAAACAAAGGAGATTTTCCCCTTGAAAACCCGTTTTTCTTTAATAAAGACCCTTAAACCTTACAAACCCTATCAAATTTGGTATCAGTGGAAAGGTCTTGACCTCACCTTTCATGTGATACCACTTGTAGAATTCTATCTTTCGATCACACAGAGTTATAACCCTTTTTTATTTGTAAACAAAGGAGATTTTCCCCTTGAAAACCCGTTTTTCTTTAATAAAGACCCTTAAACCTTACAAACCCTATCAAATTTGGTATCAGTGGAAAGGTCTTGACCTCACCTTTCATGTGATACCACTTGTAGAATTCTATCTTTGGATCACACAGAGTTATAACCCTTTTTTATTTGTAAACAAAGGAGATTTTCCTTTGAAACCCGTTTTTCTTTAATAAAGACACTTCAACCATACAAACCCTATCAAATTTGGTATCAGTGGAAAGGTCTTGACCTCACCTTTCATGTGATACCACTTGTAGAATTCTATCTTTCGATCACACAGAGTTATAACCCTTTTTTATTTGTAAACAAAGGAGATTTTCCCCTTGAAAACCCGTTTTTCTTTAATAAAGACCCTTAAACCTTACAAACCCTATCAAATTTGGTATCAGTGGAAAGGTCTTGACCTCACCTTTCATGTGATACCACTTGTAGAATTCTATCTTTCGATCACACAGAGTTATAACCCTTTTTTATTTGTAAACAAAGGAGATTTTCCCCTTGAAAACCCGTTTTTCTTTAATAAAGACCCTTAAACCTTACAAACCCTATCAAATTTGGTATCAGTGGAAAGGTCTTGACCTCACCTTTCATGTGATACCACTTGTAGAATTCTATCTTTCGATCACACAGAGTTATAACCCTTTTTTATTTGTAAACAAAGGAGATTTTCCCCTTGAAAACCCGTTTTTCTTTAATAAAGACCCTTAAACCTTACAAACCCTATCAAATTTGGTATCAGTGGAAAGGTCTTGACCTCACCTTTCATGTGATACCACTTGTAGAATTCTATCTTTGGATCACACAGAGTTATAACCCTTTTTTATTTGTAAACAAAGGAGATTTTCCCCTTGAAAACCCGTTTTTCTTTAATAAAGACCCTTAAACCTTACAAACCCTATCAAATTTGGTATCAGTGGAAAGGTCTTGACCTCACCTTTCATGTGATACCACTTGTAGAATTCTATCTTTCGATCACACAGAGTTATAACCCTTTTTTATTTGTAAACAAAGGAGATTTTCCCCTTGAAAACCCGTTTTTCTTTAATAAAGACCCTTAAACCTTACAAACCCTATCAAATTTGGTATCAGTGGAAAGGTCTTGACCTCACCTTTCATGTGATACCACTTGTAGAATTCTATCTTTGGATCACACAGAGTTATAACCCTTTTTTATTTGTAAACAAAGGAGATTTTCCCTTGAAAACCCGTTTTTCTTTAATAAAGACCCTTAAACCTTACAAACCCTATCAAATTTGGTATCAGTGGAAAGGTCTTGACCTCACCTTTCATGTGATACCACTTGTAGAATTCTATCTTTCGATCACACAGAGTTATAACCCTTTTTTATTTGTAAACAAAGGAGATTTTCCCCTTGAAAACCCGTTTTTCTTTAATAAAGACCCTTAAACCTTACAAACCCTATCAAATTTGGTATCAGTGGAAAGGTCTTGACCTCACCTTTCATGTGATACCACTTGTAGAATTCTATCTTTCGATCACACAGAGTTATAACCCTTTTTATTTGTAAACAAAGGAGATTTTCCCCTTGAAAACCCGTTTTTCTTTAATAAAGACCCTTAAACCTTACAAACCCTATCAAATTTGGTATCAGTGGAAAGGTCTTGACCTCACCTTTCATGTGATACCACTTGTAGAATTCTATCTTTCGATCACACAGAGTTATAACCCTTTTTTATTTGTAAACAAAGGAGATTTTCCCCTTGAAAACCCGTTTTTCTTTAATAAAGACCCTTAAACCTTACAAACCCTATCAAATTTGGTATCAGTGGAAAGGTCTTGACCTCACCTTTCATGTGATACCACTTGTAGAATTCTATCTTTCGATCACACAGAGTTATAACCCTTTTTTATTTGTAAACAAAGGAGATTTTCCCCTTGAAACCCGTTTTTCTTTAATAAAGACCCTTAAACCTTACAAACCCTATCAAATTTGGTATCAGTGGAAAGGTCTTGACCTCACCTTTCATGTGATACCACTTGTAGAATTCTATCTTTGGATCACACAGAGTTATAACCCTTTTTTATTTGTAAACAAAGGAGATTTTCCCCTTGAAAACCCGTTTTTCTTTAATAAAGACCCTTAAACCTTACAAACCCTATCAAATTTGGTATCAGTGGAAAGGTCTTGACCTCACCTTTCATGTGATACCACTTGTAGAATTCTATCTTTCGATCACACAGAGTTATAACCCTTTTTTATTTGTAAACAAAGGAGATTTTCCCCTTGAAAACCCGTTTTTCTTTAATAAAGACCCTTAAACCTTACAAACCCTATCAAATTTGGTATCAGTGGAAAGGTCTTGACCTCACCTTTCATGTGATACCACTTCTAGAATTCTATCTTTCGATCACACAGAGTTATAACCCTTTTTTATTTGTAAACAAAGGAGATTTTCCCTTGAAAACCGGTTTTTCTTTAATAAAGACCCTTAAACCTTACAAACCCTATCAAATTTGGTATCAGTGGAAAGGTCTTGACCTCACCTTTCATGTGATACCACTTGTAGAATTCTATCTTTCGATCACACAGAGTTATAACCCTTTTTTATTTGTAAACAAAGGAGATTTTCCCCTTGAAAACCCGTTTTTCTTTAATAAAGACCCTTAAACCTTACAAACCCTATCAAATTTGGTATCAGTGGAAAGGTCTTGACCTCACCTTTCATGTGATACCACTTGTAGAATTCTATCTTTCGATCACACAGAGTTATAACCCTTTTTTATTTGTAAACAAAGGAGATTTTCCCCTTGAAAACCCGTTTTTCTTTAATAAAGACCCTTAAACCTTACAAACCCTATCAAATTTGGTATCAGTGGAAAGGTCTTGACCTCACCTTTCATGTGATACCACTTGTAGAATTCTATCTTTCGATCACACAGAGTTATAACCCTTTTTTATTTGTAAACAAAGGAGATTTTCCCCTTGAAAACCCGTTTTTCTTTAATAAAGACCCTTAAACCTTACAAACCCTATCAAATTTGGTATCAGTGGAAAGGTCTTGACCTCACCTTTCATGTGATACCACTTGTAGAATTCTATCTTTCGATCACACAGAGTTATAACCCTTTTTTATTTGTAAACAAAGGAGATTTTCCCCTTGAAAACCCGTTTTTCTTTAATAAAGACCCTTAAACCTTACAAACCCTATCAAATTTGGTATCAGTGGAAAGGTCTTGACCTCACCTTTCATGTGATACCACTTGTAGAATTCTATCTTTGGATCACACAGAGTTATAACCCTTTTTTATTTGTAAACAAAGGAGATTTTCCCTTGAAAACCCGTTTTTCTTTAATAAAGACCCTTAAACCTTACAAACCCTATCAAATTTGGTATCAGTGGAAAGGTCTTGACCTCACCTTTCATGTGATACCACTTGTAGAATTCTATCTTTGGATCACACAGAGTTATAACCCTTTTTTATTTGTAAACAAAGGAGATTTTCCCCTTGAAAACCCGTTTTTCTTTAATAAAGACCCTTAAACCTTACAAACCCTATCAAATTTGGTATCAGTGGAAAGGTCTTGACCTCACCTTTCATGTGATACCACTTGTAGAATTCTATCTTTCGATCACACAGAGTTATAACCCTTTTTTATTTGTAAACAAAGGAGATTTTCCCCTTGAAAACCCGTTTTTCTTTAATAAAGACCCTTAAACCTTACAAACCCTATCAAATTTGGTATCAGTGGAAAGGTCTTGACCTCACCTTTCATGTGATACCACTTGTAGAATTCTATCTTTGGATCACACAGAGTTATAACCCTTTTTTATTTGTAAACAAAGGAGATTTTCCCCTTGAAAACCCGTTTTTCTTTAATAAAGACCCTTAAACCTTACAAACCCTATCAAATTTGGTATCAGTGGAAAGGTCTTGACCTCACCTTTCATGTGATACCACTTGTAGAATTCTATCTTTCGATCACACAGAGTTATAACCCTTTTTTTTGTAAACAAAGGAGATTTTCCCCTTGAAAACCCGTTTTTCTTTAATAAAGACCCTTAAACCTTACAAACCCTATCAAATTTGGTATCAGTGGAAAGGTCTTGACCTCACCTTTCATGTGATACCACTTGTAGAATTCTATCTTTCGATCACACAGAGTTATAACCCTTTTTTATTTGTAAACAAAGGAGATTTTCCCCTTGAAAACCCGTTTTTCTTTAATAAAGACCCTTAAACCTTACAAACCCTATCAAATTTGGTATCAGTGGAAAGGTCTTGACCTCACCTTTCATGTGATACCACTTGTAGAATTCTATCTTTCGATCACACAGAGTTATAACCCTTTTTTATTTGTAAACAAAGGAGATTTTCCCCTTGAAAACCCGTTTTTCTTTAATAAAGACCCTTAAACCTTACAAACCCTATCAAATTTGGTATCAGTGGAAAGGTCTTGACCTCACCTTTCATGTGATACCACTTGTAGAATTCTATCTTTCGATCACACAGAGTTATAACCCTTTTTTATTTGTAAACAAAGGAGATTTTCCCCTTGAAAACCCGTTTTTCTTTAATGAAGACCCTTAAACCTTACAAACCCTATCAAATTTGTATCAGTGGAAAGGTCTTGACCTCACCTTTCATGTGATACCACTTGTAGAATTCTATCTTTCGATCACACAGAGTTATAACCCTTTTTTATTTGTAAACAAAGGAGATTTTCCCCTTGAAAACCCGTTTTTCTTTAATAAAGACCCTTAAACCTTACAAACCCTATCAAATTTGGTATCAGTGGAAAGGTCTTGACCTCACCTTTCATGTGATACCACTTGTAGAATTCTATCTTTCGATCACACAGAGTTATAACCCTTTTTTATTTGTAAACAAAGGAGATTTTCCCCTTGAAAACCCGTTTTTCTTTAATAAAGACCCTTAAACCTTACAAACCCTATCAAATTTGGTATCAGTGGAAAGGTCTTGACCTCACCTTTCATGTGATACCACTTGTAGAATTCTATCTTTCGATCACACAGAGTTATAACCCTTTTTTATTTGTAAACAAAGGAGATTTTCCCCTTGAAAACCCGTTTTTCTTTAATGAAGACCCTTAAACCTTACAAACCCTATCAAATTTGCTATCAGTGGAAAGGTCTTGACCTCACCTTTCATGTGATACCACTTGTAGAATTCTATCTTTGGATCACACAGAGTTATAACCCTTTTTTATTTGTAAACAAAGGAGATTTTCCCCTTGAAAACCCGTTTTTCTTTAATAAAGACCCTTAAACCTTACAAACCCTATCAAATTTGGTATCAGTGGAAAGGTCTTGACCTCACCTTTCATGTGATACCACTTGTAGAATTCTATCTTTCTATCACACAGAGTTATAACCATTTTTTATTTGTAAACAAAGGAGATTTTCCCCTTGAAAACCCGTTTTTCTTTAATAAAGACCCTTAAACCTTACAAACCCTATCAAATTTGGTATCAGTGGAAAGGTCTTGACCTCACCTTTCATGTGATACCACTTGTAGAATTCTATCTTTCGATCACACAGAGTTATAACCCTTTTTTATTTGTAAACAAAGGAGATTTTCCCCTTGAAAACCCGTTTTTCTTTAATGAAGACCCTTAAACCTTACAAACCCTATCAAATTTGGTATCAGTGGAAAGGTCTTGACCTCACCTTTCATGTGATACCACTTGTAGAATTCTATCTTTCGATCACACAGAGTTATAACCCTTTTTTATTTGTAAACAAAGGAGATTTTCCCTTGAAAACCCGTTTTTCTTTAATAAAGACCCTTAAACCTTACAAACCCTATCAAATTTGGTATCAGTGGAAAGGTCTTGACCTCACCTTTCATGTGATACCACTTGTAGAATTCTATCTTTCGATCACACAGAGTTATAACCCTTTTTTATTTGTAAACAAAGGAGATTTTCCCCTTGAAAACCCGTTTTTCTTTAATAAAGACCCTTAAACCTTACAAACCCTATCAAATTTGGTATCAGTGGAAAGGTCTTGACCTCACCTTTCATGTGATACCACTTGTAGAATTCTATCTTTGGATCACACAGAGTTATAACCCTTTTTTATTTGTAAACAAAGGAGATTTTCCCCTTGAAAACCCGTTTTTCTTTAATAAAGACCCTTAAACCTTACAAACCCTATCAAATTTGGTATCAGTGGAAAGGTCTTGACCTCACCTTTCATGTGATACCACTTGTAGAATTCTATCTTTCGATCACACAGAGTTATAACCCTTTTTTATTTGTAAACAAAGGAGATTTTCCCCTTGAAAACCCGTTTTTCTTTAATAAAGACCCTTAAACCTTACAAACCCTATCAAATTTGGTATCAGTGGAAAGGTCTTGACCTCACCTTTCATGTGATACCACTTGTAGAATTCTATCTTTCGATCACACAGAGTTATAACCCTTTTTTATTTGTAAACAAAGGAGATTTTCCCCTTGAAAACCCGTTTTTCTTTAATGAAGACCCTTAAACCTTACAAACCCTATCAAATTTGGTATCAGTGGAAAGGTCTTGACCTCACCTTTCATGTGATACCACTTGTAGAATTCTATCTTTCGATCACACAGAGTTATAACCCTTTTTTATTTGTAAACAAAGGAGATTTTCCCCTTGAAAACCCGTTTTTCTTTAATAAAGACCCTTAAACCTTACAAACCCTATCAAATTTGGTATCAGTGGAAAGGTCTTGACCTCACCTTTCATGTGATACCACTTGTAGAATTCTATCTTTCGATCACACAGAGTTATAACCCTTTTTTATTTGTAAACAAAGGAGATTTTCCCCTTGAAAACCCGTTTTTCTTTAATAAAGACCCTTAAACCTTACAAACCCTATCAAATTTGGTATCAGTGGAAAGGTCTTGACCTCACCTTTCATGTGATACCACTTGTAGAATTCTATCTTTGGATCACACAGAGTTATAACCCTTTTTTATTTGTAAACAAAGGAGATTTTCCCCTTGAAAACCCGTTTTTCTTTAATAAAGACCCTTAAACCTTACAAACCCTATCAAATTTGGTATCAGTGGAAAGGTCTTGACCTCACCTTTCATGTGATACCACTTGTAGAATTCTATCTTTCGATCACACAGAGTTATAACCCTTTTTTATTTGTAAACAAAGGAGATTTTCCCTTGAAAACCCGTTTTTCTTTAATAAAGACCCTTAAACCTTACAAACCCTATCAAATTTGGTATCAGTGGAAAGGTCTTGACCTCACCTTTCATGTGATACCACTTGTAGAATTCTATCTTTGGATCACACAGAGTTATAACCCTTTTTTATTTGTAAACAAAGGAGATTTTCCCCTTGAAAACCCGTTTTTCTTTAATAAAGACCCTTAAACCTTACAAACCCTATCAAAGTTTGTATCAGTGGAAAGGTCTTGACCTCACCTTTCATGTGATACCACTTGTAGAATTCTATCTTTCGATCACACAGAGTTATAACCCTTTTTTATTTGTAAACAAAGGAGATTTTCCCTTGAAAACCCGTTTTTCTTTAATAAAGACCCTTAAACCTTACAAACCCTATCAAATTTGGTATCAGTGGAAAGGTCTTGACCTCACCTTTCATGTGATACCACTTGTAGAATTCTATCTTTGGATCACACAGAGTTATAACCCTTTTTTATTTGTAAACAAAGGAGATTTTCCCTTGAAAACCCGTTTTTCTTTAATAAAGACCCTTAAACCTTACAAACCCTATCAAATTTGGTATCAGTGGAAAGGTCTTGACCTCACCTTTCATGTGATACCACTTGTAGAATTCTATCTTTCGATCACACAGAGTTATAACCCTTTTTTATTTGTAAACAAAGGAGATTTTCCCCTTGAAAACCCGTTTTTCTTTAATAAAGACCCTTAAACCTTACAAACCCTATCAAATTTGGTATCAGTGGAAAGGTCTTGACCTCACCTTTCATGTGATACCACTTGTAGAATTCTATCTTTCGATCACACAGAGTTATAACCCTTTTTTATTTGTAAACAAAGGAGATTTTCCCCTTGAAAACCCGTTTTTCTTTAATAAAGACCCTTAAACCTTACAAACCCTATCAAATTTGGTATCAGTGGAAAGGTCTTGACCTCACCTTTCATGTGATACCACTTGTAGAATTCTATCTTTCGATCACACAGAGTTATAACCCTTTTTTATTTGTAAACAAAGGAGATTTTCCCCTTGAAAACCCGTTTTTCTTTAATAAAGACCCTTAAACCTTACAAACCCTATCAAATTTGGTATCAGTGGAAAGGTCTTGACCTCACCTTTCATGTGATACCACTTGTAGAATTCTATCTTTGGATCACACAGAGTTATAACCCTTTTTTATTTGTAAACAAAGGAGATTTTCCCCTTGAAAACCCGTTTTTCTTTAATAAAGACCCTTAAACCTTACAAACCCTATCAAATTTGGTATCAGTGGAAAGGTCTTGACCTCACCTTTCATGTGATACCACTTGTAGAATTCTATCTTTCGATCACACAGAGTTATAACCCTTTTTTATTTGTAAACAAAGGAGATTTTCCCCTTGAAAACCCGTTTTTCTTTAATAAAGACCCTTAAACCTTACAAACCCTATCAAATTTGGTATCAGTGGAAAGGTCTTGACCTCACCTTTCATGTGATACCACTTGTAGAATTCTATCTTTCGATCACACAGAGTTATAACCCTTTTTTATTTGTAAACAAAGGAGATTTTCCCCTTGAAAACCCGTTTTTCTTTAATAAAGACCCTTAAACCTTACAAACCCTATCAAATTTGGTATCAGTGGAAAGGTCTTGACCTCACCTTTCATGTGATACCACTTGTAGAATTCTATCTTTGGATCACACAGAGTTATAACCCTTTTTTATTTGTAAACAAAGGAGATTTTCCCCTTGAAAACCCGTTTTTCTTTAATAAAGACCCTTAAACCTTACAAACCCTATCAAATTTGGTATCAGTGGAAAGGTCTTGACCTCACCTTTCATGTGATACCACTTGTAGAATTCTATCTTTCGATCACACAGAGTTATAACCCTTTTTTATTTGTAAACAAAGGAGATTTTCCCCTTGAAAACCCGTTTTTCTTTAATAAAGACCCTTAAACCTTACAAACCCTATCAAATTTGGTATCAGTGGAAAGGTCTTGACCTCACCTTTCATGTGATACCACTTGTAGAATTCTATCTTTGGATCACACAGAGTTATAACCCTTTTTTATTTGTAAACAAAGGAGATTTTCCCCTTGAAAACCCGTTTTTCTTTAATAAAGACCCTTAAACCTTACAAACCCTATCAAATTTGGTATCAGTGGAAAGGTCTTGACCTCACCTTTCATGTGATACCACTTGTAGAATTCTATCTTTCGATCACACAGAGTTATAACCCTTTTTTATTTGTAAACAAAGGAGATTTTCCCCTTGAAAACCCGTTTTTCTTTAATAAAGACCCTTAAACCTTACAAACCCTATCAAATTTGGTATCAGTGGAAAGGTCTTGACCTCACCTTTCATGTGATACCACTTGTAGAATTCTATCTTTCGATCACACAGAGTTATAACCCTTTTTTATTTGTAAACAAAGGAGATTTTCCCCTTGAAAACCCGTTTTTCTTTAATAAAGACCCTTAAACCTTACAAACCCTATCAAATTTGGTATCAGTGGAAAGGTCTTGACCTCACCTTTCATGTGATACCACTTGTAGAATTCTATCTTTGGATCACACAGAGTTATAACCCTTTTTTATTTGTAAACAAAGGAGATTTTCCCCTTGAAAACCCGTTTTTCTTTAAAGACCCTTAAACCTTACAAACCCTATCAAATTTGGTATCAGTGGAAAGGTCTTGACCTCACCTTTCATGTGATACCACTTGTAGAATTCTATCTTTGGATCACACAGAGTTATAACCCTTTTTTATTTGTAAACAAAGGAGATTTTCCCCTTGAAAACCCGTTTTTCTTTAATAAAGACCCTTAAACCTTACAAACCCTATCAAATTTGGTATCAGTGGAAAGGTCTTGACCTCACCTTTCATGTGATACCACTTGTAGAATTCTATCTTTCGATCACACAGAGTTATAACCCTTTTTTATTTGTAAACAAAGGAGATTTTCCCCTTGAAAACCCGTTTTTCTTTAATAAAGACCCTTAAACCTTACAAACCCTATCAAATTTGGTATCAGTGGAAAGGTCTTGACCTCACCTTTCATGTGATACCACTTGTAGAATTCTATCTTTGGATCACACAGAGTTATAACCCTTTTTTATTTGTAAACAAAGGAGATTTTCCCCTTGAAAACCCGTTTTTCTTTAATGAAGACCCTTAAACCTTACAAACCCTATCAAATTTGGTATCAGTGGAAAGGTCTTGACCTCACCTTTCATGTGATACCACTTGTAGAATTCTATCTTTCGATCACACAGAGTTATAACCCTTTTTTATTTGTAAACAAAGGAGATTTTCCCTTGAAAACCCGTTTTTCTTTAATAAAGACCCTTAAACCTTACAAACCCTATCAAATTTGGTATCAGTGGAAAGGTCTTGACCTCACCTTTCATGTGATACCACTTGTAGAATTCTATCTTTGGATCACACAGAGTTATAACCCTTTTTTATTTGTAAACAAAGGAGATTTTCCCCTTATAAAACCCGTTTTTCTTTAATAAAGACCCTTAAACCTTACAAACCCTATCAAATTTGGTATCAGTGGAAAGGTCTTGACCTCACCTTTCATGTGATACCACTTGTAGAATTCTATCTTTCGATCACACAGAGTTATAACCCTTTTTTATTTGTAAACAAAGGAGATTTTCCCCTTGAAAACCCGTTTTTCTTTAATAAAGACCCTTAAACCTTACAAACCCTATCAAATTTGGTATCAGTGGAAAGGTCTTGACCTCACCTTTCATGTGATACCACTTGTAGAATTCTATCTTTGGATCACACAGAGTTATAACCCTTTTTTATTTGTAAACAAAGGAGATTTTCCCTTGAAAACCCGTTTTTCTTTAATAAAGACCCTTAAACCTTACAAACCCTATCAAATTTGGTATCAGTGGAAAGGTCTTGACCTCACCTTTCATGTGATACCACTTGTAGAATTCTATCTTTCGATCACACAGAGTTATAACCCTTTTTTATTTGTAAACAAAGGAGATTTTCCCCTTGAAAACCCGTTTTTCTTTAATAAAGACCCTTAAACCTTACAAACCCTATCAAATTTGGTATCAGTGGAAAGGTCTTGACCTCACCTTTCATGTGATACCACTTGTAGAATTCTATCTTTCGATCACACAGAGTTATAACCCTTTTTTATTTGTAAACAAAGGAGATTTTCCCCTTGAAAACCCGTTTTTCTTTAATAAAGACCCTTAAACCTTACAAACCCTATCAAATTTGGTATCAGTGGAAAGGTCTTGACCTCACCTTTCATGTGATACCACTTGTAGAATTCTATCTTTCGATCACACAGAGTTATAACCCTTTTTTATTTGTAAACAAAGGAGATTTTCCCCTTGAAAACCCGTTTTTCTTTAATAAAGACCCTTAAACCTTACAAACCCTATCAAATTTGGTATCAGTGGAAAGGTCTTGACCTCACCTTTCATGTGATACCACTTGTAGAATTCTATCTTTCGATCACACAGAGTTATAACCCTTTTTTATTTGTAAACAAAGGAGATTTTCCCCTTGAAAACCCGTTTTTCTTTAATAAAGACCCTTAAACCTTACAAACCCTATCAAATTTGGTATCAGTGGAAAGGTCTTGACCTCACCTTTCATGTGATACCACTTCTAAAATTCTATCTTTCGATCACACAGAGTTATAACCCTTTTTTATTTGTAAACAAAGGAGATTTTCCCTTGAAAACCGGTTTTTCTTTAATAAAGACCCTTAAACCTTACAAACCCTATCAAATTTCCTATCGGTGGAAAGGTCTTGACCTCACCTTTCATGTGATACCACTTGTAGAATTCTATCTTTCGATCACACAGAGTTATAACCCTTTTTTATTTGTAAACAAAGGAGATTTTCCCCTTGAAAACCCGTTTTTCTTTAATGAAGACCCTTAAACCTTACAAACCCTATCAAATTTGGTATCAGTGGAAAGGTCTTGACCTCACCTTTCATGTGATACCACTTGTAGAATTCTATCTTTCGATCACACAGAGTTATAACCCTTTTTTATTTGTAAACAAAGGAGATTTTCCCCTTGAAAACCCGTTTTTCTTTAATAAAGACCCTTAAACCTTACAAACCCTATCAAATTTGGTATCAGTGGAAAGGTCTTGACCTCACCTTTCATGTGATACCACTTGTAGAATTCTATCTTTGGATCACACAGAGTTATAACCCTTTTTTATTTGTAAACAAAGGAGATTTTCCCCTTGAAAACCCGTTTTTCTTTAATAAAGACCCTTAAACCTTACAAACCCTATCAAATTTGGTATCAGTGGAAAGGTCTTGACCTCACCTTTCATGTGATACCACTTGTAGAATTCTATCTTTCTATCACACAGAGTTATAACCCTTTTTTATTTGTAAACAAAGGAGATTTTCCCCTTGAAACCCGTTTTTCTTTAATAAAGACCCTTAAACCTTACAAACCCTATCAAATTTGGTATCAGTGGAAAGGTCTTGACCTCACCTTTCATGTGATACCACTTGTAGAATTCTATCTTTCGATCACACAGAGTTATAACCCTTTTTTATTTGTAAACAAAGGAGATTTTCCCCTTGAAAACCCGTTTTTCTTTAATGAAGACCCTTAAACCTTACAAACCCTATCAAATTTGGTATCAGTGGAAAGGTCTTGACCTCACCTTTCATGTGATACCACTTGTAGAATTCTATCTTTCGATCACACAGAGTTATAACCCTTTTTTATTTGTAAACAAAGGAGATTTTCCCCTTGAAAACCCGTTTTTCTTTAATAAAGACCCTTAAACCTTACAAACCCTATCAAATTTGGTATCAGTGGAAAGGTCTTGACCTCACCTTTCATGTGATACCACTTGTAGAATTCTATCTTTGGATCACACAGAGTTATAACCCTTTTTTATTTGTAAACAAAGGAGATTTTCCCCTTGAAAACCCGTTTTTCTTTAATAAAGACCCTTAAACCTTACAAACCCTATCAAATTTGGTATCAGTGGAAAGGTCTTGACCTCACCTTTCATGTGATACCACTTGTAGAATTCTATCTTTCGATCACACAGAGTTATAACCCTTTTTTTTGTAAACAAAGGAGATTTTCCCCTTGAAAACCCGTTTTTCTTTAATAAAGACCCTTAAACCTTACAAACCCTATCAAATTTGTATCAGTGGAAAGGTCTTGACCTCACCTTTCATGTGATACCACTTGTAGAATTCTATCTTTCGATCACACAGAGTTATAACCCTTTTTTATTTGTAAACAAAGGAGATTTTCCCTTGAAAACCCGTTTTTCTTTAATAAAGACCCTTAAACCTTACAAACCCTATCAAATTTGGTATCAGTGGAAAGGTCTTGACCTCACCTTTCATGTGATACCACTTGTAGAATTCTATCTTTGGATCACACAGAGTTATAACCCTTTTTTATTTGTAAACAAAGGAGATTTTCCCCTTGAAAACCCGTTTTTCTTTAATAAAGACCCTTAAACCTTACAAACCCTATCAAATTTGGTATCAGTGGAAAGGTCTTGACCTCACCTTTCATGTGATACCACTTGTAGAATTCTATCTTTGGATCACACAGAGTTATAACCCTTTTTTATTTGTAAACAAAGGAGATTTTCCCCTTGAAAACCCGTTTTTCTTTAATGAAGACCCTTAAACCTTACAAACCCTATCAAATTTGGTATCAGTGGAAAGGTCTTGACCTCACCTTTCATGTGATACCACTTGTAGAATTCTATCTTTCGATCACACAGAGTTATAACCCTTTTTTATTTGTAAACAAAGGAGATTTTCCCCTTGAAAACCCGTTTTTCTTTAATAAAGACCCTTAAACCTTACAAACCCTATCAAATTTGGTATCAGTGGAAAGGTCTTGACCTCACCTTTCATGTGATACCACTTGTAGAATTCTATCTTTGGATCACACAGAGTTATAACCCTTTTTTATTTGTAAACAAAGGAGATTTTCCCCTTGAAAACCCGTTTTTCTTTAATAAAGACCCTTAAACCTTACAAACCCTATCAAATTTGGTATCAGTGGAAAGGTCTTGACCTCACCTTTCATGTGATACCACTTGTAGAATTCTATCTTTCTATCACACAGAGTTATAACCCTTTTTTATTTGTAAACAAAGGAGATTTTCCCTTGAAAACCCGTTTTTCTTTAATAAAGACCCTTAAACCTTACAAACCCTATCAAATTTGGTATCAGTGGAAAGGTCTTGACCTCACCTTTCATGTGATACCACTTGTAGAATTCTATCTTTGGATCACACAGAGTTATAACCCTTTTTTATTTGTAAACAAAGGAGATTTTCCCCTTGAAAACCCGTTTTTCTTTAATAAAGACCCTTAAACCTTACAAACCCTATCAAATTTGGTATCAGTGGAAAGGTCTTGACCTCACCTTTCATGTGATACCACTTGTAGAATTCTATCTTTCGATCACACAGAGTTATAACCCTTTTTTATTTGTAAACAAAGGAGATTTTCCCCTTGAAAACCCGTTTTTCTTTAATAAAGACCCTTAAACCTTACAAACCCTATCAAATTTGGTATCAGTGGAAAGGTCTTGACCTCACCTTTCATGTGATACCACTTGTAGAATTCTATCTTTGGATCACACAGAGTTATAACCCTTTTTTATTTGTAAACAAAGGAGATTTTCCCCTTGAAAACCCGTTTTTCTTTAATAAAGACCCTTAAACCTTACAAACCCTATCAAATTTGGTATCAGTGGAAAGGTCTTGACCTCACCTTTCATGTGATACCACTTGTAGAATTCTATCTTTGGATCACACAGAGTTATAACCCTTTTTTATTTGTAAACAAAGGAGATTTTCCCCTTGAAAACCCGTTTTTCTTTAATAAAGACCCTTAAACCTTACAAACCCTATCAATTTGTTATCAGTGGAAAGGTCTTGACCTCACCTTTCATGTGATACCACTTGTAGAATTCTATCTTTCGATCACACAGAGTTATAACCTTTTTTATTTGTAAACAAAGGAGATTTTCCCCTTGAAAACCCGTTTTTCTTTAATAAAGACCCTTAAACCTTACAAACCCTATCAAATTTGGTATCAGTGGAAAGGTCTTGACCTCACCTTTCATGTGATACCACTTGTAGAATTCTATCTTTGGATCACACAGAGTTATAACCCTTTTTTATTTGTAAACAAAGGAGATTTTCCCCTTGAAAACCGTTTTTCTTTAATGAAGACCCTTAAACCTTACAAACCCTATCAAATTTGGTATCAGTGGAAAGGTCTTGACCTCACCTTTCATGTGATACCACTTGTAGAATTCTATCTTTCGATCACACAGAGTTATAACCCTTTTTTATTTGTAAACAAAGGAGATTTTCCCCTTGAAAACCCGTTTTTCTTTAATAAAGACCCTTAAACCTTACAAACCCTATCAAATTTGGTATCAGTGGAAAGGTCTTGACCTCACCTTTCATGTGATACCACTTGTAGAATTCTATCTTTCGATCACACAGAGTTATAACCCTTTTTTATTTGTAAACAAAGGAGATTTTCCCCTTGAAAACCCGTTTTTCTTTAATAAAGACCCTTAAACCTTACAAACCCTATCAAATTTGGTATCAGTGGAAAGGTCTTGACCTCACCTTTCATGTGATACCACTTGTAGAATTCTATCTTTCGATCACACAGAGTTATAACCCTTTTTTATTTGTAAACAAAGGAGATTTTCCCTTGAAAACCCGTTTTTCTTTAATAAAGACCCTTAAACCTTACAAACCCTATCAAATTTGTATCAGTGGAAAGGTCTTGACCTCACCTTTCATGTGATACCACTTGTAGAATTCTATCTTTCGATCACACAGAGTTATAACCCTTTTTTATTTGTAAACAAAGGAGATTTTCCCCTTGAAAACCCGTTTTTCTTTAATAAAGACCCTTAAACCTTACAAACCCTATCAAATTTGGTATCAGTGGAAAGGTCTTGACCTCACCTTTCATGTGATACCACTTGTAGAATTCTATCTTTCGATCACACAGAGTTATAACCCTTTTTTATTTGTAAACAAAGGAGATTTTCCCCTTGAAAACCCGTTTTTCTTTAATAAAGACCCTTAAACCTTACAAACCCTATCAAATTTGGTATCAGTGGAAAGGTCTTGACCTCACCTTTCATGTGATACCACTTGTAGAATTCTATCTTTCGATCACACAGAGTTATAACCCTTTTTTATTTGTAAACAAAGGAGATTTTCCCCTTGAAAACCCGTTTTTCTTTAATAAAGACCCTTAAACCTTACAAACCCTATCAAATTTGGTATCAGTGGAAAGGTCTTGACCTCACCTTTCATGTGATACCACTTGTAGAATTCTATCTTTGGATCACACAGAGTTATAACCCTTTTTTATTTGTAAACAAAGGAGATTTTCCCCTTGAAAACCCGTTTTTCTTTAATAAAGACCCTTAAACCTTACAAACCCTATCAAATTTGGTATCAGTGGAAAGGTCTTGACCTCACCTTTCATGTGATACCACTTGTAGAATTCTATCTTTCGATCACACAGAGTTATAACCCTTTTTTATTTGTAAACAAAGGAGATTTTCCCCTTGAAAACCCGTTTTTCTTTAATAAAGACCCTTAAACCTTACAAACCCTATCAAATTTGGTATCAGTGGAAAGGTCTTGACCTCACCTTTCATGTGATACCACTTGTAGAATTCTATCTTTGGATCACACAGAGTTATAACCCTTTTTTATTTGTAAACAAAGGAGATTTTCCCCTTGAAAACCCGTTTTTCTTTAATGAAGACCCTTAAACCTTACAAACCCTATCAAATTTGCTAT
>CM068587.1:43947495-44114995 GCA_035048485.1 Pteria penguin
CTGATACCAACTTTGATAGGATTTGTAAGGTTTAAGGGTCTTTATTAAAGAAAAACGGGTTTTCAAGGGGAAAATCTCCTTTCTTTACAAAGAAAAAAGGGTTATAAGTCTGTGGGATCGAAAGATAGAATTCTACAAGTGGTATCACATGAAAGCTGAGGACAACACCTTTCCACTGGTATGAAATTTGATGGGGTTTGTAGGGTTTAAGGGTCTTTATTAAAGAAAAACGGGTTCCAAGTGGAAAATGTCATTTGTTTACAAATAAAAAAATGGTTATAACTCTGTAGGATCGAAAGATAGAATTCTACAAGTGGTATCACATGAAAGGTGAGGTCAAAACCTCTCTACTGATAGCAAATTTGATAGGGTTTAAAGGTTTAAGGGTCTTCATTAAAGAAAAACGGTTTTGCAAGTGTAAAATCCCCTTTGTTTACAAATAAAAAATGGTTATAACTCTGTAGGATCGAAAGATAGAATTCTACAAGTGGTATCACATGAAAGGTGAGGTCAAAACCTCTCTACTGATAGCAAATTTGATAGGGTTTAAAGGTTTAAGGGTCTTCATTAAAGACAAACGGTTTTGCAAGTGTAAAATCCCCTTTGTTTACAAATAAAAAAGGGTTATAACTCTGTGAGATCGAAAGATAGAATTCTACAAGTGGTATCAGATGAAAGGTGAGGTCAAGACCTTTCCACTGATAGAAAATTTGATACCGTTTAAAAGGTCTTAGGGTCTTCATTAAAGAAAAACGTGTTTTCAAGGGGAAAATCTCCTTTGTTTACAAATAAAAAAGGGTTATAACTCTGTGTGATCCAAAGATAGAATTCTACAAGTGGTATCACATGAAAGGTGACGTCAAGACCTTTCCACTGATACGAAATTTGATAGGGTTTGTAAGGTTTAAGGGTCTTCATTAAAGAAAAACGGGTTTTCACGGGTAAGATCTCCTTTGTTTACAAATAAAAAAGTGTTTTAACTCTGTGTGATCCAAAGATAGAATTCTACATGTGGTATCACATGAAAGGTGAGGTCAAGACCTTTCCACTGATACCAAATTTGATAGGGTTTGTAAGGTTTAAGGGTCTTTATTAAAGAAAAACGGGTTCCAAGTGGAAAATGTCATTTGTTTACAAATAAAAAATGGTTATAACTCTGTAGGATAGAAAGATAGAATTCTACAAGTGGTATCACATGAAAGGTGAGGTCAAGACCTTTCCACTGATACCAAAATTTCATAGCGTTTGTAAGGTTTAAGGGTCTTCATTAAAGAAAAACGGGTTTTCAAGGGTAAAATCTCCTTTGTTTACAAATAAAAAAGGGTTATAACTCTGTGGGATCGAAAGATAGAATTCTACAAGTGGTATCACATGAAAGATGAGGTCAAGACCTTTCCACTGATACCAAATTTGATAGGGTTTGTAGGGTTTAAGGGTCTTCATTAAAGAAAAACGGGTTTTCAAGGGTAAAATCTCCTTTGTTTACAAATAAAAAAGGGTTATAACTCTGTGTGATCCAAAGATAGAATTCTACAAGTGGTATCACATGAAAGGTGACGTCAAGACCTTTCCACTGATACCAAATTTGATAGGGTTTGTAAGGTTTAAGGGTCTTCATTAAAGAAAAACGGGTTTTCAAGGGTAAAATCTCCTTTGTTTACAAATAAAAAAGGGTTATAACTCTGTGTGATCCAAAGATAGAATTCTACATGTGGTATCACATGAAAGGTGAGGTCAAGACCTTTCCACTGATACCAAATTTGATAGGGTTTGTAGGGTTTAAGGGTCTTTATTAAAGAAAAACGGGTTCCAAGTGGAAAATGTCATTTGTTTACAAATAAAAAATGGTTATAACTCTGTAGGATAGAAAGATAGAATTCTACAAGTGGTATCACATGAAAGGTGAGGTCAAGACCTTTCCACTGATACCAAATTTGATAGGGTTTGTAAGGTTTAAGGGTCTTTATTAAAGAAAAACGGGTTTTCAAGGGGAAAATCTCCTTTGTTTACAAATAAAAAATGGTTATAACTCTGTGTGATAGAAAGATAGAATTCTACAAGTGGTATCACATGAAAGGTGAGGTCAAGACCTTTCCACTGATACCAAATTTGATAGGGTTTGTAAGGTTTAATGGTGTTTATTAAAGAAAAACGTGTTTCGAGGGGAAAATCTCCTTTGTTTACAAATAAAAAAGGGTTATAACTCTGTGTGATCCAAAGATAGAATTCGACAAGTGGTATCACATGAAAGGTGAGGTCAAGACCTTTCCAGTGATGGCAAATTTGATAGGGTTTAAAAGGTTTAAGGGTCTTCATTAAAGAAAAACGGGTTTTCAAGGGGAAAATCTCCTTTGTTTACAAATAAAAAAGGGTTATAACTCTGTGTGATCCAAAGATAGAATTCTACAAGTGGTATCACATGAAAGGTGAGGTCAAGACCTTTCCACTGATACCAAAATTTCATAAGGTTTGTAAGGTTTAAGGGTCTTCATTAAAGAAAAACGGGTTTTCAAGGGGAAAATCTCCTTTGTTTACAAATAAAAAAGGGTTATAACTCTGTGTGATCCAAAGATAGAATTCTACAAGTGGTATTACATGAAAGGTGAGGTCAAGACCTTTCCACTGATACCAAATTTGATAGGGTTTGTAAGGTTTAAGGGTCTTTATTAAAGAAAAACGGGTTTTATAAGGGGAAAATCTCCTTTGTTTACAAATAAAAAAGGGTTATAACTCTGTGTGATCCAAAGATAGAATTCTACAAGTGGTATCACATGAAAGGTGAGGTCAAGACCTTTCCACTGATACCAAATTTGATAGGAATTGTAGGGTTTAAGGGTCTTTATTAAAGAAAAACGGGTTCCAAGTGGAAAATGTCATTTGTTTACAAATAAAAAATGGTTATAACTCTGTAGGATAGAAAGATAGAATTCTACAAGTGGTATCACATGAAAGGTGAGGTCAAGACCTTTCCACTGATAGCAAATTTGATAGGGTTTAAAAGGTTTAAGGGTCTTCATTAAAGAAAAACGGGTTTTCAAGGGTAAAATCTCCTTTGTTTACAAATAAAAAATGGTTATAACTCTGTAGGATAGAAAGATAGAATTCTACAAGTGGTATCACATGAAAGGTGAGGTCAAAACCTCTCTACTGATAGCAAATTTGATAGGGTTTAAAGGTTTAAGGGTCTTCATTAAAGACAAACGGTTTTGCAAGTGTAAAATCCCCTTTGTTTACAAATAAAAAAGGGTTATAACTCTGTGAGATCGAAAGATAGAATTCTACAAGTGGTATCAGATGAAAGGTGAGGTCAAGACCTTTCCACTGATAGAAAATTTGATACCGTTTAAAAGGTCTTAGGGTCTTCATTAAAGAAAAACGTGTTTTCAAGGGGAAAATCTCCTTTGTTTACAAATAAAAAAGGGTTATAACTCTGTGTGATCCAAAGATAGAATTCTACAAGTGGTATCACATGAAAGGTGACGTCAAGACCTTTCCACTGATACGAAATTTGATAGGGTTTGTAAGGTTTAAGGGTCTTTATTAAAGAAAAACGGGTTTTCAAGGGTAAAATCTCCTTTGTTTACAAATAAAAAAGTGTTTTAACTCTGTGTTATCCAAAGATAGAATTCTACATGTGGTATCACATGAAAGGTGAGGTGAAGACCTTTCCACTGATATCAACTTTGATAGGGTTTGTAAGGTTTAAGGGTCTTTATTAAAGAAAAACGGGTTCCAAGTGGAAAATGTCATTTGTTTACGAATAAAAAATGGTTTGACTCTGTAGAATAGAAAGATAGAATTCTACAAGTGGTATCACATGAAAGGTGAGGTCAAGACCTTTCCACTGATACCAAATTTGATAGGGTTTGTAAGGTTTAAGGGTCTTCATTAAAGAAAAACGGGTTTTCAAGGGTAAAATCTCCTTTGTTTACAAATAAAAAAGGGTTATAACTCTGTGGGATCGAAAGATAGAATTCTACAAGTGGTATCACATGAAAGGTGAGGTCAAGACCTTTCCACTGATACCAAATTTGATAGGGTTTGTAGGGTTTAAGGGTCTTCATTAAAGAAAAACGGGTTTTCAAGGGTAAAATCTCCTTTGTTTACAAATAAAAAAGGGTTATAACTCTGTGTGATCCAAAGATAGAATTCTACAAGTGGTATCACATGAAAGGTGAGGTCAAGACCTTTCCACTGATACCAACTTTGATAGGGTTTGTAAGGTTTAAGGGTCTTCATTAAAGAAAAACGGGTTTTCAAGGGGAAAATCTCCTTTGTTTACAAATAAAAAAGGGTTATAACTCTGTGTGATCCAAAGATAGAATTCTACATGTGGTATCACATGAAAGGTGAGGTCAAGACCTTTCCATTGATACCAAATTTGATGGGAATTGTAGGGTTTAAGGGTCTTTATTAAAGAAAAACGGGTTCGAAGTGGAAAATGTCATTTGTTTACAAATAAAAAATGGTTATAACTCCGTAGGATAGAAAGATAGAATTCTACAAGTGGTATCACATGAAAGGTGAGGTCAAGACCTTACCACTGATACCAAATTTCATAGGGTTTGTAAGGTTTAAGGGTTTTTATTAAAGAAAATCGGGTTTTCAAGGGGAAAATCTCCTTTGTTTACAAATAAAAAAGGGTTATAACTCAGTGTGATCCAAAGATAGAATTCTACAAGTGGTATTACATGAAAGGTGACGTCAAGACCTTTCCACTGATACCAAATTTGATAGGGTTTGTAAGGTTTAAGGGTCTTCATTAAAGAAAAACGGGATTCAAGTGGAAAATCTCCTTTGTTTACAAATAAAAAATGGTTATAACTCTGTGTGATAGAAAGATAGAATTCTACAAGTGGTATCACATGAAAGGTGAGGTCAAGACCTTTCCACTGATACCAAATTTGATAGGGTTTGTAAGGTTTAAGGGTCTTCATTAAAGAAAAACGGGTTTCAAGGGGAAAATCTCCTTTGTTTACAAATAAAAAAGGGTTATAACTCTGTGTGATCGAAAGATAGAATTCTACAAGAGGTATCACATGAAAGGTGAGGTCAAGACCTTTCCACTGATACCAAATTTGATAGGGTTTGTAAGGTTTAAGGGTCTTTATTAAAGAAAAACGGGTTTTCAAGGGTAAAATCTCCTTTGTTTACAAAAAAAAGGGTTATAATTCTGTGTGATCCAAAGATAGAATTCTACAAGTGGCATCACATGAAATGTGACGTCAAGACCTTTTCACTGATACCAAATTTGATAGGGTTTGTAGGTTTAATGGTCTGTTTTAAAGAAAAACGGGTTTCAAGAGGAAAATCTCATTTGTTTACAAAAAAAATGCTTATAACTCTGTGTGATAGAAAGATAGAATTCTACAAGTGGTATCACATGAAAGGTGATGTCAAGACCTTTCCACTGATACCAAATTTGATAGGGTTTGTAAGGTTTAAGGGTCTTCATTAAAGAAAAACGGGTTTTCAAGGGGAAAATCTCCTTTGTTTACAAATAAAAAAGGGTTATAACTCTGTGTGATCGAAAGATAGAATTCTACATGTGGTATCACATGAAAGGTGAGGTCAAGACCTTTCCACTGATACCAACTTTGATAGGGTTTGTAAGGTTTAAGGGTCTTTATTAAAGAAAAACGGGTTCCAAGTGGAAAATCTCCTTTCTTTACAAATAAAAAAGGGTTATAACTCTGTGTGATAGAAAGATAGAATTCTACAAGTGGTATCACATGAAAGGTGAGGTCAAGACCTTTCCACTGATACCAAATTTGATAGGGTTTGTAAGGTTTAATGGTGTTTATTAAGGAAAAAAGGATTTCAAGGGGAAAATCTCCTTTGTTTACAAATAAAAAAGGGTTATAACTCTGTGTGATCGAAAGATAGAATTCTACAAGTGGTATCACATGAAAGGTGAGGTCAAGACCTTTCCACTGATAGCAAATTTGATAGGGTTTAAAAGGTTTAAGGGTCTTCATTAAAGAAAAACGTGTTTTCAAGGGTAAAATCTCCTTTGTTTACAAATAAAAAAGGGTTATAACTCTGTGTGATCCAAAGATAGAATTCTACAAGTGGTATTACATGAAAGGTGAGGTCAAGACCTTTCCACTGATACCAAAATTTCATAGCGTTTGTAAGGTTTAAGGGTCTTCATTAAAGAAAAACGGGTTTTCACGTGTAAAATCTCCTTTGTTTACAAATAAAAAAGGGTTATAACTCTGTGTGATCCAAAGATAGAATTCTACAAGTGGTATTACATGAAAGGTGAGGTCAAGACCTTTCCACTGATACCAAATTTGATAGGATTTGTAAGGTTTAAGGGTCTTTATTAAAGAAAAACGGGTTTTCAAGGGGAAAATCTCCTTTGTTTACAAAGAAAAAAGGGTTATAACTCTGTGTGATCCAAAGATAGAATTCTACAAGTGGTATCACATGAAAGGTGAGGTCAAGACCTTTCCACTGATACCAACTTTGATAGGGTTTGTAAGGTTTAAGGGTCTTTATTAAAGAAAAACGTGTTTTCAAGGGGAAAATCTCCTTTGTTTACAAATAAAAAAGGGTTATAACTCTGTGTGATCCAAAGATAGAATTCTACATGTGGTATCACATGAAAGGTGAGGTCAAGACCTTTCCATTGATACAAAATTTGAAAGGAATTGTAGGGTTTAAGGGTCTTTATTAAAGAAAAACGGGTTCCAAGTGGAAAATGTCATTTGTTTACAAATAAAAAATGGTTATAACTCTGTAGGATAGAAAGACAGAATTCTACAAGTGGTATCACATGAAAGGTGAGGTCAAGACCTTTCCACTGATAGCAAATTTGATAGGGTTTGTAAGGTTTAAGGGTCTTTATTAAAGAAAAACGGGTTTTATAAGGGGAAAATCTCCTTTGTTTACAAATAAAAAAGGGTTATAACTCTGTGTGATCGAAAGATAGAATTCTACAAGTGGTATCACATGAAAGGTGAGGTCAAGACCTTTCCACTGATGGCAAATTTGATAGGGTTTAAAAGGTTTAAGGGTCTTTATTAAAGAAAAACGGGTTTCAAGGGGAAAATCTCCTTTGTTTACAAATAAAAAATGGTTATAACTCTGTGTGATAGAAAGATAGAATTCTACAAGTGGTATCACATGAAAGGTGAGGTCAAGACCTTTCCACTGATACCAAATTTGATAGGGTTTGTAAGGTTTAAGGGTCTTCATTAAAGAAAAACGGGTTTCAAAGGGAAAATCTCATTTGTTTACAAAAATAAAATGGTTATAACTCTGTAGGATAGAAAGATAGAATTCTACAAGTGGTATCACATGAAAGGTGAGGTCAAGACCTTTCCACCGATAGGAAATTTGATAGGGTTTGTAAGGTTTAATGGTGTTTATTAAAGAAAAACGGGTTTCAAGGGGAAAATCTCCTTTGTTTACAAATAAAAAAGGGTTATAACTCTGTGTGATCGAAAGATAGAATTCTACAAGTGGTATCACATGAAAGGTGAGGTCAAGACCTTTCCACTGATACCAAATTTGATAGGGTTTAAAAGGTTTAAGGGTCTTCATTAAAGAAAAACGGGTTTTCAAGGGTAAAATCTCCTTTGTTTACAAATAAAAAAGGGTTATAACTCTGTGTGATCCAAAGATAGAATTCTACAAGTGGTATCACATGAAAGGTGAGGTCAAGACCTTTCCACTGATACCAAATTTCATAGGGTTTGTAAGGTTTAAGGGTCTTCATTAAAGAAAAACGGGTTTTCAAGGGGAAAATCTCCTTTGTTTACAAATAAAAAAGGGTTATAACTCTGTGTGATCCAAAGATAGAATTCTACAAGTGGTATTACATGAAAGGTGAGGTCAAGACCTTTCCACTGATACCAACTTTGATAGGATTTGTAAGGTTTAAGGGTCTTCATTAAAGAAAAACGGGTTTTCAAGGGGAAAATCTCCTTTGTTTACAAAGAAAAAAGGGTTATAACTCTGTGGGTTCGAAAGATAGAATTCTACAAGTGGTATCACATGAAAGGTGAGGTCAAGACCTTTCCATTGATACCAAATTTGATGGGAATTGTAGGGTTTAAGGGTCTTTATTAAAGAAAAACGGGTTCGAAGTGGAAAATGTCATTTGTTTACAAATAAAAAATGGTTATAACTCCGTAGGATAGAAAGATAGAATTCTACAAGTGGTATCACATGAAAGGTGAGGTCAAGACCTTTCCACTGATACCAAATTTGATAGGGTTTAAAAGGTTTAAGGGTCTTCATTAAAGAAAAACGGGTTTTCAAGGGGAAAATCTCCTTTGTTTACAAATAAAAAAGGGTTATAACTCTGTGGGATCGAAAGATAGAATTCTACAAGTGGTATCACATGAAAGGTGAGGTCAAGACCTTTCCAGTGATGGCAAATTTGATAGGGTTTAAAAGGTTTAAGGGTCTTCATTAAAGAAAAACGGGTTTTCAAGGGGAAAATCTCCTTTGTTTACAAATAAAAAAGGGTTATAACTCTGTGTGATCCAAAGATAGAATTCTACAAGTGGTATTACATGAAAGGTGACGTCAAGACCTTTCCACTGATACCAAATTTGATAGGGTTTGTAAGGTTTAAGGGTCTTTATTAAAGAAAAACGGGTTTTCAAGGGCAAAATCTCCTTTGTTTACAAATAAAAAAGGGTTATAACTCTGTGTGATCCAAAGATAGAATTCGACAAGTGGTATCACATGAAAGGTGAGGTCAAGACCTTTCCACTGATACCAAATTTGATAGGGTTTGTAAGGTTTAAGGGTCTTTATTAAAGAAAAACGGGTTCCAAGTGGAAAATGTCATTTGTTTACAAATAAAAAATGGTTATAACTCTGTAGGATAGAAAGATAGAATTCTACAAGTGGTATCACATGAAAGGTGAGGTCAAGACCTTTCCACTGATACCAAATTTCATAGGGTTTGTAAGGTTTAAGGGTCTTTATTAAAGAAAAACGGGTTCCAAGTGGAAAATGTCATTTGTTTACAAATAAAAAATGGTTATAACTCTGTAGGATAGAAAGATAGAATTCTACAAGTGGTATTACATGAAAGGTGAGGTCAAGACCTTTCCACTGATACCAACTTTGATAGGATTTGTAAGGTTTAAGGGTCTTTATTAAAGAAAAACGGGTTTTCAAGTGGAAAATCTCCTTTGTTTACAAATAAAAAAGGGTTATAACTCTGTGGGATCCAAAGTATCTCCCTCATGCATAGCTCTGTCCTTAGATAGATTCTTTGGTTCACTTTTTTGGTCCTTTTGATTCAACACTGCTCTTCAAAGATTTATATATTTTGAGAATTCCAATCATTTGGCCACGAGCATCACTGAAGAGACATAAGTTGTCGAAATGCGCATATGGTGCACTAAATTATGAGGTATATATGTTCTATATTTATTTCTACAAGTTGTATCACATGAAAGGTGAGGTCAAGACCTTTCCACTGATACCAAATTTGATAGGGTTTGTAAGGAAACATAGAATTCTACAAGTGGTATCACATGAAAGGTGAGGTCAAGACCTTTCTACTGATAGAAAATATGGTATCGTTTAAAAGGTCTAGGGGTCTTCATTAAAGAAAAACGGGTTTTCAAGGGGAAAATCTCCTTTGTTTACAAATAAAAAAGGGTTATAACTCTGTGTAATCGAAAGATAAAATTCTACAAGTGGTATCACATGAAAGGTGAGGTCTAGACCTTTCCATTGATAGCAAAATTTGATAGAGTTTGTAAGGTTTAACGGTCTTTATTAAAGAAAAACGGGGTTTTAAGTGGAAAATCTCCTTTGTTTACCAATAAAAAAAATGGTTAGAACTCTGTGGGATCGAAAGATAGAATCCTACAAGTGGTATCACATGAAAAGTGACGTCTAGACCTTTCCACTGATACCAAAATTTAATAGGGTTTGTAAGGTTTAAGCGTCTTTATTAAAGAAAAACGGGTTTCAAGGGGAAAATCTCCTTTGTTTTCATGTAAAAAAGTTATAACTCTATGGGATCGAAAGACAGAATTCTACAAGTGGTATCACATGAAAGGTGAGGTCAAGACCTTTCCACAGATACCAAATTTGATAGGGTTTGTAAGGTTTAGTGCTTTTTATTAAAGACAAACGGGTTTCAAGGGGAAAATCTCCTTTGTTTCCATATAAAAATTGGATATAACTCTGTTTGATCGAAAGATAGAATGCTACAAGTGGTATCACATAAAAGGTGAGGTCAAGACCCTTCCACTGATACCGAATTTGATAGGGTTGGTAGGGTGTAAGGGTTTTTATTAAAGAAAAGCGCGTTTCAAGGGGAACATCTCCTTTGCTTACAAATGAAAAAGGGTTAGAAGTCTGTCGGATCGAAAGATAGAATTCTACAAGTGGTATCACATGAAAGGTGAGGTCAAGACCTTTCCACTGATACCAAGTTTGATAGGGTTTGTAAGGTTGAAGGGTCTTTATTAAAGAAAAACGGGTCTTCAATGAGAAAATCTCCTTTGTTTACAAATCAAAAAGGGTTATAACTCTGTCGAAACGAAAGATACAATTCTTCATGTGGTATCACATGAAAGGTGAGATTACGACCTTGCCACTGATTCCAAATTTGATAGGGTGTGTAGGGTGTAAGGGTCTTTATTAAAGAATAACGCGTTTCTAAGGGAAAAATCTTCTTTGTTTCCAAATAAAAAAGGGTTATAACCCTGTGGGATCGAAAGATAGAATTCTACAAGTGGTATCACATGAAAGGTGATGTCAAGACCTTTTCACTGATATCAAATTTGATACGGTTTGTAGGGTGTAAGGGTCTTTATTAAAGAAAAACGTGTTTCAAGTGGAAATTCTCATTTGTTTACAAATAAAAAAGTTATAACTCTATGGGAACGGACGATAGAATTCTACAAGTGGTATCACATGAAAGGTGAGGTCAAGACCTTTCCACTGATACCAAATCTGATAGGGTTTGTAAGGTTTAGTGCTTTTTATCAAACAAAAACGGGTTTCAAGGGGAAAATCTCCCTTGTTTACAAATAAAAAAGGGTTATAACTCTCTGGGATCGAAAGATAGAATTCTACAAGTGGTATCACATGAAAGGTGAGGTCAAGACCCTTCCACTGATACCGAAATTGATAGGGTTTGTAGGGTGTAAGGGTTTTTATCAAAGAAAAACATGTTTCAAGGGGAAAATCTCCTTTGTTTACAAATGAAAAAGGGTAATAACTCTGTAGATTGGAAAGATTGAATTCTACAAGTGGTATCACATGAAAGGTGAGATCAAGACCTTTGCATTGATATCAAATTTGATAGGGTTTGTAAGGTGTAAGGGTCTTTATTAAAGAAAAACGGATTTTCAAGGGGAAAATCTCCTTTGTTTCCAAATAAAAATGGGTTATAACTCTGTGTAATCGAAAGATAGAATTCTACAAGTTGTAACACATGAAAGGTGAGGTCACGACCTATACCAAATTTGATAGGGTTAGTAAGGTTTAAGAGTCTTTATTAAAGAAGAAAGGGTTTGCAAGGGGAAAATCTCATTTTCTTTACAAATAAAAAATGGTTATAACTCTGAGGCATCGAAAGATAGAATTCTACAAGTGGTATCTCATTAAAGGTGACGTCTAGTCCTTTCCACTGATACCAAATTTGATAAGGTTTGTAGGGTGTAAGGGTTCTTTTAAAGAAAAATGCGTTTCAAGGGGAAAATCTCCTTTGTTTACAAATAAAAAATGGTTAGAACTCTGTCGGATCGAAAGATAGAATTCTACAAGTGGTATCACATGGAAGGTGAGGTCAAGACCTTGCCAATGATACCACATTTGATAGGGTTTGTAAGCTTTAAGAGTCTTTATTAAAGAAAAACGGGTTTTCAAGGGGAAAATCTCCTTTGTTTCAGAATAAAAAAGGGTGATAACTCTGTGGAATCGAAAGATAGAATTCTACAAGTTGTATCACATGAAAGGTGAAATTTGATAGGTTTTGTAAGTTTTAAGGGTTTTTATTAAAGAAAAACGGGTTTTCAAGGGGAAAATCTCTTTTGTTTACAAATAAGAAAGGGTTATAACTCTGTGTAATCAAAAGTTAGAATTCTACAAGTTGTTTCACATGAAAGGTGAGGTCAAGATCTATACCAAATTTGATACGGTTTGTAAGGTTTAAGAGTCTTTATTAAAGAAAAAAGAGTTTTCAAAGGGAAAATCTCATTTTTTTACAGATAAAAAATGGTTATAACTCTGTGGGATCGAAAGATAGAATTCTACAAGTGGTATCTCAGTAAAGATGAGGTCTAGACCTTTCCACTGATACCAAATTTGATAGGGTTTGTAGGGTGTAAGGGTTTTATTAAAGAAAAACGGTTTTCAAGGGGAAAATCTCCTTTCTTTCCAAATAAAAAAAGGGTTATAACTCTGTGGGATCGAAAGATAGAATTCTAGAAATGGTATCACATGAAAGGTGAGGTGACGACCTTGCCACTGATACCAAATTCGATAGGGTGTGTAGGGTGTAAGGGTCTTTATTAAAGAATAACGCGTTTCTAAGGGAAAAATCTACTTTGTTTCCCCAAAAAAGGGGTTATAACCCTGTTCGATCGAAAGATAGAATTCTACAAGTGGTATCACATGGAAGGTGAGGTCGAGACCTTTCCACTGATACCAAATTTCATAGGGTTTGTAGGGTGTAAGGGTCTTTATTAAAGAAAAACGGGTTTCAAGTGGAAATTCTCATTTGTTTACAAATAAAAAAGTTACAACTCTATGGGATCGGACGATAGAATTCTACCAGTGGTATCACATGAAAGGTGAGGTCAAGATCTTTCCACTGATACCAAATTTGATAGGGTTTGTAAAGTTTAGTGCTTTTTATTCAAGAAAAACGGGTTTCAAGCGGAAAATCTCATTTGTTTACAAATAAAAAAGGGTTATAACTCTGTGGGATCGAAAGATAGAATTCTACAAGTGGTATCACATGAAAGGTGAAGTCTAGACCTTTCCACTGATACCGAATTTGATAGGGTGTCTAGGGTGTAAGGGTCTTTATTGAAGAATAACGCGTTTCTAAGGGAAAAATCTTCTTTATTTAGAAATAAAAAAGGGTTATAACTCTGTGGGATCGAAAGATAGAATTCTACAAGGGGTATCACATGAAAGGTGAGGTCAAGACCTTTCCACTGATACCAAATTTGATAGGGTTTGGTAGGGTTTAAGGGTCTTTATTAAAGAAAAACGTGCTTCAATGGAAAATCTCCTTTGTTTCCAAATAAAAAATGGTTATAACTCCGTGGGATCGAAAGATAGAATTCTACAAGTGGTATCACATGAAAGGTGGGGTCTAGACATTTTAACTGATACCAAATTTGATAGGGTTTGTAGGATGTAAGGGTCTTTATTAAAGAAAAGCGTGTTTCAAGTGGAAATTCTCATTTGTTTACAAATAAAAAAGTTATAACTGTATCGGATCGGACGATAGAATTCTACAAGTGGTATCAAATGAAAGGTGAGGTCTAGACCTTTCCACTGATACCAAATTTCATAGGGTTTGTAAGGTTTAGTGCTTTTTATTAAAGAAAAACGGTTTTCAAAGGGAAAATCTCCTTTCTTTCCAATTAAAAAAAGGGTTATAACTCTGTGGAATCGAAAGATAGAATTCTAGAAGTGGTATCACATGAAAGGTGAGGTCACGACCTTGCCAATGATACCAAATTCGATAGGGTGTGTAGGGAGTAAGGGTCTTTATTAAAGAATAACGCGTTTCTAAGGGAAAAATCTTCTTTGTTTCCAAATAAAAAAGGGTTATAACCCTGTGGAATCGAAAGATAGAATTCTACAAGTGGTATCACATGAAAGGTGATGTCAAGACTTTTTCACTGATAACAAATTTGATAGGGTTTGCAGGGTTTAAGGGTCTTTATTAAAGAAAAACGGGCTTCAAGGGAAAATCTCCTTTGTTTCCAAATAAAAAATGGTTATAACTCCGTGGGATCGAAAGATAGAATTCTACAAGTGGTAACGCATGAAAGGTGGGGTCTAGACATTTCCACTGATACCAAATTTGATAGGGTTTAAAAGGTTTAAGGGTCTTTATTAAAGAAAAGCGTGTTTCAAGTGGAAATTCTCATTTGTTTACAAATAAAAAAGTTATAACTGTATCGGATCAGACGATAGAATTCTACAAGTGGTATCAAATAAAAGTTGAGTTCTAGACCTTTCCACTGATACCAAATTTCATAGGGTTTGTAAGGTTTAGTACTTTTTATTAAAGAAAAACGGGTTTCAAGGGGAAAATCTCCTTTGTTTCCAAATAAAAAAAGGTTATAACACTTTGGGATTGAAAGATAGAATTCTACAAGTGGTACCACATGAAAGGTGAGGTAAAGACCATTCCACTGATACCGAATTTGATAGGGTTCGTAGGGTGTAAGGGTTTTTATCAAAGAAAAACATGTTTCAAGGGGAAAATCTCCTTTGTTTATAAATAAAAAAGGGTTATAACTCTGTGGGATCGAAAGATAGAATTCTACAAGTGGTATCACATGAAAGGTGAGGTCAAGACCTTTCCACTGATACCAAATTTCATAGGGTTTGTAAGGTGTAAGGGTCTTTATTAAAGAAAAACGGGTTTTCAAGGGTAAAATCTCCTTTGTTTACAAATAAAAAAGGGTTATAAGTCTGTGTAATCGAAAGATATAATTCTACAAGTGGTAACTCATTAAAGGTGAGGTCTAGACCTTTCCACTGATACCAAATTTGATAAGGTTTGTAGGGTGTAAGGGTTTTTTTTAAAGAAAACCGCGTTTCAAGGGGAAAATCTCCTTTGTTTGCAAATAAAAAATGGTTAGAACTCTGTGGGATCGAAAGATAGAATTCTACAAGTGGTATCACATGAAAGGTGAGGTCAAGACCTTTCCAGTGATCCCAACTTTGATAGGGTTTGAAAGGTTTAAGAGTCTTTATTAAGGAAAAACGGGTTTTCAAGGGGAAAATATCCTTTGTTTACAAATAAAAAAGGGTTATAAGTCTGTGTGATCCAAAGATATAATTCTACAAGTGGTATCACATGAAAGGTGAGGTCAAGACCTTTCCACTGATACCAAATTTGATAGGGTTTGTAGGGTTTAAGGGTCTTTATTAAAGAAAAACGGGTTTCAAGTGGAAAATCTCCTTTGTTTACAAATAAAAAAGGGTTATAACTCTGTGGGATCGAAAGATAGAATTCTACAAGTGGTATCACATGAAAGGTGATGTCAAGACCTTTCCACTGATACCAAATTTCATAGGGTTTGTAGGTTGTAATGGTCTTTATTAAAGAAAAACGGGTTTCAAGTGGAAATTCTCATTTCTTTACAAATAAAAAAGTTAAAACTCTAAGGTTTCGGACGATAGAATTCTACAAGTGGTATCACATGAAAGGTGAGGTCAAGACCTTTCCACTTATACCAAATTTGATAGGGTTTGTAAGGTTTAAGAGTCTTCATTACAGAAAAACGGTTTTCAAGGGGAAAATCTCCTTTCTTTCCAAATAAATAAAGGGTTATAACTCTGTGGAATCGAAAGATAGAATTCTAGAAGTGGTATCACATGAAAGGTGAGGTCACGACCTTGCCACTGATACCAAATTCGATAGGCTGTGTCGGGAGTAAGGGTCTTTATTAAAGAATAACGCGTTTCTAAGGGGAAAATCTTCTATGTTTCCAAATAAAAAAGGGGTATAACCCTGTGGGATCGAAAGATAGAATCCCAGAATGTGGTATCACATGAAAGGTGAGGTCAAGACCTTTCCACTGGTATCAAGTTTGATAGGGTTTGTAAGGTGTAACAGTCTTTATTAAAGAAAAACGGGTTTCAAGGGGAAAATCTCCTTTGTTTACAATAAAAAAGGGTTATAACCCTGTGGGATCGAAAGATAGAATTCTACAAGTGGTATCACATGAAAGGTGATGTCAATACCTTTCCACTGATACAAATTTCATAGGGTTTGTAGGGTGTAATGGTCTTTATTAAAGAAAAACGGGTTTCAAGTGGAAATTCTCATTTGTTTACAAATAAAAAAGTTAAAACTCTATGGGATCGGACGATAGAATTCTACAAGTGGTATCACATGAAAGGTGAGGTCAAGACCTTTCCACTTATACCAAATTTGATAGGGTTTGTAAGGTTTAAGAGTCTTCATTAAAGAAAAACGGGTTTCAAGGGGAAAATCTCCTTTCTTTCCAAATAAATAAAGGGTTATAACTCTGTGGAATCGAAAGATAGAATTCTAGAAGTGGTATCACATGAAAGGTGAGGTCACGATCTTGCCACTGATACCAAATTCGATAGGGTGTGTAGGGAGTAAGGGTCTTTATTAAAGAATAACGCGTTTCTAAGGGAAAAATCTTCTTTGTTTCCAAATAAAAAAGGGTTACAACCCTGTGGGATCGAAAGATAGAATTCTACAAGTGGTATCACATGAAAGATGAGGTCAAGACCTTTCCACTGATACCAAATTTGATAGGGTTTGTAAGGTTTAAGGGTCTTTATTAAAGAAAAACGGCTTTCAAGGGGGAAATCTCCTTTGTTTCCAAATAAAAAAGGGTTATAACCCTGTGGGATCGAAATATAGCATTCTACAAGTGGTATCACATGGAAGGTGATGTCAATACCTTTCCACTGATACAAATTTCATAGGGTTTGTAGGGTGTAATGGTCTTTATTAAAGAAAAACGGGTTTCAAGTGGAAATTCTCATTTGTTTACAAATAAAAAAGTAAAAACTCTATGGGATCGGACGATAGAATTCTACAAGTGGTATCACATGAAAGGTGAGGTCAAGACCTTTCCACTTATACCAAATTTGATAGGGTTTGTAAGGTTTAAGAGTCTTCATTAAAGAAAAACGGTTTTCAAGGGGAAAATCTCCTTTCTTTCCAAATAAAAAAGGGTTATAACTCTGTGGAATCGAAAGATAGAATTCTAGAAGTGATATCACATGAAAGGTGAGGTCACGACCTTGCCACTGATACCAAATTCGATAGGGTGTGTCGGGAGTAAGGGTCTTTATTAAAGAATAACGCGTTTCTAAGGGGAAAATCTTCTATGTTTCCAAATAAAAAAGGGGTATAACCCTGTGGGATCGAAAGATAGAATCCCAGAATGTGGTATCACATGAAAGGTGAGGTCAAGACCTTTCCACTGGTATCAAGTTTGATAGGGTTTGTAAGGTGTAACAGTCTTTATTAAAGAAAAACGGTTTTCAAGGGGAAAATCTCCTTTGTTTCCAAATAAAAAAGGGTTATAACCCTGTGGGATCGAAAGATAGAATTCTACAAGTGGTATCACATGAAAGGTGATGTCAATACCTTTCCACTGATACAAATTTCATAGGGTTTGTAGGGTGTAATGGTCTTTATTAAAGAAAAACGGGTTTCAAGTGGAAATTCTCATTTGTTTACAAATAAAAAAGTTAAAACTCTATGGGATCGGACGATAGAATTCTACAAGTGGTATCACATGAAAGGTGAGGTCAAGACCTTTCCACTTATACCAAATTTGATAGGGTTTGTAAGGTTTAAGAGTCTTCATTAAAGAAAAACGGGTTTCAAGGGGAAAATCTCCTTTCTTTCCAAATAAATAAAGGGTTATAACTCTGTGGAATCGAAAGATAGAATTCTAGAAGTGGTATCACATGAAAGGTGAGGTCACGATCTTGCCACTGATACCAAATTCGATAGGGTGTGTAGGGAGTAAGGGTCTTTATTAAAGAATAACGCGTTTCTAAGGGAAAAATCTTCTTTGTTTCCAAATAAAGAAGGGGTATAACCCTGTGGGATCGAAAGATAGAATCCCAGAATGTGGTATCACATGAAAGGTGAGGTCAAGACCTTTCCACTGATACCAAATTTGATAGGGTTTGTAAGGTTTAAGGGTCTTTATTAAAGAAAAACGGCTTTCAAGGGGGAAATCTCCTTTGTTTCCAAATAAAAAAGGGTTATAACCCTGTGGGATCGAAAGATAGCATTCTACAAGTGGTATCACATGGAAGGTGATGTCAATACCTTTCCACTGATACAAATTTCATAGGGTTTGTAGGGTGTAATGGTCTTTATTAAAGAAAAACGGGTTTCAAGTGGAAATTCTCATTTGTTTACAAATAAAAAAGTAAAAACTCTATGGGATCGGACGATAGAATTCTACAAGTGGTATCACATGAAAGGTGAGGTCAAGACCTTTCCACTTATACCAAATTTGATAGGGTTTGTAAGGTTTAAGAGTCTTCATTAAAGAAAAACGGTTTTCAAGGGGAAAATCTCCTTTCTTTCCAAATAAAAAAGGGTTATAACTCTGTGGAATCGAAAGATAGAATTCTAGAAGTGATATCACATGAAAGGTGAGGTCACGACCTTGCCACTGATACCAAATTCGATAGGGTGTGTCGGGAGTAAGGGTCTTTATTAAAGAATAACGCGTTTCTAAGGGAAAAATCTTCTTTGTTTCCATATAAAAAAGGGGTATAACCCTGTGGGATCGAAAGATAGAATCCCAGAATGTGGTATCACATGAAAGGTGAGGTCAAGACCTTTCCACTGATACCAAATTTGATAGGGTTTGTAAGGTGTAAGAGTCTTTATTAAAGAAAAACGGGTTATCAAGGGGAAAATCTCCTTTGCTTCCAAATAAAAAAGGGTTATAACCCTGTGGGATCGAAAGATAGAATTCTACAAGTGGTATCACATGAAAGGTGATGTCAATACCTTTCCACTGATACAAATTTCATTGGGTTTGTAGGGTGTAATGGTCTTTATTAAAGAAAAACGGGTTTCAAGTGGAAATTCTCATTTGTTTACAAATAAAAAAGTTAAAACTCTATGGGATCGGACGATAGAATTCTACAAGTGGTATCACATGAAAGGTGAGGTCAAGACCTTTCCACTGATACCAAATTTGATAGGGTTTGTAAGGTTTAAGAGTCTTCATTAAAGAAAAACGGTTTTCAAGGGGAAAATCTCCTTTCTTTCCAAATAAAAAAAGGGTTATAACTCTGTGGAATCGAAAGATAGAATTCTAGAAGTGGTATCACATGAAAGGTGAGGTCACGACCTTGCCACTGATACCAAATTCGATAGGGTGTGTAGGGAGTAAGGGTCTTTATTAAAGAATAACGCGTTTCTAGGGGAAAAATCTTCTTTGTTTCCAAATAAAAAAGGGAAATCTTCTTTGTTTCCAAATAAAAAAGGGGTATAACCCTGTGGGATCGAAAGATAGAATCCCAGAATGTGGTATCACATGAAAGGTGAGGTCAAGACCTTTCCACTGATACCAAATTTGATAGGGTTTGTAAGGTGTAAGAGTCTTTATTAAAGAAAAACGGGTTTTCAAGGGGAAAATCTCCTTTGTTTCCAAATAAAAAAGGGTTATAACCCTGTGGGATCGAAAGATAGAATTCTACATGTGGTATCACATGAAAGGTGATGTCAATACCTTTCCACTGATACAATTTTCATAGGGTTTGTAGGGTGTAATGGTCTCTATTAAAGAAAAACGGGTTTCAAGTGGAAATTCTCATTTGTTTACAAATAAAAAAGTTAAAACTCTATGGGATCGGACGATAGAATTCTACAAGTGGTATCACATGAAAGGTGAGGTCAAGACCTTTCCACTGATACCAAATTTGATAGGGTTTGTAAGGTTTAAGGGTCTTCATTAAAGAAAAACGGTTTTCAAGGGGAAAATCTCCTTTCTTTCCAAATAAATAAAGGGTTATAACTCTGTGGAATCGAAAGATTGAATTCTAGAAGTGGTATCACATGAAAGGTGAGGTCACGATCTTGCCACTGATACCAAATTCGATAGGGTGTGTAGGGAGTAAGGGTCTTTATTAAAGAATAACGCGTTTCTAAGGGAAAAATCATCTTTGGTCCCAAATAAAAAAGGGGTATAACTTTGTGGGATCGAAAGATAGAATCCCAGAATGTGGTATCACATGAAAGGTGAGGTCAAGACCTTTCCACTGATACCAAATTTGATAGAGTTTGTAAGGTGTAACAGTCTTTATTAAAGAAAATTGGGTTTTCAAGGGGAAAATCTCCTTTGTTTCCAAATAAAAAAGGGTTATAACCCTGTGGATCGAAAGATGGAATTCTACAAGTGGTATCACATGAAAGGTGATGTCAATACCTTTCCACTGATACAAATTTCATAGGGTTTGTAGGGTGTAATGGTCTTTATTAAAGGAAAACGGGTTTCAAGTGGAAATTCTCATTTGTTTACAAATAAAAAAGTAAAAACTCTATGGGATCGGACGATAGAATTCTACAAGTGGTATCACATGAAAGGTGAGGTCAAGACCTTTCCACTTATACCAAATTTGATAGGGTTTGTAAGGTTTAAGAGTCTTCATTAAAGAAAAACGGTTTTCAAGGGGAAAATCTCCTTTCTTTACAAATAAAAAAGGGTTATAACTCTGTGGCATCGAAAGATAGAATTCTACAAGTGGTATCACATGAAAGGTGAGGTCACGACCTTTCCACTGATACCAAATTCGATAGGGTGTGTAGGGAGTAAGGGTCTTTATTCAAGAATAACGCGTTTCTAAGGGAAAAATCTTCTTTGTTTCCAAATAAAAAAGGGGTATAACCCTGTGGGATCGAAAGATAGAATCCCAGAATGTGGTATCACATGAAAGGTGAGGTCAAGACCTTTCCACTGATACCAAATTTGATAGGGTTTGTAAGGTTTAAGGGTCTTTATTAAAGAAAAACGGGTTTCAAGGGGAAAATCTCCTTTGTTTACAAATAAAAAAGGGTTATAACTCTGTGGGATCGAAAGATAGAATTCTACAAGTGGTATCACATGAAAGGTGAGGTCGAGACCTTTCCACTGATACCAAATTTGATAGGGTTTGGTAGGGTTTAAGGGTCTTTATTAAAGAAAAACGGGTTTCAAGGGGAAAATCTCCTTTGTTTACAAATAAAAAAGTTACAACTCTATGGGATCGGACGATAGAATTCTACCAGTGGTATCACATGAAAGGTGAGGTCAAGATCTTTCCACTGATACCAAATTTGATAGGGTTTGTAAAGTTTAGTGCTTTTTATTCAAGAAAAACGGGTTTCAAGCGGAAAATCTCATTTGTTTACAAATAAAAAAGGGTTATAACTCTGTGGGATCGAAAGATAGAATTCTACAAGTGGTATCACATGAAAGGTGAGGTCAAGACCCTTCCACTGATACCAAATTTGATAGGGTGTGTAGGGTGTAAGGGTCTTTATTGAAAAATAACGCGTTTCTAAGGGAAAAATCTTCTTTATTTAGAAATAAAAAAGGGTTATAACCCTGTGGAATCGAAAGATAGAATTCTACAAGGGGTATCACATGAAAGGTGAGGTCAAGACTTTTTCACTGATAACAAATTTGATAGGGTTTGCAGGGTTTAAGGGTGTTTATTAAAGAAAAACGGGCTTCAATGGAAAATCTCCTTTGTTTCCAAATAAAAAATGGTTATAACTCCGTGGGATCGAAAGATAGAATTCTACAAGTGGTATCACATAAAAGGTGGGGTCTAGACATTTCCACTGATACCAAATTTGATAGGGTTTGTAGGATGTAAGGGTCTTTATGAAAGAAAAGCGTGTTTCAAGTGGAAATTCTGATTTGTTTACAAATAAAAAAGGGTTATAACTCTGTGGGATCGAAAGATAGAATTCTACAAGTGGTATCAAATGAAAGGTGAGGTCAAGACCTTTCCACTGATACCAAATTTGATAGGGTTTGTAGGGTTTAAGGGTCTTTATTAAAGAAAAACGATTTTCAAAGGGAAAATCTCCTTTCTTTCCAATTAAAAAAAGGGTTATAACTCTGTGGAATCGAAAGATAGAATTCTAGAAGTGGTATCACATGAAAGGTGAGGTCACGACCTTGCCAATGATACCAAATTCGATAGGGTGTGTAGGGAGTAAGGGTCTTTATTAAAGAATAACGCGTTTCTAAGGGAAAAATCTTCTTTGTTTCCAAATAAAAAAGGGTTATAACCCTGTGGAATCGAAAGATAGAATTCTACAAGTGGTATCACATGAAAGGTGATGTCAAGACATTTTCACTGATAACAAATTTGATAGGGTTTGTAGGATGTAAGGGTTTTTATTAAAGAAAAGCGTGTTTCAAGTGGAAATTCTCATTTGTTTACAAATAAAAAAGTTATAACTGTATCGGATCGGACGATAGAATTCTACAAGTGGTATCAAATGAAAGGTGAGGTCTAGACCTTTCCACTGATACCAAATTTCATAGGGTTTGTAAGGTTTAGTGCTTTTTATTAAAGAAAAACGGTTTTCAAAGGGAAAATCTCCTTTCTTTCCAATTACAAAAAGGGTTATAACTCTGTGGAATCGAAAGATAGAATTCTAGAAGTGGTATCACATGAAAGGTGAGGTCACGACCTTGCCACTGATACCAAATTCGATAGGGTGTGTAGGGAGTAAGGGTCTTTATTAAAGAATAACGCGTTTCTAAGGGAAAAATCTTCTTTGTTTCCAAATAAAAAAGGGTTATAACCCTGTGGAATCGAAAGATAGAATTCTACAATGGGTATCACATGAAAGGTGATGTCAAGACATTTTCACTGATAACAAATTTGATAGGGTTTGCAGGGTTTAAGGGTCTTTCTTAAAGAAAAACGGGCTTCAATGGAAAATCTCCTTTGTTTCCAAATAAAAAATGGTTATAACTCCTTGGGATCGAAAGATAGAATTCTACAAGTGGTATCACATGAAAGGTGGGGTCTAGACATTTCCACTATTACCAAATTTGATAGGGTTTGTAGGATGTAAGGGTCTTTATTAAAGAAAAGCGTGTTTCAAGTGGAAATTCTCATTTGTTTACAAATAAAAAAGTTATAACTGTATCGGATCGGACGATAGAATTCTACAAGTGGTATCAAATAAAAGTTGAGGTCTAGACCTTTCCACTGATACCAAATTTCATAGGGTTTGTAAGGTTTAGTGCTTTTTATTAAAGAAAAACGGTTTTCAAGGGGAAAATCTCCTTTGTTTCCAAATAAAAACAGCTTATAACACTTTGGGATTGAAAGATAGAATTCTACAAGTGGTACCACATGAAAGGTGAGGTAAAGACCATTCCACTGATACCGAATTTGGTAGAGTTCGTAGGGTGTAAGGGTCTTTATCAAAGAAAAACGGGTTTCAAGGGGAAAATCTCCTTTGTTTATAAATAAAAAAGGGTTATAACTCTGTGGGATCGAAAGATAGAATTCTACAAGTGGTATCACATGAAAGGTGAGGTCAAGACCTTTCCACTGATACCAAATTTGATAGGGTTTGTAAGGTTTAAGGGTCTTTATTAAAGAAAAACGTGTTTTCAAGGGGAAAATCTCCTTTGTTTACAAATAAAAAAGGGTTATAACTCTGTGGGATCGAAAGATAAAATTCTACAAGTGGTATCACATGAAAGGTGAGGTCAAGGCCTTTCCACTGATACCAAATTTCATAGGGTTTGTAGGGTGTAATGTCTTTATTAAAGAAAAACGGGTTTTCAAGGGTAAAATCTCCTTTGTTTACAAATAAAAAAGGGTTATAACTCTGTGTAATCGAAAGATATAATTCTACAAGTGGTATCACATGAAAGGTGAGGTCAAGACCTTTCCACTGATACCAAATTTGATAAGGTTTGTAGGGTGTAAGGGTTTTTTTTAAAGAAACCCGCGTTTCAAGTGGAAAATCTCCTTTGTTTACAAATAAAAAAGGGTTATAACTCTGTGGGATCGAAAGATAGAATTCTACAAGTGGTATCACATGAAAGGTGAGGTCAAGACCTTTCCAGTGATGGCAAATTTGATAGGGTTTGTAAGGTTTAAGGGTCTTTATTAAAGAAAAACGGGTTTTCAAGGGGAAAATCTCCTTTGTTTACAAATAAAAAAGGGTTATAACTCTGTGTAATCGAAAGATATAATTCTACAAGTGGTATCTCATTAAAGGTGAGGTCTAGACCTTTCCACTGATACCAAATTTGATAAGGTTTGTAGGGTGTAATGGTCTTTATTAAAGAAAAACGGGTTTCAAGTGGAAATTCTCATTTGTTTACAAATAAAAAAGGGTTATAACCCTGTGGGATCGAAAGATAGAATTCTACAAGTGGTATCACATGAAAGGTGATGTCAATACCTTTCCACTGATACCAAATTTCATAGGGTTTGTAGGGTGTAATGGTCTTTATTAAAGAAAAACGGGTTTCAAGTGGAAATTCTCATTTGTTTACAAATAAAAATGTTAAAACTCTATGGGATCGGACGATAGAATTCTACAAGTGGTATCACATGAAAGGTGAGGTCAACACCTTTCCACTTATACCAAATTTGATAGGGTTTGTAAGGTTTAAGAGTCTTCATTAAAGAAAAACGGTTTTCAAGGGGAAAATCTCCTTTCTTTCCAAATAAATAAAGGGTTATAACTCTGTGGAATCGAAAGATAGAATTCTAGAAGTGGTATCACATGAAAGGTGAGGTCACGATCTTGCCACTGATACCAAATTCGATAGGGTGTGTAGGGAGTAAGGGTCTTTATTAAAGAATAACGCGTTTCTAAGGGGAAAATCTTCTTTGTTTCCAAATAAAAAAGGGGTATAACCCTGTGGGATCGAAAGATAGAATCCCAGAATGTGGTATCACATGAAAGGTGAGGTCAAGACCTTTCCACTGATACCAAATTTGATAGGGTTTGTAAGGTGTAAGAGTCTTTATTAAAGAAAAACGGGTTATCAAGGGGGAAATCTCCTTTGTTTCCAAATAAAAAAGGGTTATAACTCTGTGGGATCGAAAGATAGAATTCTACAAGTGGTATCACATGAAAGGTGAGGTCAAGACCTTTCCACTGATACCAAATTTCATAGGGTTTGTAAGGTTTAAGGGTCTTTATTAAAGAAAAACGGGTTTCAAGTGGAAAATGTCATTTGTTTACAAATAAAAAATGGTTATAACACTGTAGGATCGGACGATAGAATTCTACAAGTGGTATCACATGAAAGGTGAGGTCAAGACCTTTCCACTTATACCAAATTTGATAGGGTTTGTAAGGTTTAAGAGTCTTCATTAAAGAAAAACGGTTTTCAAGGGGAAAATCTCCTGTCTTTCCAATTAAAAAAAAGGTTATAACTCTCTGGAATCGAAAGATAGAATTCTAGAAGTGGTATCACATGAAAGGTGAGGTCACGACCTTGCCACTGATATCAAATTCGATAGGGTGTGTAGGGAGTAAGGGTCTTTATTAAAGAATAACGCGTTTCTAAGGGAAAAATCTTCTTTGTTTCCAAATAAAAAAGGGGTATAACCCTGTGGGATCGAAAGATAGAATCCCAGGATGTGGTATTACATGAAAGGTGGGGTCAAGACCTTTCCACTTATAGCAAATTTGATAGGGTTTGTAAGGTGTAAGAGTCTTTATTAAAGAAAAACGGGTTATCAAGGGGGAAATCTCCTTTGTTTCCAAATAAAAAAGGGTTATAACCCTGTGGGATCGAAAGATAGAATTCTACAAGTGGTATCACATGAAAGGTGATGTCAATACCTTTCCACTGATACAAATTTCATAGGGTTTGTAGGGTGTAATGGTCTTTATTAAAGAAAAACGGGTTTCAAGTGGAAATTCTCATTTGTTTACAAATAAAAAAGTTAAAACTCTATGGGATCGGACGATAGAATTCTACAAGTGGTATCACATGAAAGGTGAGGTCAAGACCTTTCCACTTATACCAAATTTGATAGGGTTTGTAAGGTTTAAGAGTCTTCATTAAAGAAAAACGGTTTTCAAGGGGAAAATCTCCTTTCTTTCCAAATAAAAAAGGGTTATAACTCTGTGGAATCGAAAGATAGAATTCTAGAAGTGGTATCACATGAAAGCTGAGGTCACGACCTTGCCACTGATACCAAATTCGATAGGCTGTGTCGGGAGTAAGGGTCTTTATTAAAGAATAACGCGTTTCTAAGGGAAAAATTTTCTTTGTTTCCAAATAAAAAAGGGTTATAACTCTGTGGGATCGAAAGATAGAATTCTACAAGTGGTATCACATGAAAGGTGAGGTCTAGACCTTTCCACTGATACCAAATTTGATAGGGTTTGTAAGGTTTAAGGGTCTTTATTAAAGAAAAACGGGTTTTCAAGGGGAAAATCTCCTTTGTTTACAAATAAAAAAGGGTTATAACTCTGTGGGATCGAAAGATAGAATTCTACAAGTGGTATCACATGAAAGGTGATGTCAATACCTTTCCACTGATACAAATTTCATTGGGTTTGTAGGGTGTAATGGTCTTTATTAAAGAAAAACGGGTTTCAAGTGGAAATTCTCATTTGTTTACAAATAAAAAAGTAAAAACTCTATGGGATCGGACGATAGAATTCTACAAGTGGTATCACATGAAAGGTGAGGTCAAGACCTTTCCACTTATACCAAATTTGATAGGGTTTGTAAGGTTTAAGAGTCTTCATTAAAGAAAAACGGTTTTCAAGGGGAAAATCTCCTTTCTTTCCAATTAAAAAAAGGGTTATAACTCTGTGGAATCGAAAGATAGAATTCTAGAAGTGGTATCACATGAAAGGTGAGGTCACGACCTTGCCACTGATACCAAATTCGATAGGGTGTGTAGGGAGTAAGGGTCTTTATTAAAGAATAACGCGTTTCTAAGGGAAAAATCTTCTTTGTTTCCAAATAAAAAACGGGTATAACCCTGTGGGATCGAAAGACAGAATCCCAGAATGTGGTATCACATGAAAGGTGGGGTCAAGACCTTTCCACTGATAGCAAATTTGATAGGGTTTGTAAGGTGTAAGGGTCTTTATTAAAGAAAAACGGGTTTTCAAGGGGAAAATCTCCTTTGTTTACAAATAAAAAAGGGTTATAACTCTGTGGGATCGAAAGATAGAATTCTACAAGTGGTATCACATGAAAGGTGATGTCAATACCTTTCCACTGATACAATTTTCATAGGGTTTGTAGGGTGTAATGGTCTTTATTAAAGAAAAACGGGTTTCAAGTGGAAATTCTCATTTGTTTACAAATAAAAAAGTTAAAACTCTATGGGATCGGACGATAGAATTCTACAAGTGGTATCACATGAAAGGTGAGGTCACGACCTTGCCACTGATATCAAATTCGATAGGGTGTGTAGGGAGTAAGGGTCTTTATTAAAGAATAACGCGTTTCTAAGGGAAAAATCTTCTTTGTTTCCAAATAAAAAAGGGGTATAACCCTGTGGGATCGAAAGATAGAATCCCAGAATGTGGTATTACATGAAAGGTGGGGTCAAGACCTTTCCACTTATAGCAAATTTGATAGGGTTTGTAAGGTGTAAGGGTCTTTATTAAAGAAAAACGGGTTTTCAAGGGTAAAATCTCCTTTGTTTACAAATAAAAAAGGGTTATAACTCTGTGGGATCGAAAGATAGAATTCTACAAGTGGTATCACATGAAAGGTGATGTCAATACCTTTCCACTGATACAAATTTCATAGGGTTTGTAGGGTGTAATGGTCTTTATTAAAGAAAAACGGGTTTCAAGTGGAAATTCTCATTTGTTTACAAATAAAAAAGTTAAAACTCTATGGGATCGGACGATAGAATTCTACAAGTGGTATCACATGAAAGGTGAGGTCAACACCTTTCCACTTATACCAAATTTGATAGGGTTTGTAAGGTTTAAGGGTCTTCATTAAAGAAAAACGGTTTTCAAGGGGAAAATCTCCTTTGTTTACAAATAAAAAAGGGTTATAACTCTGTGGAATCGAAAGATAGAATTCTAGAAGTGGTATCACATGAAAGGTGAGGTCACGACCTTGCCACTGATACCAAATTCGATAGGCTGTGTCGGGAGTAAGGGTCTTTATTAAAGAATAACGCGTTTCTAAGGGAAAAATTTTCTTTGTTTCCATATAAAAAAGGGGTATAACCCTGTGGGATCGAAAGATAGAATCCCAGAATGTGGTATCACATGAAAGGTGAGGTCTAGACCTTTCCACTGATACCAAATTTGATAGGGTTTGTAAGCTGTAAGAGTCTTTATTAAAGAAAAACGGGTTATCAAGGGGGAAATCTCCTTTGTTTCCAAATAAAAAAGGGTTATAACCCTGTGGGATCGAAAGATAGAATTCTACAAGTGGTATCACATGAAAGGTGATGTCAATACCTTTCCACTGATACAAATTTCATTGGGTTTGTATGGTGTAATGGTCTTTATTAAAGAAAAACGGGTTTCAAGTGGAAATTCTCATTTGTTTACAAATAAAAAAGTAAAAACTCTATGGGATCGGACGATAGAATTCTACAAGTGGTATCACATGAAAGGTGAGGTCAAGACCTTTCCACTGATACCAAATTTGATAGGGTTTGTAGGGTTTAAGAGTCTTTATTAAAGAAAAACGGGTTTCAAGGGGAAAATCTCCTTTCTTTACAAATAAAAAAAGGGTTATAACTCTGTGGGATCGAAAGATAGAATTCTACAAGTGGTATCACATGAAAGGTGAGGTCACGACCTTTCCACTGATACCAAATTTGATAGGGTTTGGTAGGGTGTAAGGGTCTTTATTAAAGAAAAACGGGTTTCAAGGGGAAAATCTCCTTTGTTTACAAATAAAAAAGGGTTATAACTCTGTGGGATCGAAAGATAGAATTCTACAAGTGGTATCACATGAAAGGTGAGGTCAAGACCTTTCCACTGATACCGAATTTGATAGGGTTTGTAGGGTTTAAGGGTCTTTATTAAAGAAAAACGGGTTTCAAGGGGAAAATCTCCTTTGTTTACAAATAAAAAAGGGTTATAACTCTGTGGGATCGAAAGATAGAATTCTACAAGTGGTATCACTTGAAAGGTGAGGTCAAGACCTTTCCACTGATACAAAATTTGATAGGGTTTGGTAGGGTTTAAGGGTCTTTATTAAAGAAAAACGGGTTTCAAGTGGAAAATCTCCTTTGTTTACAAATAAAAAAGGGTTATAACTCTGTGGGATCGAAAGATAGAATTCTACAAGTGGTATCACATGAAAGGTGAGGTCAAGACCTTTCCACTTATACCAAATTTGATAGGGTTTGTAGGGTTTAAGGGTCTTTATTAAAGAAAAACGGGTTTCAAGGGGAAAATCTCCTTTCTTTCCAAATAAAAAAAGGGTTATAACTCTGTGGAATCGAAAGATAGAATTCTAGAAGTGGTATCACATGAAAGGTGAGGTCAAGACCTGATCTCTAATATGGTAGGGTTTTTCATGTTTCCGGGTCTTTATTAAAGAAAACCTGGTTTCATCGTAAGCAATCTCCTTAGTTTCCTATTAAAAAGGATTATAACTCCGTCGGATCAAAATATAAAATCCTGCAATTGGTGTCATATAAAAGGTGAGTTCAAGACCTTTACACTGATACCTAATATGATACGGTTTGTCGGGTTTCCGGTTTTTTATAAGTAAAACGGGTTTCATCGTTATGGTTAGAAATCCATCGGATCAAAAGATAGAATTCTGGAAGTGTCGTCACATCAAAGGTGAAGTTAAGACCTTTTCACTGATACCTCATATGATAGCGGTTGTCGGGTTTCCGGATCTTTAGAAAAACTAGTTTCATCGTAAGAAATCTGCTCCGTTTACTATTAAAAAGTGTTATAACTCCATCGAATCAAAAGTTACAATCCTGCAAGTGGTGTCACATGAAAGGTGAAGATAAGACCTTTAATTTCCACTTATTCCTCATACAATAGGGTTTGTCAGGTTTCCGGGTCTTCATCAAAGAAAAAACGGGTTTCATTGTCAGAAATCTCGTTTTGTTTAATATTTAAAAAAAAAAAGGTTATAACTCCGTCGGATCAAAAGATAGGATCCTGCAAGTGGTGCCATGTGAATGGTTAGGTCTAGACCTTTCCACTGACATCTCATATGATAGGGTTTGTCGGATTTCAGAGTCTTTATTAAAGAAAAACGGATTTCATCATAGGAAATATCTTTTGTTTACTATTAGAAAAGGGTTATAACTCCGTCGGATCAAAAGATAGAATCCTGCAAGTGGTGTCATGTGAATGGTTAGGTCTAGACCTTTCCACGGACACCTCATATGATAGGGTTTGTCGGGTTTCCGGGTATTTATCAAAGAAAAACGGGTTTCATTTATAGTAAACAAAAGGATATTTCTTACGATGAAACCCGTTTTTCTTTATAAAGACCCGGAAACTCTATAAGCATTATCATATTAGGGATCAATGGAATGATCTTGACTTTACCTTTTATATCATATCACTTGCAGGATTCTGTTTTTTGATCCGACGGAGTTATGGCCATTTTTATATTAAAGAAAAGCAGATTTCTTAAATGAAACCCGGTTTTCTTAACCCTTAAACCCAATAAACCCTATCATATTTGGTATTTCATGTTATAGCAATTTATAATTAAAGGAAAACGGGTTTCAGGGTAAGAAATCTCCTTTTCTTTACTTTAGAAAAAGGGTTATAACTCCGTCGGATCAAACGATTGAAGCCTAAAAGTGGTATAACATTAAAGATGAAATATACACTTTTTCCCAGAAACTAAATATGCTAGGTTTTATAGGGTTTCCACGTCTTCATTAAAGAAAAACTAGATTCATCCTAAGAAATCTTCCTTTCTTTGGTGTAAAATTCCGTCGGATTAAAAGATAGACTCCTGCAAGTGGTATTACATGAAGGGTGAAGTCAAGACCTTTCCACTGATTCCAAATATGATAGGGTTTGTAGGGTTTCAGGGTCCTTATTAAAGAAAAGTTCGTTTCATCGTTAGAAATCTCTTTTTGTTTGATATAAAACGGGTTATAACTCCTTCAGATCAAAAGATAGAGTCCTGCAAGTGGTATCACCTAAAAGGTATGGCCAAGACCTTTCCATTGATACCTAATATGATAGGTTTTGTAGGGTTTTTGGGTCTTTATGAAAGAAAGACGTCTATCATCCTAAGAAGTATCCTTTTGTTGTTTTTTTTATAAAAAAGTTTATATATCCGTCGGATCAAACGACAGATTCCTGCAAGTGGTATCACATGAAAAGTCAGTTCATGACCTTTCCAGTGAATACAAAAACTATCGCCACTTCAACCAGCCTGACCACTCTATTCTCTCAGTGAAAATTAGAATTATAGAAAAAATATACCACCCCACAAACAATGCCAATTTGAGCACTCTTTTTCGTCGGAAAAGAGAAGAATACTGGATAAGACGTCTCGGCACTGCTTCGCCCTATGGATGCAATAACAATATTAGTAGTATTGGTAACCTCACTAATCCTGCGTGTCAGTCAGTTAACGTACTCGGTTTATTCAAAAAAAGCCAGAGGAGGCATCGAAGTCATGGTACACGCAAATACAACAAACCTGAAATACATAATATTTCCTTTGATGCTCTTTTGCCATTTATAAATAAACGTTTGGGCCTTCATCACATCCGTACAAAACTCTATTCTATTTCACTCAGAAAATTACACGAGTTGTACGTATCGTCCAGACACCGTATATTTACTGATATAAGCTCTGCAGAGTATAGACTAGATGGCATTATTATGGACATATCGACCGCTAGACTTTTTCGTCCCGTCAAATCAGATATTTCTATGGAAAAATCTAATCGCCCTTTCATCAAAATTAAATTTGCAAATAAAGGCATTGATTATTTAAATTTTGGCCAAATTTTAAATCATAAGTCTGTTTCAGAGAAAATACCTCCATATTTCAAAAACAAAGATCCGCCATGTATAACCTATAGCTACTTGCCATCAGTTGCATCCAAAATTTATAATTACAAAGGGTTTCTACAGTGTCTTGATCTTAGCAACTCTACATGCCATCCTCAACCGTGTGGATGTTCCTCATCTAATTTTGTATATTCTTCTTGTGGGCATGTCGTTACTGGTGATCTCGATATTGTTAAAAACACTAAATTAAGAGAACTTTTACTTAAAGGTCCAAAATACAGGGAACCCAGATCATTCACATGGAGCCAAAATTTTGAGAATATTATGAACTGCTGCGAGTAATATGCTACACGATGGGCAAAAAGAGAGGAAGTACCGGTCGACACTCTTTCAGAATCGATAAAATCTATTGCAGTACTGCTGAGATCAAAAATTAAAAAAAATTACAATGTTCTGTAAACACCAGATTCGAATCTATTTTTAAAGATCCTGATGTTGTCAGAGAACTTACCTTCCTCCAAGAACATTATATCATTACACCAGCAGATAAAGCATCCAATAATTATACATTTACTTTTAAGAAATATTACTTTGACAGCCTAGTGAAAGAATTAGGATTAAATTCAGCTCAGGAAATCCTACTTATACTCTCACGAACTTTTCGGTTTCGGAAGTACTCGAGAATCATAACTCTGTCCTCAATATGTTTGGTATTGACTCAAATTAATTAAATTTAGAACTTCCATATTTGTACTGCATTCCAAAAATGCACAAAAATCCTAACAAACAACGCTTTATCGCTGGTTCCTCGAAGTGTTCCACAAAATCTGTATCGATGCTACTCACAAAAATATTATCAGAAATTAAATCTGGCCTTCATAGATATTGCGAAACAGTATATTCGAGTAGTGGAATTAATCAAATGTGGATCATTAAAAATTCAAAAGAGTTGTTAGAAAATCTAAAATCAAAGTTTTACTAAAATTCACCCTATCAAGTCTTTTGACTTTTCGACTCTTTACACAACGATCCCTCATCAGAAATTAAAAAACAGATTAGCGGAAATCCTTCAAAATGCATTTACTAGTAAAACGGAAGCCGCAAATTCAAATATATAGTAATAGGCCACAATAACACTTTGTTAGGGAAAATTCTGATTCCAAAAATAAATACACTGAAAAGGCTGTCATCCAGATGTTGAACTTTCTTTTCGATAACATTTTTTGTGGTGTTTGGAGGTAAGGTTTTTCAACAAATTGTCGGCATTCCAATGGGCACTAACTGTGCTCCGCTTCTGGCTGACATATTCCTTTACTCATACGAAGCTGAATTCATTCAGTCTTGGCTTTCACAAGGAAAAAAACAATTGGCTCTTGGCATCAATTTTACTTACAGATATATAGATGACTTGCTTTCAATTAAGAAACCTTCATTCGCGGATTACCTTAGCATCATCTATCCAAGTGAACTTGAGGTCAAAGAAACCACAGAAAGTAGTAATTCTACTTCGTATTTAGATATTATGTTGTCTTTCGACATTAATGGTCAATTGAACACCTCACTCTATGACAAACGTGACGATTTCAATTTCGCTATCACAAACTTTCCTTTCATAAGTAGCAACATTCCATCGTCGCCCGCATACGGCGTATTTATTGTGGGCCGGCACTAGTCGGCCCATCCTTTGATATAAGTTTGGGAAAGTTGCATGCGTTTCTGCGGTACAGCAAGGCCCCGCCCTCAGGATTTTACACCAATGATAAAATTAGGATTATATTCACTGCGGAGAGAGCATGTGTCACCTCGCTGACCCAGTTTGATAGATTTATGTAAGCGTAGTATCTTCGAGACTTTTGCTGCTTTAAGTATAAAATTTGTTGGAATATTTTCTGGCGATGGGTGTCACCTTACAATTTTTGAATATTTGACGCGCTTTTTTCATAAGCAAAATTAATATTCGGTTGCCTAAGTGATTTTCGGTTAATCATAACCAATCGGAACATCATCGCCATTTTTTACAAAAAAAAAGATCTTATTTGTGTATGGAAATGGACGAGTTGTACGATTGAATGGTAGTGTGATGTAAGTCCTACTAAAGTTTCTGAATACAGAATGCTACGCTAAGAAGGACCAACATAACCAATTATATTTTACAATTGTTTATTATGGCAAGACGATTTTAAAACCTTAATTATTGTTTATGAATTAAAACTTGATAATAGTAAGATTACCAGCACGGCCACACCATTACCACAAGTTTAATAAGTAAAGGTTTGTTACCCCAGCAAACAGCCAGTTGCTTATAGATTGGTTAAGTTTTGTTGTTAAAAATAAATAGTAGATTGATTGATTAATTATTGTTTCACGTCACTTCACGATTATTTCACGTAACGGACCCTCCCGAAGAAGTGGGGGATCTTTTACGTGCCACGGCTACCGTGACACGGCACCTCGGTTTCACCGATGTGCCCCCGGCGGGAGACGAACCCGGGACCTTTCGGTCACCTCATCCACTGAGACCATCGGCTTAAAACAAATGGTAGATGATATGGCTAGTAATTTTAAAAGTACAATTCCATACTAAATGCAGGCTAATCCGTACGTCTAATAAACTTGCTATTGCCTTATGTACTTAATGGGCTAAATGAACCAATTTTATAAACTATTATAGCTGAAAAGGAAGTGATACTGGAAATTTTAAAACGTTATTTTGGTTTTTTTTTTAAATTCTTTGTAGTTTTATCATCACCCCATTCCGGCCCACACTTTGGTGCTTGCACCAAATTATTTCTTGTATCTCAGTTAATACGTTATTCCAGAGCATGTTTAAATTACAATGGCTTTGTTCTGAGGGCTAGGCGACATTCAGTTAAGCTGCTCAACCAGGGTTATATATGTGCTAGACTAGCAACATCACTGAGGAAATGTGAATTCTATGGTCGTTACGAGACTCTTATTACTCCATATCATATCTCGTTATCCAGACTTTTAAATGATATTCTGGACTGAGACCGATTCCGATCATTTTACACAGATTTGACACCTTCTATACTGAAGGTTACATACTTCGACTTCTCCATATATAAATACATATGGAATTTACACGATTTGACTCTTTGTACTGGGTAGCAAGCAGGAGATGCTCACTCTCCCCGGGCAACTGATCTCACTCCATCACAGGGGTTCACATATGCTCTTCAAGTAGACATATTTTGTTATTTTCCATTTGTTTTTTATTTTCACTGATTTTGTACGTCCTCTGGTTTTATGATTTTTGGACTTGTGGTTTGGATTTATCCATCATCTTTACCTGATAGGGTATGTATTTTTTCCGAAAAACCTGTTTCATGTTGAGAAATCTCATTTTGTTTACCATAAAAAGGGTTATAACTGCGTCGGATCAAAAGATAGAATCCTGCAAGTGGTATCACATGAAATTTGAGATCAAGACCTTTTCCCAGATACCAAATATGAAAAGGTTTCTGGGTCTTCCGGGTCTTTATTAATGAAAAACGGGTTTCATGGAAAAAAAACCTCCTTTGTTTACTATAAAAAGGGGATATAATTCCGTCGAATCAAAAGATAGGATCCTGCATATGGTTATAACTGTCGGACCAAACGATAAAATCCTGCAAGATGTATCACTTGAAAAGTAAAATCAAGTCAATTCCACTGATACCAAATACCAAATAGGGTTTGTAGGATTTCCGGTTCTTTATTAAGAAAAGCAGGTTTCATTGGAAGAAACCTACTCTTGCTTACAATAAAAAATGTTATAACTCCGTCGTATGAAACGATAGGATTTTGTATACGTTATCACCACTACACTGATATCAAATATAATAGGGTTGATAGGTTTTCCGCGTCTTTATTAAAGAAACCGTCTTTCATGGTAAAAAATAATCTCCTTTTGTTTGATATAAAAGGGTTATAACTCCTTTGGATCAAAAGATAGAATCATCCAAGTGGTGAGGTCAATACCGTTCCACTGATACCAAATATAATAGCATTTGTAGGGTTTTCGGGTCTTTATTAAAGAAAACGGGTTTCATGGTAAGAAATCTCAGATTGTTTAATACAAAAAAGATTATAATTCAGTCGGATCGAAAGATAGAATCCTGCAAGTGGTATCACGTGGGAGGTGAGATCAATACCTTTCCCAAGATACAGAATATGATATGGTTTGAATGGTTTCTGGGTCTGTATTAAAGAAAAACTTGGTTAATTAGAAAAATCTTCTTTTCTTTACTATAAAATGGGGGTAAAAACTCCGTCTGATCCAAAGATAGAATCCTGAATGTGGTATTATATGAAAGGTGAAGTCAACACCTTTCCATTGAACAGGAAATATTATATGGTTTGTAGGGCTTCCTATTCTTTATTAAAGAAAAATTGTCTTCATCGTAAGAAATCTTCCTTTCTTTACCATATAAAAGGGGTATAATACGGTCGAATAAGAAGATATAAAGTGGTATCTTTGAAGAAATCTCTTTTTGCTTATTACAAAAAAGGTTATAACTCCGTCGGATAAAAAACTAGAATCCTGACAAGACCTTTACTCTGATACTTACCATGATAGAGATTGTATTGTTTCCGGGTCTTTTTTAAAGAAAAACGAGCTTTGTGTAAAAAATCTCCTTCTGTGTACAATAGAAAAGGGTTATAACTCAATAGGACCAATAGATAGAATCTCTGTCATTGAAGAAATCTCCTTTTGTTTACCATAAAAAGGGTTGTAACTTCGCAAGATCAAACGATAAAATCTTGCATGTGTTATCACATGAAAGGTGAAGTCAAGTACTTTACACTGATACCTGATATTATTTTAGAAAGTGAGTGTTTCATTGAAGAAATCTCCTTTTATTTACTATATAAAAGGGTTATAACTCCGGGCGATCAAAAAAATAGAATCCTGCATGTTGTATCACAAGAAAGATGTGGTCAAGACCTTTACACTGATACGTATTATGATAGTGTTTGTAGGATTTCCGGGTCTTTATTAGAGAAAAACGTGTTTTATCCTAAGAAATCTCCCTGTCTTACTATAGAAAGCATCGATACTCCGTCAGATGAAAAGATGGACTTCTGCAAGTGGTATCACATGAAAGGTGAAGTCCAGACCTTTCCACTGATGCCTAATATGACAGGGTGTGTATGGTTTCCGGGTCTGTATGAAAGAAAAACTGGTTTCCTTGAAGAAATCCTTTCTTTACTATAAAGAAAGGTTGTAACTCCGTCGGAGAAAAAGATATATCCTGCATGTGTTATCACATGGAGGGTGTGGCCAAGACCTTTAAAGTGATACCTAAAATGACAGGGATTGTAGAGATTCCCGGGTCCTTATTAAAGAAAATGTTTTCATGGTAAGAAATAGCCGTTTGTTCACAATAAAAAGGATTATAACTGGAAGTAGTATCACGTGAAAGGTGAGGTCAAGACTTTTCCACTGAAACCAAATATGATAGAGTTTGTAGAGTTTCCAGTTCTTTAGTAAAGAAAAACGGTTTTCATGGTAGGAAATCTCCTTTTATTTGGTATCAAATCAGATTATAACTCCGTCGGATCGAAAGATAGAATCATGCAAGTGATATCGCACGAAAGGTGAGGTGAAGACCTTTTCACTGATACCAAATAGGATAGGATTTGTAGGGTTTCTCGGTCTTTATTAAAGAAAAACGGGGTTCATCGTAAGAAATCTCATATTGTTTACTATAAAATTGTGTAATAACTCCGTCGGACCACAAGATAGAATCCTGCAGGTAGTATCACATGGAAGGTGAGGTCAAAAACTTTAAACTGATACGTAATATGATAGAGTGTGATGGGTTTCCGGGTCTTTATTAAAGAAAAACCGAATTTATTGAAGACATCTCCTTTTGTTTCCTATAAAAAGTTCTATAACTCCGTCGAAACAAAAAAAAAAAGAATCCTACATGTGGTAACACATGAACGGTAAGGTGAAGACCATTTCCCCGATACCAAATATCATAGGGTTTGTAGGGTTTCCGGGTCTATATTAAAGAAAACGGGTTTCATCGTAAGGAATCTCACATTGTTTACTATAAAGAAAGGGTTATAACTTAGACAGATCAAAACATAGAATCCTGAAAGTGGTATCTTATGAACGGTGAGGTCAAAACCTTTCCACTCATACCTAATATGATAGGGTTTGCAGGGTTTTGAGGTCTTTGTTAAAGAAAAACTATTTTCATGTTAAGAAATCCCTTTCTCTTTAATATTAAAAGGGTAATAACTCCGTCTGATCAAAAGATAGAATCCTGCAAGTGGTATCACATGAAAGGTGAGGTTTAGACCTTACCACTAATACCAAATATGATATGCTTTGTAGGGTTTCCCGGTCTTGACATTACCTTTGCTGTGATATCACATGCAGGATTCTTTGTTTTGATCCCATGGAGTTATATTCTTTTTTTATAGTGAACAAAAGGAGTCCTCTTCAATGAAACCCGTTTTTATTTAACAAAGACTCGGAAACCCTGCAAAAACCTGTCAGTGGAAACGGAGTGAAATCACCACTTGCGGGATTCTATCTTTTGATACATCACTGGAAGTATAGAGTAATAATAATTCTAAGTCAGTTAAAGTTCAGTTCTTTAATTTTTGTATATATCTTCCAATGCATCAGTAACATGCAATATAATAAACATTATACATACACAATATTTAAAAAGTACCCTCTCTTCATGCTATGTGTTATGTGGAAAGTTGGTAAATGTATATCACCTAATTTTGCTAATCAACAACACTCAATCTGAATAAAACCCTATCATCTTCTTCTTTATTCCGCTTCCATTGCGTATAACGATCCGGTGAGACCCCGTGAGGCTTCAGGTTCTGGTGACCTCTGATGACGTCACAGTCAACGAAACCGTTATTTCCCATAGCCAATCAGTGACTCGGCTAAGCACGTGATAGTGACGAAATATGTGACAAACTGTTCAAAAACTACCTTGTGGGTCACGCACGCTGTGGGTGTTAATTTCATTCCTAGGAATTTGTAGCCGATCCACTGATTGGCTTAACATCAGAGTTCACCAGAACCTGACCCCTTACGGGGTTTCACCGGATCTTTATACGCAATGGGGCAAATTGAGAAGCGGAATAAATATGTAGTTTTAATCATATTGCAACAGCACTTAACAAAACATGCGTTGTAGATTACCCTATATATCATATTTGTCATGTTTGATTTTGGCATGCATTTGTTAAAAAAATACAGTAATTATGAGATTTAAGAGTTCAATAACAACACACGCAACATTAGTTTCAGTTGCTGATACAGTTCCAGATAACTTCAAGACAGAGTAAATATGGTATGATTTTATCAGTTCCCATTCTACATTAGTGAAATCAATATCGAAGAAATACCAAACCGTTAATCATTCTCAAAGTCCCAAGGACAGATACAAAACCGTGTAAGTTTCAAAAAGCAACTGTTGTGAACCCCGATATACTGAAAAATTCCGAGCTTAGACCAGGTGCCTGGGGGGAGTAAGCGTCTCCTGTTTGCATGCATTACCCGTCACAGCAGTTCTTAAGAAACATATCAAAATCAAGAGTTTTGGTTTCCTAATTGTACATACGAACGTACAAACTGGTATACAAAGTCATATTTGGTGTTCACTGAACAGGTCGTTTAGTCGCATTCCAGAATATTATCAAACATTCTAGAAAGAGGCACATCATGTTTTGTACAAGATCCCCAAAGCAAACGTAGAACTTCCTCAGTGACGATTTCAGACGTTCTTTAACATATCCCTGCATGAGCAACTTAGTGGCCAGTCGTTTGGCCCTTGGAATAAAACCGTCGTATAGAGAACAGGCTCTTGCGTACCTTATAAATTGTGATATAAAAAACTCCTGGCAGGTGAGGCCAGGATATTTCTGCAAAGAAACGGAAAGTTAGTTATTTGGAAGTTAAAATCGTCACGTTTGTCATAAAGAGAAGTGTTTAAATGACCATTATTGTCGAAAGTTAAAAATATATCCAGATACGAAGCGGAATTATTGCTCTCGGTTGTCTCTTTTATCTCAAGTTCGTGGGGATAGATTTCATGTATGTAATCCTTAAAGTTAGGATTATTGATTGACAATACGTCGTCTATATACCTATACGTAAAATTAAACTGAGATGCAAGGCTTTTTCTGCCTGTGGAGAGCATTTTTAAAATAAATTCTGCCTCATACGAATATAAGAAAATGTCAGCAAGAAGAGGTGCGCAGTTACTTCCCATGAGAATGCCAATGATTTGCTGAAAAATGCTCCCTCAAAACACCACGAAAATATTGTTTATTAAAAATTCCAGCATTTTGATGATTTGATCTTTGGTATACTTGTATTTTGCATCAGAGTGTTCTTTTACAAAATATGTATCTTCCCGCCCAATGACAAGATATTTATATCTACGATTTCCATTTGTATGGAAAAAAGAATTTTGAATAATTGTAGCATGTCTGTTTTTGAGCTTTTGATGCGGAATTGTAGTGTAGAGCGTGGAAAAGTCAAAAGATTTCATGCTGAAAATACTATTAAATTTCGGAGATTTTAGATTCTGTAAATGTTCTTTAGAATTCTTGAGGATCCACATCTGATTTATTCCGCTTCTGGAGTATATGGTATCACACTAGATTTGAAGACCATGCTTGATGTGTATCAATATCTTCATTAGCAATATGGATAATGGTTTGGTGGTACACTTGGAAGAACCAGCAATGAAACGATGTTTGTAAGGGGTTTTGTGCATTTTTGGAATCCAATAAATATAAGGTAATTCAATGTCAGAGTTTAGACTCGAGGACAGATTTGTGGTTTTGAAGTATTTCAGAAATAGATAAATTTGTTTGTGTGTATGTTGGACTTCCAGGTGCAGAGTGTAATCCAAGTTCCTCTAACAGACAATTAATGTAAAATCTTTTGCAAACGAAGGTATAATTGTTTGCTGCTTTGTGAGCTGGGACACTTATAAATTGCTCGTGGAGTTCAGAGAGTTCTCTGGCTACATCAGGGTCATTAAATATAGACCCGTGTCTGGTTCTTACCGAATGTCTGAGACGCCCTATTCTTCTTTTGAGTAGTTCCCCGATGGATTTCATCCACTCGGAGAGAGTGTCAGGCTCCACTTCTTCCCTTTTTCACCATCTCCTAGCATATTTTTCGGATACATCCATAATAATGTTGAAATTTTCACGCTATGTGAAAAAAGGGACTCTACATTGAGGGCCTTTCCTCAGGAGGTCTTGTAATTTCCTGTTATGGACTATATTGAGATCACCAGTTACAACATGGCCGCATGGAGGGTAAAGATACTTTGATGTAGAACATGTACAGGGTGGAAGGTCTTTTGTAATGTTATGTGAATCAAGACACTGTAAAACACTTTTATAATTAAATATTTTAAGAGACACAGAAGATGTATAGCTGTAGGAAATACAAGGTGACTCCTGATGTTTGAAATATGGGATTTTATCCTTGACTAACGTATGGTTCAAAATACTACTCTAAGTGATATTTTATGCCCTCGGATTGATAGATTGGTGGTATACTGTTTTTGTCCTGTCCATCTGTCTGTCTGTTTTTCTGTTGTCAAGTTTAAACTTTGCCATAACCATTGAGCTGTGAGGAATAGAGACTTCATATTTCAGATGCATAATCAACTAATAAAGCCCTTTCAAATGACATCAAGGTCGATGATCTTTTGACCTTGAGAATAATCGTCATGCTAAAAATAACTTTTTGGACTTTGTTGCTGCCGGGGGCATTACAGTTTCTCAAGCACTGCTTCTTTTTTCAGGTTATTAGTTTCTTGGATGGTTGTATGTTTGTCATTTTATTTGAGTTTACATATGCTGCATGTGTGAATATACATGTATCAATTAATGCATACAGATTAAGAATTTTGTTTTAGTATATTTATTTTTAACTCTGGGACTTCAATTAATCATAGTTCTTCTTTCTTTTTATGAAAAGCTGTCCAAATTGAATATGCATGCATGCATTCTTAGTTCACTTGAGCAAGTTTAAGTGCAAGATTAATAATAAAGATAAAATGAGGGATTGATCCGTGTCTTCAAAACTCAAAGAAATTATTTATATTTTTTGCATTATATGTTGCGCTATATATATATTGAATAGTCTAACAATAGATATAATCTTACTTTTAGATGGTACTGGACTGACTGCTTCAGTAGATGGAGCTTATCACAGAAGAGGTTCTGAAAGATGCCGTAATAGTTTATCAGGTATGACACTTGATATTATTTTAGAATGTGATTTTTTTCACAAAAGCGCAGGGACATTATATCTTGTTTGTCTGTCCGTCCATGATGATATACATTTATAAAATAAAAGTTTAACCACGGTCACAACCTTTCAATCAAACAATAGACTTAGATAGTATATATGAATATGTCTTGTGACACATCCGTTTATTGAGTACTATATTATTTGACCTTTTGAACTTGACCATGAAGTTTAACTCACTATTTTGAAATTATAACCTTGGTCGTAACCTTTTTCCAATAAGATGTAAGACTTTGATTTTTTACATCTATATCCCTTGTCACAAGCTCTATCAATTTGATAATCTCTTTAAACTTGACCCTGAAACACATATCAAAATCAGATGAAGGGCACCACCATTGTCTCTCCAGCCAGTTGAATTGTTACTCAGATTCTAATGGTGTCATGACCTTCTGTCAAAGTCAATTCTTCAAGGTCAAGGTCACAGAGCATCTCAGAGCATTTGATAACAGTACAATCTTGTCTTGACCATAACTTTTATCCCTTGTGGGGATTTGAGTAATATTTCACAGAATTGACAATCAATCACTGCAAAAAAAAACAAGTTTCCGCAACTCCGCTCTTTCATTCGAATGACATACGTAAATTTTGTCCTAGCATCAAATAAGTTTCAATATATCAGTGTAACAACGTATCTGCCGTTTGTTATATCACTACCTACTTAATCTACATCATGTAACTCTATACAATAAAATGATTTTATCTAACAGCACTTTTCAATGGGAGACTGTGCCCTCAACCCCCCCTCCCCTTTTCTTTCAAAAATTTCTAGATCCGCCCGCCTATTACGTATTGTAACAATGTATCCAGTAAGGGTCATGTATAGCAATGGCGAATACAACGCCTATTACGTATTGTAACAATGTATCCAGTAAGGGTCATGTATAGCATTGGCGAATACAAGGGCGCTCGCCTAACAGCACCCCCCCCCCTTTTCAATGGGAGACTGTGCCCTCCCCCTCCCCTTTTTCTTTCATTTCATTCATTTGCTCTGGTTTTGTTTAATCTTGAAGTGGCGAAATGAAACGCTGTAAACATTTTCAACACAGGAATTTAAAAAGCTTTTTTTGTCAGTTACTTTGTGAATGTTGTATGTGCAAGTTTGAACATATACTGAATACTATTAAACAATTGTGAATTATTATTGTATTTCTTTTGTTTGTGTATTTTTTTTTTTTTGTCTCTGAAAATATGATGGCCTATACAGTAGATATATCAGATTTCAAGATACAAAATTAGCTGTCAGTTTTTATTGAATTGCAAGAGGTTGATTTCTACCATTACTTCCGGGGAAACAACATCTCTTGGCATCTTTACTACATAATTAGATATTTCATTTATTACAAAATGTCCTAGTTTCAGCAGGTTTCCGCCAGTTTCCGTAGCGGAAACCTCCTTTGGTCTCCAGCTGGTTACAGAAAAATTTAATTTTCCAGTTTATATGGAGGATATGTTCTGAGTTCAGCTGGTTTCATTTATGTACATTTCCTTAAATGTCCTGGTTTCCGCCAGTTTCCGATGGCGGAAACTTGCTGGAAATGTCCCAGTTACCGGAAGGTTTCCGCGCAATGTTCCTCTCAACACCCTGTCTCACATCTCAGTTTCAGGGTCTGTGAATGTTCTCTGTAGTACATGCTTGTTGGAGACATAGCCATGTGGCACAAGTTTCATTTGTATGTTATTTTCAGGACCCAAGGGTGTGTCATGACTATCAGGTAAGGTCATATATCATAGGTTAAGGTCAAAGTTATAAAATATACCAATTGACATTATCTTAAAAGAACTTTGTTAATTTTGTAAGTTAAAAATTCTTATTTTTATTTTAGGCACTGCCTCATTGATCGGAAAAAGGATGGAAAAATCATTGCCTTTACGTCACGCTTCAAGATGTGTAAAGTTTGTAATGTTGCAAAAAGGGGGAATTATTCCAAAGAAACCTATATAAATGCCCCGGAAACTGGAACCAGATATGATAGTTGAAATGTTGAAATCCAAAAAAGAGAGAGGAGCACCAGTTGTAACATTGATTGGTGATGATGATAGCACAGGTTTTAATAGGGCAAAGGAGGAAATCCTTGACACCATGGAGAAAATAAGCGATACCAATCATGTTAAGAAAAATGTAACAAACCAACTTTTTAAATTAAAAAACAAAATTTAAAGAACTATTAGTCATGACCATCATGCTATTATGAAAAGTTTTCAATATATGCTTCGCCAGTGCCATGGGGGTAAATATGCCATTCAACAAATCAACAAAGTTTGGAATCTATGATTCTTGTGCTGCCTGGTGTAAAAGAAAAATCAATCCCAATGAGAAGCATCGTAATTTACCAAGAGGAACAGATCTTCAAAATGTCCAGTTGAAAGAGGAATTCCTCACAAAATAAACTGGGTGTTAATTAATTAAGTAAACTGGACAGTACCAATACTAATGAAAGCGTCAACAATACATTAAGGTACATACGGGATATCACTCCACCGTCTCAAAAGATAGAATTCTGTGAAATGGTAGAACATGAAACGTCAACGAAATACCTATTCACTGATACCAAATATGATACATTATATAGCTGTTAATGGTCTTTATTAACTAAGGCTTATTTTGACGTAGTAACACTCCTTTTTTACAACACAAGAGAGTAATAAATCTGAGAAACCGAAAGATAGAATTCTGCAAATGGCATCACATGCGAAGTCAGCTCACGACCATTAAACTGATACCAAATATGATAAATTTATACAGCTTATGGGACTTTATTTTAAAAAAGGATTTTAACATCAAAACTGTGATTTTGTTTATAATAAAAAGGGTTATAACTCCGACGAATCAAAAATTAGAAATCTGAAAATTGTAAAATATGAGCTCAGGACCTTTCCATTGATACCAATTATACATGTCACGCTTCATTGGGTTTTGGTTCCTTTTTTAAAGAAAAAAGGCTTTCAAATTAAAAGTTCTTCCTTTCTCTAAGAACCCCTGTTACATCCAGTGATAGAATTCTCCAAGTACTATCAGACTGAGCTGACGACCTTTCCATTTAAACCAAATTTGTTGGAGTTTATAAAATTTTGGAGACATCAGTGCAGAGGAACGAGAAAAAAGTGTTATAACTGTCAGATAAAATGAAGAAATCTTCTAGGTAGTATCAAATGAAAGGTGAGCCCAAGACCGTTCAATGGATACCAAATATGATCGTGTTAATAGGGTTTGAAGTCTTTATGATAGAAAAAAAGCGATTTTTACCTTAGAAATTCTCCCTTTCGTACGAAAAAATAAATGAATAAATAAATAAATAAACGATTATAACTTCCTCAGATTAAATGGTAGACTTCTACTAATGGTACCACATCACATGAAAGGTGAGTTGAACTTTCTCTTGATACCAAATATGTTAGTGTTCATAATTATTTGCAGTTTTTACTGTAGAAATAAGTGGGTTTTAACCCAAAAAGCTATTCTTTTCCATGATAGAAAAGGGTTATAACTCTGTCAGATAAAGTTCTGCAAATGGTATCACATGAAAGCTGTACTCAAACCCTTTTCATCGATACCAAATATGTTAGTGTGCATGAGTTTTATGCCCTTATGATATAAAAAAAAAACGGGAATTATCCTATAAACTCTCCGTTTGTTTACGAGAAAAAAGGTAATAATGCCGTCAAATCAAATTATAGAATTCATTGGATTGTAAATAATGAAAGGTGAGCTCAAAACCTTTCTGTTGATACCAATTATATTACAGGCCATATGGTCTTGTGGTATTTTTTTAAGGAAAAACGTTATTTAACCCAGAAACTAATTTTTAAGAAAAGATTAAAGATAGAATTCTGCAAATAGTATTAATGGAACTGTTAGCACAAGTCCTTTCCATTAATACCAAATATGTTATGATTCATAAATATATGGAGATTTTATTAAAGAAAACATAATTTAACCTCGAAACACTCTCTTTGCTTACGAGAAAAAAATCCGTCGAATCAAACGATACAATACTTTAAATGTTATTACATGAAAAGTAGCCTCAAGACCTTTCGATTCATATCTAATATGTTACGGTTTTTGTCTTTATGGAAGAAAAACCACATTTTACCCAATAATAAAATTCTGAGACTTTAGATTGACCTGAAAGTTTTTAGGATTTTGGTGTCTTTATTATAGAAAACGCATTTTAATATAGAAATTCTAGTTTGTTACGATATTAAAAGTTGTAATTCTGCAATTGGTATCATATGTAAGGTGAGCTCAAGACCTTTCCAAAGATACCAAATATGTTAGTGCTCAAAGGTTTAAGGGCCATTATTATAGAAAAACGGGTTTTAACAGAGTTTGTCCCTTTGTTTACCTCGTAGGATTGAATCATAGAATTCATTAAAGTTGTATACTCTACGATTTGGTATAAATTTAAAAATTAGGGCATGTGACACAAAACCTTATTTTTCTCGTATGGCTTTAGTTATTAACTTTACGCTAATAATATTTTTTGTTGCTTCAAACCCTCGGAGATATCAAAATAAAAAGAAAATACATCGTAAATAAAGAGGGTATTCCATAAATACAACCATATCATGACTTCGCGTATGCACAATTTAAATAGAGAAATAAGTTGAAGGGAGACTCCAAAAGAAAAAAAGAAATTTAAGTAAGTACTAACTTTAGCAGACGTGAATGCAGATTTTTTCCAGATTTTTGTCAAGTTTATTTAACTCGCCCTCCATGATGCGGCTTCCGAATTAGATCACGTGATAAGTTGTTTGTAAACAGTCTGCAACATTTGCAAGGGTCCTTTTTAATATGTTTTAGGCTTATATATATAATCAAACAAATGTTTAATAAATTTACCTATATTAGGCACTGTACTAACGAACATAGGGTATACAGCTTTGAATGGTATCACATGAAAAGTAAGCTCAGGCCCTTTCCATGGATATTAAATATGTTACGCTTCTTGGACTTTTGGTGTCTTTCTTAAAGAGAACTGGTTCTTAAACTAGAAACTCTCCCTTTCTTCGTGGGAAAAGAAGGTTATTACTCTATCAGATCAAATCATCCAAGAAGTTTCATATGAAAATATCAAGACCCTTGCATTAATGGAAATGTGTTCATGTTTATAAAGTGTTGATGCTTTCATTGTAGAAAAACCGGTTTCAACTTAAAAATGTGGGAGTTTTATTACGATAGAGAGGGTTATATCTCCTTGAGATTAAATTATAGAATTCTGCGAATGATGTTAGATAAAAAGTGACCTGAAGACCTTTCCAGTAATGCCAAATCTGTTAGGGTTCATACTTGTTTGGGGCTTTAATTGAGGGAAAACATTATTTTTTTCCTAGACGCTCTCCTTCTGTTTACGGTAAAAACAAAAGCAAAACAAAAAGCCGTTATAACTCCGTCAGATCATATGGTCGTTCGTGTTTCAGGGTCTTTAATAAAGAAAAACGGATTTCAAACAAGAAACTCTCCCTTTGTCTGAGACAAAAGGATTATAACTCCCGTCAGATCAAAAGACAGTATTTTGCAAATGGTATCACGTGGTAGTTGAGCTTAAGACCTTTCCATTTATACTAACTATGTAAGGGTTTATAAAGTTGTGGTGCCCTTTTTCCAGAATAAAAATGACCAAAGCTTGTATCTCATGAAAAATTTGCATTTACTATACATTACAGGTAAGGATAAAAAACACTGGTATTATAAATATATATAAATCAGTGTACAGTGAATCTCGAACAATAATAATAAATTAATCCAATGTACCTTATACATGTAGTTGCAATGTGAATAATGAGCCTAACTTGTGAAACATTGTAAACAATCTTTTTTGTGATTAATGTGATGTTCGTGGCAATCGTTATTATAAATATCCCCATTGAAAACACAGAGCTGTATACCATAGGTTAAAATCATACATATATGGCTATCCTATAATTTAGATTTATGTCTAGATGTGCATATGGTGTGCATCAAATTGATACTGGTATATATTTATTATCTAATATACTTTGCTACTTTCAAGCTTGCCTCGAATCAAATACGGATATGGCTACATTAAGTTTCAGGTGGGATTGCAACTTATTAGGTCACTAATGTACGTACATGTATATACGTTACACGCATTTCGATTGGTTTCAAAATTGCTAGTATACTGTATCAGCCAAAAAAACTCTTATTGCCGTAACTACACGTATTTCCATCTGGAAATCTGTATTATTTCTATTTATAGGCCTATTGATAGAACAGGTATCCTCAAGCGAATAACGAAGGTACTTCTGCCGATTAACATGCATTCAAAGTACATATGTAATTGTTCAAAAGATGATAAATAAACACATTATTGTAAAGTAAACATATAAACATACAAGCAGCATATGTCTGCCTATTGAGTTCTTGAGAATTTTTGTAGGTAGAGCCTGAAAATATTGGTATGGATTATAAATTTGATGGAGACGCTATTGCTTTTTTAGAAATTGTTTATTCATTCATTTATTTATTTATTTATTTATTTATTTATTTATTGCGAACTTTGATAGTGGCGAAGACGACCGTAATTACGATAATTATACAATTTCTCATGTGAATGCTTCCATATCTTCTGCCAAAGCCCTCGAGTAGTTTGCCAAAGAAATGGAGTCTAAGCGCCAATCCATAGTCAAATAACCAACTGAGATTTAATAGTATATCTGATGAAGAATTAGAGAGTGGTCCACAATCAAAGGCAAGGAAAAGCAAATCCACGTAGGGATGTACAATACAAATATTTAGAAAATCTTCAAAGGCAACTATAATAACAAAAATTAAATAATTGAGAAAATATATACAACACTACATGGACGTAGCATAAATTACAATGCACAATCAAAAAAACCACTATAGACGATATAGGAAGATTGTAAAAGCAATTTCTGAACAAGGTCAAGGTCACAATGTCATAAAATCAATTGAAATCTCTGATTTTATAGCAAACACTGATTTAAAGATATAGTCAAAATTAAAGTTTTTAAAAGTAGGTCAAAGGTCAAGTTCAAGGTCACTAGATCAAAAGTCATAGCATTAAAAGCTCTGGTTGTAGGGAATCTAAGTGTAAAGTATTATGTTTCTATTCCTCTTAGTTGTCGAGACTTATGGACAAAATAGTTATAAAAGAGAAAACTGAAGACATCTGACAAAGCTTTATGACATATATCACCAAGAACATACACACAAAATATGATAATAGTAGAATATATACGGAAAAACGACATTACAAAAATATTCGATTGTGCTGCGGTCAATTGAAGTAACACACGTCATTCATTTGATGTGGTTTAATGGTTTAGACGCCCACCTTCCCAATCACCGCAAAAGCAGCACAATCAAATGACATTTAAAATTATAGAATAATATGTTGCTATCAAAAACATGTAGTCGCCAATATGAAATTATTGGAACCTTTGACCCCCTCCCCTTATTTTCTACAGTTGATCATCGTTGAAATTAGGATGGGATATTCCTCTGGATACGTATTCTTGAAAAGTCACATTTCCAAATTTAGATCAAATGTCTGAATAAGATCTGTAACATTTACCAAACGTTTATGATATCTAAAACTCTAAGTAAGAAGTTTAAAAGTAATCTGAGAATTTTTTGCTTGAAAATCCAAAACGTTGATGCAGACTTTAGCGAACCTAATCTACTGACTAATATAAATACCATATAATGGGAATCTGGGGACATCACCATCTAGATAAGGAAAATTTACAATAGGAAACCCAAAGTCGTAACGTTTATCAGATATGTCGGTATGAATATTGTTAACGTTGTAAATTTTACTCTCTAGGTCCGAAAAGGATGTTCCCTGGTCGGAAGTATTGGCTTTGTTATAATTGAAGTTCAAACTCGAGGTTATCGATAACTAGAATATCTTCGATATCTCTAGAGTTGTCATTTAACTTATTAATAAGGTCGAAGCGTTTAGAGGTTTGAATAGAATGCATAGTCTCTCTCTTAACAGTAGTAAACAATAGTTACGCATGCAAAACTTTGAACCTTCACCGTTTAGATCTAAAATCTCACAAGTCAAACGCAGTCACACAGACAGAAAAATGTAAAAAGTTCTATACTAAATGCATTGTCTGTTGTATATTAGTAAGGCTTGAAAGTAATATAAATTAAATGACTGTACAAAATATACAATACAACATAAAAACCAAACTACTTCTGAGTAAAACTATTCTAATCAGATGGCAGAACATGTTCTGCCTTAGTTCGCACCAATATGCCAAGATCGTCAGCTTGTCATAGTGGTTAGTCATAGACAGATTTAGCTGATTTATCAATGTACGATAGCGACACCTATTTTACAGCAAATGAACTTGATATCCTTCTCTGCTGCAGTGTGATCTGTGTCTATTATTTTCAGATGCAAGATTATCACCATATGTTGAATGTGTATTTCAGGCTTTAAGAGTTAGTTTTGTATGGAGATCCTACATTGCAATGATTACGTTTGTTGCATTTGTTCGATGTCTAGATTCCCGTACGCCTGCTGTCGCCCTTATTTATTTATAATTCCATTTTTATTTATTTGCCATTACCTATTGGTGTCTAGTTTATTTATTTTGGGGTATTGTTAGCTATGTGATGATGTTGACGTGCTCATTTCCCGATTAAATGATAAATGTATTGTGTTTGAATACAGTCAAGAGTGAAAGTTTTTTCCTTCAAAAGGGAAATTACTTTCACCATCATTTAAAATTCTATGCCGTAGTTTAATAAACATCCTAATTAGAGCATAAATTTTTGCATATTTTCTCTTTAGAAGTTTGGAAAAGTTAGTTGAGTTTCAATACTGAGTAAAGGAGTACGTACGTTTTCTACTAAAACGACCCTATACGGAATTAAAATAAAACTGTTTTGGGTTCATAAAGGAAGATTTTTAGAATATTTTTTTTCGAAACCTTTTGTGAAAGTGTTCAAAAACAACATTTTTGTGGTCTTTTGAAGTCATGATAGTACGCATTGGTGTTGACGTCATGACGTCGCTTTATCGCCGTCGGGTATATATATACTTCACATTTTCAGTCTTCAAATTAAGTAAATCACTCTAAAACTTAGGAGTATCTCCCTGATGCATAGCTCTGTCCTTAGATAGATTCTTTGGTTCACTTTTCGGTCATTTTGGCTTCAACAGTGCTCTGCATATTTTTATATATTTTGAGAATTCCAATCATTCGGCCATGAGCATCACTGAAGAGACATTACTTGTCGAAATGCGCACATGGTGCACAAAAGTAAAAGGTGTATATGTTCTATATTTATTTATGATAACGGTGCTAATGCAAAAGGCGCAGAATAACCCCTCTAGTAGAACAAAAAAACCCCAGTATTCTGCTAATTTAGTACATGGTATGGATGAGCCAGTTACATTGTGTAGTATATCAAGAATTTTGACCTAAGGTACCGGTATTTATGTGTCAAAAAGGTCATTAATTTGGTCAAACTTTCTACTTTGGAGATGGATTTTTCCAAATGCGTCGCTGGTGTTGGCAAGTCTTTTTACAGTTGGTTTGATATACAGCCTTTTTAAACGGCACATTCAGCATAATAAGTTATGACAGGTCAGAAGATTCCATACACATAATCATTAATCCTGGATGAATGTTTGATTGTACAAAACTCAATTCTAAGACTGATTCTTTGTCAGTTAAGGATCCTATATATATTCAAAGTTAAAGACTAATATACTGCTTTTCATTATTTGGTTTGGTTTAGTTTGGTGTGGTTTAGCGTCACTGGCAGACAATGTTTATCAAAGTTGTATTGTTAAACTGTAAATGAACTATAAATGCCCATTTAACATTTATTTCTGATGCATCATAAATCGCCTATCCATAATTGTCCAGTACATATGTTTTAGTATAATACCTCCCGGTCAGATGTCGATTTTCAACCATGCAATAAAAGATTAGTAGTATGCGTAAATTTGTTGTGATTTTTGGTTGACGCAAAATACTGCGGTCCGGTGAAAGATTGCTTGGTTTGGTAAGAAATAAAACGTAACAGATAAATTTTCCTGTGAAAAAAAAATTCACTTTCGCGAAGTTTGCACACCGGTTCATAGTGAACGACAGCGGAATTCGAACTAGCGACCTTCCCATTATGAGTCCGACGCACTAACCGATCGGCCACTACAAGCTTCTAAATCAAGGAGGAGCAACCCCTCTAGGTCTACTACATCACCCAGAAGATGGACAATATTTAGCTATAATGTGTCATGCAAGTGCTGTATGCGTAGTTAGACGTGACAGTGTTAAGTTGGCAGGTTTATTGTGGTATAACGTCAAATTGAGCAGTACTTCAGCTATGTCGTGACAGGTCATAGTTGTCCAGACTCCAGTATTTGTTTCCTGCTGCAGGACAACCAAGACATTGGCAGTTAGTAATTCTTAACAACGTTTCAACCGTTAGTGACACGTAGATGATTAGCGTTTATCCAAAATTCAACCAACTACTTTCTGACCAATAGTCAGACATGCTTTTCGTTTGCATCACGTTTTTGAAAGTACATGTATGTTGATAAACAAAATTGTACAAATGGTACGTAATTCTTAACATGCAGACATATGTACAATCAAACGTCTTAATAGTCCTCCGAAGGGAAGTGTCATAAAGAACAATTAACTTAGTATTCACAATATTTCGGTCTCCTGGCCTTCTTCTAGTGATTTTTTTTTTTTTTTTTTTTTTTTTGGTATTGGTGGCTTACGTTATGTAATATCCATCATATTTCATAACCGATATATGAAAAATTCTATGTCCTGTCTTATAATCCTATGTTTATGTTCATTCCCATACTTGAAGTAACTCAAACATCTGTAAAAACAGTTACCATCTCCTGATACTTTGACTTCGCGTAATGTTTCCGAAAATCTTAATTTTCTTGTCCTTAATACGCAGCATAGTTAAGGCGTCTTTTGAAGTGATGCAAGATTTTTTTCCGCGAAAATGATGTTATGCTATTGACGTCATAGCCCCCGTGTTTCCTTGAACCTTGGCAACGCCTTTAAGCATGCATTATTATGATTTTATATTTCTTTCAAGAAAACTGTATAAGTTAAAGTTTATTTTTATAATAATTTAGTGCTTTATCATTTAATCATTTATACATTTTGAGACGACCCATTAATAGTAACAAATTTTTAATGAACCCCGTAGATTGTAGTCATGGCCACTGCATCTTCAGTGTCGATTGAATATTTGGGGAATCGAGAAAACAGGTGCACGTTAAAAGGTGAATAGCATAGCATGCGAAGATGAAGAAAGGCCTTTTTATCAGACAAAAAGCAATTGTAACTATTTTAAATTAAAATTAAAAGGTATATATGTTCTATATTTATTATAACCAGTAGGCCGGTGTCACTGCTGGTGGACTGATAGTCCCCGAGGGCATCATAAGTCTAGTTTTCAGTGCCTCTGTACTGACATGAAATATATTCTTCAAATTTTCAGTCATCAAATTAAGTAAATCACTCTAAAACTAAAGAGTATCTCCCTCATGCATAGCTCTGTCCTTAGATAGATTCTTTGGTTCACATTTTGGTCATTTGGCTTCAACAGTGCTCTTCAAATAATTATATATTATGAGAATTCCAATCATTCGGCCAAGAGCATCACTGAAGACACATAACGTGTCGAAATGCGTATATGGTGCACAAAATTAAAAGGTATATATGTTCTATATTTATTATTTTCTATATATAATCGAGACCCACACTTTTTTTACATTGTATTACGATAATATCATATACACATGTACATAGGTTTTACGGATTTGGGAAGTGTTTATCTATATATTACATATTCTATCTTTTTTCAAGATATTGTTCTTTCCTTAATTCTCCTTGACAAGTTAAATTTCGCGGATAACAAAGTTATTCGTCTATTTTTAGATCTAGGAGTCACTTGCTTTTACTGGCGTCTCCGAAACGTTTGAAATATAATCTAAGCACTCGTTTATCTAACAACATTGCAGAAAAATTAAAAGCAACCCCTAATATCGACAAATGATGATAAAAGTCTTTAGATATATGAAAAGTTGATAAAATTTCCTATATGAAAAATGCTGCGGGATCCTACTGTAATAGCAAATAACTCGGCATTTACATAAAATAGATCGAAAAATGACGCTTTGTCGTATGACACTCGTTATTTTTGTTCATTATACAATTATAAATGGAATTTCCCATGATCCCGCAGCAATTTTACTAAAGAAAGAGATGCAACGAACGAAATTATATGAATTTCATGTTATTAGTAATAGGGTAAGAGGGGGTGCTTTTGAAAAATTTGCGGTGCTTCGACGTTGTTCTATATTTAGATTTATGTTCCTATGAAGTCACGTGACAATTACAAATATGTATGGAACGCAATTCGAAATATGTGTTCAATTAACAAATAATAAGTCATGTAAAGATAATAGCTAAAATAAGACAATGTGGGACAGGAAATAAAATATTCAATCTTATTAGGAAAAAGACGAAATCGGCCTTAATTGTGCTGCGTACTTTTTTGTCTGAGGGCCTCTGCTTGCTCCATTCTATCCGTTCTATCTATTATCTCCCGGTTTGTTTTCATTTCATGTATCGCGATTTCGTCATCTAACTGTGCGACTTTATTTTGACATGCTTTGGGAGTCAGTTCCATGAATTTAAACGCCGTGTCTTCCTTCACTTTAAAACACTTATCCATGGTATCTTCGTCCATCTCGACATTATTATTCCAGTGGATAACGAATCCAGAAGGTATAGTAGATTGCGCGATACATGTGTTCATAAATTGATCATGAGATAAATACCTTGCCCTTTTCTCTTTCTTGCGTCTTAGAACGATACCAATATCCAATTTTTCATAGGAGTTATCATTAATCAAACATCTTGATTGTCCTCCGAAGGGAAGTGTCATAAAACAAAGAACATTGACTCAATATTCACAATTTTTCGGTTTCCTGACCTTCTTCTAGTGAATTTTATTGGTATTTGTGGCTTAAGTTATGTAATATCCATCATATTTCATAACCGATATTTGAAACCTTCTTCTAGTGAATTGTATTGGTATTGGTGGCTTATGTTATGTAATATCCATCATGTTTCATAACCGATATATGAAATATGATGGATATTACATAACCGAAATATTGTGCATACTGAGTTAATTGTTCTGTGTTATATTACAATCGCTGCATCCACTTTGCATGTAAAACATGTTATATCATACCCATACGCTTATTCAGTTGGTTTTGATAAAGGAAAAATGCCAAAAGACAGACCATTGACATCAGAAAACAAGAGTATCAGTAAAACTGATGTATGCTCCCCGAATCGCAGTTATGATGTTGGAAGTTGACCCTGTGTGACATTTGTCCAAAAGCACTTAACCTAACATTTTTAGTGAAGTATGATAAAATAATGATGATGAAAGGTATAAGAGATATAAGTACTTCATCGCATTTTAAGTCATAATTGACTTTGACCTTTCAGAAATGACCTTAGTCCAAAAGTCCTTAGCCTAAATAATATTTTGGTGAAGTATGATCAAATTCTGATAAAAGATGTAGCAGATCTGCATGCTGCATAGTATTTTAAGTCATAATTAATAAGTGACCCTGATCTTTCAGGAATAACCTTGAGTTACCTTTGTCCAAAAACCCTTAACTTAAATAATATTTTGGTTACGTATGATGAAACTGTGATAAAGGCGTAGGAGATATACGTACTTCATGATATTTTAAGTCATAGTTAATAAGTGATCTTGACCTTTCGGAAATGATCTTGAGTGGACTTTGTCCCAAAGCCCTTAATCTATATAGTATTTTGGTAAAGTATGATCAAATTCTGATGAAAAGCTTAAAAGATATAAGGTCGGACGGACGGGCAGACGCACGGATACGACAGCAACTACATGCTCCCCCGAAATACTTTCGGGGGAGCGCAAAATCAACAAATACATGTAAGTTTCATTTACAATCTTGGTGAAGATTTAACAAGTACGTTTTCACAACCGCAATCGAATATCTTAGAAGCGTTGAATAGACATGTACGTCATATATCATAATGAAGAAAGTTTAACTCCGTCAGTAATGGAAAGACAGTCTATGAAAAACTTGTTTTAAACATAATGTCAATGGAAGTTAACACTCCTCAATAATGTAATCGCCAATGATATCCGGAAGTGCACACATGCATATATGCATACATGTACATACATGCATGTGCACATATATACATACTTACATACGTACGTACATACATACATATTTACGAACATACATACAAGCATACGTGGGTACCGACAGAAAGAAAACAGAAAACAGAAATAGGAGATAGATATATTGGATGATGGTATGAAGTTTATACAAGAAGCATCTAAAATTAACGTTATTTTATAACAATCAAAACCTCGGGAAAAAGAGTTCTTCTCGTATATTATAATCAAAGTTTTTATTACAATTCAGGTTAGCTATCAAATTGTAATAACTTTTTTGCATTTAAACCAGAATTGTAAAAATTTATAACAATAAGGTTTTTAATACTTTATTTAAAAATGTAACAACAATTTAAACCTCTGAAAATGTAATCTTTCTCATCTTAACTTGTTTTTATTTTATTTTTTTTTTTTTTTTTTTTTTTTTTTTTTTTTTTTTTTTTTTTTTTTTTGCGATTCAGGCCTTCATCAGAATTTAGGTTGGCTACCCAATTATAATAACTTTTTCGCATTTAAACCAGTTTCAAATAATTTATTTGAATTCTTGCTTAGAATTCAAGTACTGTTTAAAATTTCTGGCCCAATTTCTATAATATCTGTAGCGTTCATAACTGTGAAAACCTCAGGAAACAGAGTTCTTCTCGTTTTGATTTGTTTTATTAAAATTCAAGTTTTTATTACAATTCAGGTTGACTACCAAACTGTGATAACTTGTTTGCATTGCAACCACAATTGTAATAAATTATTTTTTATTACAATTCAAGTTGCAACATAGCCATCATTAAATTTCGACATCTTTTACACAGTAAAACATTAAAAAACAAGTACTACTTCAAAGTTGATGGTAAAAGGGGGTTAACCTAAATGACATCTTCAGATAGCGCGGACGCGATCTCGTACACGTACTAGAACGTGTTCTTTACAATGAAAAGTCAAGGGGTCGTATCAAAAGGTTATGATTCTTGGTAATGCATCTCGTATACATTAGTATGTTTCCATATTCAATGGAAAAATAATGACGACAAAGAATGTGCACATCTATTTCATGATGTTAGTAGTTCAAAAATATTTTCTGGTTAAAATTTACATCCTAGTTGATCCATTTATATTTATGTAAAATCATTTGGTGTCTCCTGTAAGGCAGCCCATATACCGATAGTTTGACGTTTATTGTGGATATCGCCAAAAGAGTACCAATTGCTCGATACAGTTTTATTTCCCTTATAACATGTTCAACTTTCACTCTATGTTTATTTATTTTTCTGTTGAACTTTCGACACTGTCTTTGTTCTCGTACAGGTCTTCTGTTGATTTCTGCATGAGTATATGTTGTTACAAGGGATTCTCTGTTAGGGAAAAGTTTGTCTCCCAGGATAACAGAACAATTTGGGAATGGAAGGGGCTGATTAGGACCGACAGCTGGCAGAAAACGGAACAGTTGACGGGTTGTGTTAGAATTGTCAATTATAAGAATTGTGTGGACACAGTGATAATGTCTGTGTCCACTGTAGTAGAGGGTCTGTGGCTCGCTTTGGGGGTCGGTATAAATGGTGAGATGTTCCATCTATTGCTGCTACGGCATCCGGATGTTCCTCCCAAACGCCTCTCATTAGTTTTCGGAAGACAATGGTATACTGTTAAAATATTTCAGATGATATGGTTGCCGGGGAAACATCAAAAAGTAATGATAAAACTGAGTAGCAAAGGCACGAGCAAAGTCAGATGAGGAAAAGCATAACTCTTGTTCTGGGAGATAATACATGGGTTTGCCGCCTTACAATGCACCGATTGATTAAATTTTGAGTAATTTCTAAAAGAGTTAGTTGGTTGGTTGGTTGGTGTTTTACGTCGCTTTCAACAATTTTTTAGTTATATCGCGACATCGAAGCAGGAAGTAACCAACCTCTTAAACACAATGGCACAACCCCGGAATCGAACCCGGATCGTCAGCGCCTCAAGCCAAGCGTTTAAAATTTCTGAAATTCTGAGATTCAGGCGTTTCTTATGTGGCCTTGAAGAATTGATAAGGATGCCGCGCAAAAAGACAAAAGACATCTCGCCCTAGCCAAAAATGTCCTAGTCCACTGAAAAGTTGATGACGAAAATTGCACAAAGAATCCGGAAGCGTATGGAATATGACACCAATGATGTGCGTAAGCAAACGCGACAAGTCGTCATCACATGGTAGAGGCACAGAAATAGCGTTCAAAATGCTGCTGATAACTCCACATTCATATCTAGAATAAAGAAATTAATAACCAAACCAAATGAACGAATCGATCAATTTCAAGATATATTAAGGAAAGAAAATTGATTGAAATTAGTAGGTGAAAAATCAAAACAGTGTAGTGGCTACATAAAAAGGGTGCTTACCAAGACATCCGCAGGATATATAAACACGTGATTCGCAAAGTTTTTAGTCGAGCCTGTTGTGGCGATAACGTGACATGGCACAAATCCTAACCCCATTTAGAACCACGGTGCAAGACATATAGGAAAGGTAGGTTGGAGTTTAGTAGTCTAAACCAAAATACTTATTCTGATGGCATGATTAACTGTAAGGGGCCAACCTCTTTCCCCGAAAAAGAATATGGTGGCATATTTCTGCCATCTATTTATCAGACATTTATTTCCACATATTCAACGATGAGAAGGTCACATGACGGTGTTCTTGAGTAGACTCATTTCACGGGGCTTTGTTCTTTGTTCATCTGCTGTGTTGGATAATTATGCAGATATGTTCTAGATTTTTAGAAGAACTACATCTATCTGTAATTCTGTTTACGAATTTGGATTTATGCAGCCGAATTGGTTCTTTTGTATATAGCACTGTACATAATATGCCTCATCGCTTTGGGCGCTGTTTTTCATATCGCAAGTAGTACTCATATGCACAATACGAGAGCACACCTTTGGTGAAACCGATTTCCTAAAGGAATCGGGATATTCAAACCGACAAGAAAATCTTTATTTCGGACTTTGATATTACTACTACCATAGGAAACATCATTGATGTGAAATGTGTGCAAGGAGATTTGTGGCGAATATACGTAAATTCAAGAGAGAGTAGGCACCTATTTATATGAAATGGGTTTAACTTAGGAAACGAAACTTCTGGGTTTTGAAACCAACCCGTTTTCAGCTAGCAATGAAAAATCCAATGAGGAGTTATAAGAGCGACCATAAAAGGAGTTCCTTTATCAGTGGATGACGACTGTATCAAGCGTATGTTGGAACTTGCTAGTGATTTAAAATAGGAAAAGATCCGTAATCCTGATACAAGGAAAATGATGGAAACAATCGCTTTGTTTATATGGAGCCTTTAGAAGAAGGAAGATCTTTACCCAAAGCGAGTATGTGCGCAAGTGTTAGGTGTATAGTATAACATAAAGGGAAACCTTCCCGGAAAAGGAAAACATTATGCACTACCTGTTCGGCAGAAGATCATACCCTTTTCCAGCGTGAGATTGAGTAATGTTGTAAAGTTTGCAAAGAGCCTGGACATAATCCAGGATCCGAAAAAATGTAAATATTACGAATCAAAACAGAAGGATATTGTGGCTTTCGGTGGCAAAGAAGAAGTTCTTTCGAATTTTTATCCTTGTAAAATAAATCTGTTCGGCCAAAATAATGCGTCTAGTGAGCACATTTATCAACACACAAAGACTGTCAGATCAGAAGACAGTGCGAGCAACATCCATCCGAGAAAAGCGAACGACTCTAGACGCAAAGCGCATCGAGGACCAAGTCATGACATCAGATCAATGGTTAGATACTAGAGAGGATGAAGGAAATCATAAATGCCAAACTTTCACAAGTCAAAGAATTTAAAGAAAAAACCATGTCTTTTGGGGGAAATATACAGTATACGTAGAAGCTACATATGACGACTTTTGTGGTTCAGGGCTAGACCACGTCGGTACGACAAAAAACAGGGAACAGTGGCCTGGTAGGAACGAACTTGTGTGGATTATATCATCGCTGGCGAGGAGCATTCGCGGCGTACATGCAGGGTCAAACTGCCGCAGAAACACAGAAAAATAGCTGACTAAAGTGAATCTCAGGCATCTGAACTGTGACATGTCAAGATTATTAGTATAAGGTATTATGATATTTACATGCAATAATTAGAATTTCCTGTCTGTTTGATAAATTTTAATTTACTTTTTTTCCGTAAATGGAGTTTTTAAGCATATTATTATACTGTCGGGGATTAAATTCCACAGAAAAAAAAGAATAAAATTATACACGTTTGAATGATGCTAACATACATATAAATTTTCTTCAGGAAATTCTTTATATAAATTCAAACAAAGTAAATATAATTCAAGGTGGTTTGGCAATTCTGTACATTGTTATTCTGAATCACTATTTAGTAGGTGAGTTCCTATTCTTTTTAGGAAAAATCTGCCTGTTGAAAATTTAAATATTTACAGGTCACAGGATGGTAAAAGATTACTTGTTAACATAAAGTTGAAGATCAAATTATTGCTCTAGTAAATATCTATGCTCGAAATAATATAATGTCAGTACAAACATCAGATAATTTTTGAAATTTTTTATTAAATCTGATTTTACTTTTGTTCAATACCAAAGTGGGTGGAGCTACAGTGTATACGGATGTGGACACAAGAAGTCCTTGTGACCATCACACACAAACTGAACAGTATGAAACAAAACTTTCTGGTAATTTTTGAGATACAACACAACAATTTAAATGACTTAAGGTTGTATACCTTGTAATTCGGTATAATTTCAAAATTAAATCATGTAAAACAAAATCTGTATTTTTCTCATATGGCAGAAGTTATAAAATTTGCATTAATAACATTTTTGGTGCTTCAAACCCTCGGATATATTAAAATAAAAAGAAAGTATTTCGTAAATAAATCAAGATCTAGCTCGTGCATATTTATACCAGGGCGAAGTACGTTACTATATTGAACAGATATTTTCGAGTCACTATCACTGTCAAAGAGCTACAGTGTTCATTTATGAGAACATCAGGCTCTGTACTGACGGGACTTTCGGAAAAAATAAAGTTTTGCAGAGCCTCAGCTAAAAAAAGTTTAGTCAAGGAAAAGCCATGCTGAATATGAGTCTGAATAAGGAAAACGAAAATTGCCGCAAACATTTAAGATCGTATTGTATTATTTTTCTGTTTAATTAATCGTCTTATCTATTTATGAAGCCGGTGTGACCTAGCGGATAAGGTGCTCGGCTCATGATCGAGAGGTTTCGGGCTCGACTACCGCCCTGGGCACACCGGTATTTTGTCTTTCGGATGAGACAGTAAAAACCGAGGTTCCGTGTCACGGTAGGCGTTTCACGTAAAAGATCCCTCACTTCGGGTGGGTCTGTTGCAAAGGTCTAAATTTGTATGCAATGCAGGGAGATGCCGTCACCATATACGTGAAAAAATCGTGGATATCTATTTATTGATTAACCATTTATTGATATACCTATTTATTGATGTATCTGTTTGCTGATTTATCTATTGATTTATATGTTCATTTATTTCTGTATCTATTACGTTCATAAACATTATAAATATTACTTCTCACACTTAAGTAATAGCCCCGGACAATTTATCATTTACACAAAACGAGTAATTGGTTTTACCGGTTTCAATTTATCTGGACATTCATTCAACACAAGCCATTGAACTTGAACTTGAAATGGTACACAGGACTTAGAGCGCACATTTGGCAATGTATCAATATACATTCAGTACTGTGACAATTTTATAACACTAAGAGTTTTTTAAAGAACTTTTTTTGAAAATATCGGATCACCAGGGAGGGGGTGCATTTTTAAGGCCACCCAGTATATTAATGGGTATCATTTTCCCTTCAAATATAGTCTATGTGAATGGATATCTTTCTAATCTCAAAATATATGAATAATCGAAATTGGTATGCTTTTTCACTATGGTCAGTATATGAATAGGTATGTTTTTACACTTTGCTCAATGTATAAATGGGTAGGGTGCCAGCTACTCCAGTCGCACGTTCGTACCCAAAATAATTTCAAATTAACCCTCCCCATCCCCTTCCCCGTTACCGTCAACGGTATGATAATTTGTTCGTTCATTTATTGAATTGCACGAAAATATATGTATATTGTTAAGATATGTAACTTCCATTTGAATAAATTTGATAATAATGTTTGTTTTACAAATCAAGTAGAAGATTATAATGTAAATCAGTAACAACCATGGTTTATATCCCATCGAGAGCTCCATAAAATGCCACGAAATTCGAACCCGAAATATAAGCATGGCGTCATTCAGCAAAGGACAAGCATTCTAACCTACTTTGTTAAATTGCAAGAATGATTATTAAACATCTGTTATCGATACCACAAGGAATAAGTGATATGAACTCGATACTTATGATTTAATAAAAATAATACTTACAAGAAAGAAAAATCGGCGGAGACGGGGCTTCGTCTGTGTGTCTGTGGATATAAGAAGTATAGAAATTACTCTATTTCGTGGTGTCTTTGATATAACTCTCATTTTGATAGTTTTACAAAGAAAACTTACACAACAGAAATATGAGCTATTAAGGTAATCAGTAAAGTATTGCCAAGTAAGGCGGCGAACATTCTAACAAAGATATTTGATTCACTATAGGGATTTAAATCTACTGCTTGCGTCCATAACGTTGTAAGGAACCCGTTCTTCCGATGAGACTCTATATGGATTACTAAACAAGATGTATATGCATTAACATCATTACAAATAAAAACAGTCACTACTTGCTGCTTTTCATGTAATTTATTAATTTTAAATAGACTGCTGGGATAATGCGTCGCTTCGCGAAAAACAGAAATTGCGGACAGAGATTTCTGCAAATTTTTAACTTTTACAAAAATTCCGCTAAACTTTGAACGTCATTTAACGTCATTTATGACGTTACGCCACAGAATACTCTACGGACCCTTTATGCGTGACGCGGCTCATAGATATTTGAATACTGTGATGAATATAATAAAGATATGATATTATTATTTTTACATTTTCAGAAAGCTTTTGATTTGTAGAGTGGAATTTATGTTTAAGGTTTTAGAAAAATTTATTTTTGGTTCAAATTTTATTTCATGGCTTAGAATAATATACGAAAAGCCAATATTTACGTTAAAAGATAATGGATTGTTGTCCAAAAAGATGTAAAATGCACAGAGACATTTGACAAGGGTGTCCCATTTCTGCAATAATTTTTCTGTTTGTAATTTAAATACTTGTTCTAAAGATAAGAAAAAACAAGGATATAAAAGGCTTTAATACAAGTGAAATGTCACATGAAATAAAGATCATTCAACATGCCTATGATTGTACTTTACCAATCGGTGACGAAGAATCGCTATGCGAAGCACTGAACGCTATAAAGGTATTTAGCATCTTTTCTGGCATGAAACTAAATATTTCAAAGACAGAATGCTTTCATTCTTCTTGGTTCTTTAAGGGTAAATATGAAAATTTGTTTGATATAAAAGTAAACAACTCCTGTATAAGAGAAAACAGAAGACATTTGACAAAGCTGTAGGACACAAATCACCAAGGACCTGCACACAAAAAATGACAATAGCATAATACACACGGAACGACATTACAAAAATATTTGATTGTGCTGCGGTTACGATAACGAATTAGGACAGTCAATTAAAGTAACAAACGTCACTTAGTTGGTGTGGTTAACCGGTTTACGGGCGCCTACCTTCCCACTCACCGCAAAAGCACCACAATCAAAGGACACAAATTAAACAAAAATTATAAATAATCCTCCATATAGAGAACAAGGATCAACAGGTTTCTCAAGGAGAGAGGTCATAATTGTTTTTACACACGAAATTATAGAATAATATCTTGCTATCATAAATATGTCACGAGACGTCAACATGCGTAAACCGTGCTCTGCCCGTCTGTAAGCGAGCTCAGATCCTTGATCAATAGGAGTCCCGACTGACAGTCAGAGGGGACGATGATCAGGACCTTGTCTTCTCTAAAAAGGTTTGGACAAAGCCCGTCATAGAGTCCCCACCGCCCTGTTAGTCAGCGTGCAACGCTCAAGTAAAAGTCTGCATTGGGTTGTAGAGGAACCCAATACAAGATCTATGGTCTTAGCGATGATCTCGAGGTCCATGAAGTATAACGCTCAACTTTTGAGTACACTTCGTATTGGAAGAAGAAGAAGGATACTGTCGATGTCGAATGCGTTTAATAATTTCAAAACCAGCCGATATGAAATTATTGAAACCTTTGACCCTCCTTAGTTTGTACACTACATCACCGTAGAAATTGGGATGGGAAACTCCTCTGGATACGTATTGTTGAAAAGTAACAACATTTCCGAATTTAGATAAAATGTCTGAATAAGATCTATAGAATTTACCAAAAGTTTTTCGAAGTTTATAATATCTATAACCCTGAGTATGAAGTTTAAAAGAAATTTGCTTTTTTTTCGTGAAAATTCAAATCGTTAGAGCTGGTTCTAGCAAACCGAACCAACTGACTAATATAAATACCATATGATGGGAGTCTGGGGACATCACCATCTAGATAAGGGAAATTTACAATAGGAAATCCAAAGTAATTGCGTTTATCATGTATCTTGGTATGAATATTGTTGTTAATAATTTTAATATTTATGTCCAAAAGTATTGGCTTTGTTTAATTGAAGTTCAGATGGATAAATGTCAGATATATAATGCCATTAAATCGTACATAAATATTATCCATCAAAAATGTGATGGCATTACACATCTCAGTACAAGTTCAATGTTTATAATTATCATATTGTTTGTTAGAGAAAAATCCAGATGTAACTGAAGAACAGAGGTATGATTTAGACTCTCTGTTGAAACACCAGCGTATGAGAGACAACAATTTGGTTTTGATTAAGTCATGAAGTAAAGAGGTACATAGTGTCGAAAAATCAAAAGTAGAAACGTTATTAGCCCAAAAGTAATTGTCGTTACTGTTGTTAAAGACAGCATTACAATACTTGATAACATGGTCTTTAACTGCGGTAAAAGCGGAGGTAATATGTTTAAAAAGCAATATGTTTGTAGAGCAATAACTAGAATTTGATATAAAACGTGATTTATATGGATTTTTGTGTAGTTTGGGAAGCCGATACATTGTTGTTTTTTATAGACTGGACTGGTATATAATGTGGTTGTTTGAATAAATGGTGATTCCTTGTAAAATTATCGATGCGAATATCAATAATTTTTAAGATCTGTATAAAACTGTTAGGTATTTACACAGGCCATGATAAAACTTATGTTATTAAAATAATTAGACGAAAATTACAAATGAAATTGAAAAATTATTTGAATCGTGGAAAAGTAGGAAGCTGTCTATTCTTGCTAAATGCTGCGTAATTAATAATTTAGCAATCTCAAAATTAGTATATAATAGTTCTGTTTTAAAATTTCCAAGTGGAAAAACTGCTAAAATTATAAACTCATTAATTTTCAATTTTATTTGGAATTAAAAGATAGAATAAGACGTAATACTTTAATCGGTAGAATTACCCAAGGTGATATTGGAGTCATTGATGTGGAGAATAAAATTAAGTAAAGCGTCGTGGGTTAACAAAATTATTAAGAGTAAAAGAAGTGTGAGATGTTTCATTGATAATATATGCAATAATACTAATGTCAACATTACTAAATAAAAGCTAACGAGATGGATATCCCAAAATACGATATTTTAGAAAAGTATCCGTTATTTTATGAGAAAATTTTTATGTGCTTTATTAAAGACATCGACATATTTGATAAAATACAAAACACACCATATCATAAGCTGAACTCAGTTGTCACGAAAGACGGACATTTACATTTTAAAATTGAGAGCTCTTTCAAACACGAATAATTAAACAGTAACAAGAATTTATTGTTCGTATATTATATTTATTGCTTATTATACTGTATGTGGTTTGGCGATATTTGGAGCCAAACTGGATTTTATGGGCATCCAAATAAAATAGTAGAAAATTGAGATTAAAATGATATTTAGATGACATAAGTGAACCCTGTGATCAGCAATTCAATAAGACATCCAAATAAAAATTAAATAAAAATTCAAATTGAATCATTTAGCAACAATTAGAATTTAAATGTCAATTAATAGTAAATCTGTTCCTGGTGAAAGCGCAAAAACTGCCAAATGGCTAGAAATCTAGCCAGCGCCACCAGAAACAAAAGCAAAATTGATAATTAAATCAAATTGGATCAGGAAAAAATATTAAATATTAATGAATCTCAATTTCTTAAATCATATTAAATTCAGCTGCTCAATCAATGCAAAATAACTGCAACACGCAAATTCGGTTGAAAAATTAAATAAATTTGATTGTTTATCAATTATAAATAATTAAACTAATCCACAATTGAAAGTGGTAACAGCTGTAAATATGCAATTCAAAAAACAATATGTAACTCTAGTTACATAATTGAATTGGTAATCATTATCAAATCTATTGTAAATGCAGCCAATGACCAAACATGCCCTAATCTTATGATACATACCTGACTGTAAAACTTGCTGAAATCTATAACTACAAACATCATTATGTTTCAAATGAACTTATCAATAGTAAACTTTTACCAATAAGAATAAAATTGATCATTATGTGTACTTGATATATGCCCCCACCAAGTCTCGAAATTTTAATAACTTAAGATGCAATTCTACTACTGCTTAAACACTAATTTCGTTTGTCCACAATCTAATAATTAGCACCTCTCCAAAATGAACTTATCCGATATTTTTACCACAAATTCCAGAGCATGTTCAAATTACAATGACTTTGTTCTGAGGGCTAGGCGACTTTCAGTTAAGCTGCTCAACCAGGGTTATATATGTGCTAGACTAGCATCGTCACTGAGGAAGTTCTACGGTCGTTACGAGACTCTTATTACTCCATATGATATCTCGTTATCCAGACTTTTAAATGATATTCTGGACTGAGACCGATTCCGATCACTTTACACAGATTTGACACCTTCTATACTAGAAGGTTACCTACTTCGACTTCTCCATATATAGATACATATGGAATTCACACGATTTGACTCTTTCTACGGGGTATATGTGACGGGTGTTGCTAGCAAGCAGGAGATGATCACTCTCCCCGGGCACCTGATCTCACTCCATCACAGGGGTTCACATATGCTCTTCAAGTAGACATATTTTGTTATTTTCCATTTGTTTTTCATTTTCACTGATTTTGTATGTCCTATGGTTTCATGATTTTTGGATTTGTGGTTTGGATTTATCCATCATCTTTACATTTCAACAACTGTCCATGTGTCACTGCTGGTGGACAATTTGTCCCCGAGGACACTTGTCGGGCAGTCCTTTATATATATATATGGATAATGTTAATAAGAAAACCATAGTGGCTGAGGCGTCGCCCACTATAAAAAGGCCTCAAACTGTAATGTGCAAGGACACGTGCATAGCAGTTAACTTAGGTGTCCCCAATATTATCTTAAATGACATTAGAAATCAAACATTTGTGGTAGGCACTAATAATGAACTCTGGTATCAACATGCGGATAGCTTCATAAACATCAAGCCCTGTAAGGTTAAACTAGTTGGCGTAATTAAAGATTACCAATTCTCCCCTTATGATTGTGAAATATCTAAGTGCGGGACCAAAAATTGCAAACCTTGCAACATCTTAATTACAGACAATTCTTTTACGAGTTATTTAACCAAACATACCTTTCATACGCATAGTTTTGACCATTTGAATTGTAAGAGTTCAAATATTGTGTACGGTATTGAGTGTTCACTCTGTGGGTTAATATATGTTGGAGAGACAAAGGGACAACTCCGTACAAGAGTATCAGGTCACAGGTCCAAAATAAATTGTGATGGAAACCAATTACTCTATCGCCACTTCAACCAGCCTGACCACTCTATTCTCTCAATGAAAATTAGAATTATAGAAAAAATATATCACCCCACAAACAATGCCAATTTGAGCACTCCTTTTCGTCGGAAAAGAGAAGAATACTGGATAAGACGTCTCGGCACTGCTTCGCCCTATGGATGCAATGACAATATTAGTTGTATTGGTAATCTCACTAGTCCTGCGTGTCAATCAGTTAACGTACTCGGTTTATTCAACAAAAGCCAGAGGAGGCATCGAAGTCATGGTACACGCAAATACAACAAACCTGAAATACATAATATTTCCTTTGATGCCCTTTTGCCATTTATAAATAAACCTTTGGGCCTTCATCACATTCGTACAAAACTTTATTCTATTTCACTCAGAAAATTACACGAATTGTACGTATCGTCCAGACACCGTATATTTACTGATATAAGCTCTGCAGAGTATAGACTAGATGGCATTATTATGGACATATCGACCGCTAGACTTTTTCGTCCCGTCAAGTCCGATATTTCTATGGAAAAATCTAATCGCCCATTCATCAAAATTAAATTTGCAAATAAAGGCATTGATTATTTAAATTTCGGCCAAATTTTAAATCATAAGTCTGTTTTAGAGAAAATACCTCCATATTTCAAAAACAAAGATCCGCCATGTATTTCCTATAGCTACACGCCATCAGTTGCATCCAAAATTTATAATTACAAAGGGTTTCTACAGTGTCTTGATCTTAGCAACTCTGCATGCCATTCTCAACCGTGTGCATGTTCCTCATCTAATTTCGTATATTCTCCTTGTGGCCATGTCATTACTGGTGATCTCGATATAGTTAAAAACACTAAATTAAGAGAACTTTTACTTAAAGGTCCAAAATACAGAGAACCCAGATCATTCACATGGAGCCAAAATTTTGAGAATATTATGAACTGCTGCGAGGAATATGCCACACGATGGACAAAAAGAGAGCAAGTACAAGTCGACACTCTTTCGGAATGGATAAAATCTATTGCAGTACTGCTGAGATCAAAAATTAAAAAATTACAAGGTTCTGTAAACACCAGATTCGAATCTATTTTTAAAGATCCTGATGTTGTCAGAGAACTTACCTTCCTCCAAGAACATTATACCATTACACCAGCAGATAAAGCATCTAATAATTATACATTTACTTGTAAGAAATATTACTTTGACAGCCTAGTGAAAGAATTAGGATTAAATTCAGCTCCAGGAAATCCTACTTATACTCTCACGAACTTTTCGGTTTCGGAAGTACTCGAGAATCATAAATCTGTCCTCAATACGTTTGGTATTGACTCAAATAAATTGAATTTAGAACTTCCATATTTGTACTGTATTCCAAAAATGCACAAAACTCCGTACAAACAACGCTTTATATCGCTGGTTCTTCGAAGTGTTCCACAAAATCTGTATCGATGCTACTCACAAAAATATTATCAGAAATTAAATCTGGCCTTCATAGATATTGCGAAACAGTATATTCCAGAAGTGGAATTAATCAAATGTGGATCCTTAAAAATTCAAAAGAGTTGTTAGAACATCTAAAATCAAAAAGTTTTACTAAAATTCACTCCATCAAGTCTTTTGACTTTTCGACTCTGTACACAACGATCCCTCATCAGAAATTAAAAGACAGATTAGCGGAAATTATTCAAAATGCATTTACTAGTAAAAACGGAAGCCGCAAATTCAAATATATAGTAATAGGCCACGATAAAACTTACTTTGTTAGGGAAAATTCTGATTCCAGAAATAAATACACTGAAACAGCTGTCATTCAGATGTTGAACTTTCTTATCGATAACATTTTTGTGGTGTTTGGAGGTAAAGTTTTTCAACAAATTGTCGGCATTCCAATGGGCACTAACTGTGCTCCGCTTCTGGCTGACATATTCCTTTATTCATACGAAGCTGAGTTCATTCAGTCTTTGCTTTCGCAAGGAAAAAAAACAATTGGCTCTTGGCTTCAATTTTACTTACAGATATATAGATGACTTGCTTTCAATTAATAATCCTTCATTCGCAGATTACCTTAGCATCATCTATCCAAGTGAACTGGAGGTCAAAGAAACCACAGAAACTAGTAATTCTACTTCGTATTTAGATATTATGTTGTCTTTCGACATTAATGGTCAATTGAACAACTCACTCTATGACAAACGTGACGATTTCAATTTCGCTATCACAAACTTTCCTTTCATAAGTAGCAACATTCCATCATCGCCCGCATACGGCGTATTCATATCTCAGTTAATACGTTATTCCAGAGCATGTTCAAATTACAATGACTTTGTTCTGAGGGCTAGGCGACTTTCAGTTAAGCTGCTCAACCAGGGCTATATATGTGCTAGACTAGCATCGTCACTGAGGAAGTTCTACGGTCGTTACGAGACTCTTATTACTCCATATGATATCTCGTTATCCAGACTTTTAAATGATATTCTGGACTGAGACCGATTCCGATCACTTTACACAGATTTGACACCTTCTATACTAGAAGGTTACCTACTTCGACTTCTCCATATATAGATACATATGGAATTCACACGATTTGACTCTTTCTACGGGGTATATGTGACGGGTGTTGCTAGCAAGCAGGAGATGATCACTCTCCCCGGGCACCTGATCTCACTCCATCACAGGGGTTCACATATGCTCTTCAAGTAGACATATTTTGTTATTTTCCATTTGTTTTTCATTTTCACTGATTTTGTATGTCCTATGGTTTCATGATTTTTGGATTTGTGGTTTGGATTTATCCATCATCTTTACATCTGGAAATCTTTTTTCTTTTCTTACCTATGTAATTATCTTTGCTTAAACATTCTTAATACAATAGATTTCTAATCAATGCTTAAATTATTTCATCCACAATATATAAAAGATCGGGTAGATCAATGCCAGTTATATATCTCTTTCTTTTTTATTACTAATAACTTTTAAAAATTAAATATGATCAGCGATCAAACAATCAATTCTTCAATTAAATTCAAATTCAATGAAAATTGCAATGACAACTTCACTGAATCCAATAACACTGTCAGTAATACTGACCTTACAACACCAATTTTAAATGAATAACATATGAAATTGTAAATAAATCCTTGCAATCTGCAAAAATTTTAAAATAATTCAACGAAATTAATACCAGTAAACGAAACATAGCTAAAATGAACATTTGCAAGATTTGGTCCGTTTATGTCAGTATTTGAAACACACTAACGAAGCATATGGAAATACCTTTGCATATTAAACAAATTACATATCCTACACCTAATTGCTCAGTCTTTGAATGACAGAATGACAAAAATGATTCTTATATATACATGTGCATATTCCTTTCATTGATTTTGATTTAGTGTTAAATGATTAGTTCCTGAATAAACAACAAATTCACCTACTCTAATAAACCGTTCAATAACACTGCATGTACAGATTGAAATTGTATATCTTTATCATTGAACGGGCATGCTAAAGGCCAGGTCTGTAAAGGTTTATTCAAATTGTCAAACATATTTGCCTATCATATTGACGCATTCTATGAAAGGAAACCTTTCACCCAAGGAAGTTGTTCCACTGACATAGGAATAATTAAAGTTTGTATTGAAACCTACAGGAAGTAACTATGTTTTCCTAATATATATATATATATATATATATATATATATATATATATATATATATATATATATATATATATATATATATATATATATATATATATATATATATATATATATATATATATATATATATATATATATATATATATATATATATATATATATATATATATATATATATATATATATATATTAAAGAACAAAACTCAGTTATATCTTTATTCGTCGAGATTTGTGATTAAAATAAAGACCACCATGCACAATTTCTACATTTAGTCATTTAGTCTTTATATCTTTAACAAGTTGCAATCACTAAAAGAGAAAATTGAAGACATCTGACAAAGTTGTATGACAAAAATCACCAAGGACATGCACACCAAATCAATATCATGTAGGACAACATAGATATCACTATTACAGAGAACCATAATGCAAAGTATTTATGTTGATGTCTTAGTTAATTGACGTTCATTATACATGTAACACTTCAATAAGATATACCATATACATAAGATATCACAGCACTAAAAGCGTAACCTTTCATAATAGATCAATGTGCAAGAAATAAAGTTATATGGTTCACCATTAGATGCTATAAAAATTGATAACATTTATTTTGATATGCAAAATGAATAAAGTATTAGTAAAGTGTTATTAAACATTTTAGAAATATTTTAAGAAACAAATACATGCAAAAATTTGTTATTCCTTGTAGAAAAACCGTTTCTGTCCTTCGATGTAAACTGATTTGAATTAAATATTATATAACATACAACTCAACATTAAAAGGTTTGAATGACTGCCATATCATTTTCTATATTATATATTAAAACTTTATTCAGAGATTGATAACCAAGTATGAACCACTAATTAACCCGGGACAAAATTGAAACTTACATCCTTCACAACCATTTATTGTACCAATCACTAGATCCGTATAAAGTAGTCCCAATCAATTCAGACATGCAACACATCCTATATCAATACCCCTGCCTAATTTGTATACAATGTAATATACATATTTAACCTAGTGTTAGTCAAATTATAAATTCTAAAGAGTGCCACTGAATATCCGAAATTCAAAGTACAAATAAAACACTACAAATAAGAAAAACCTTTGCAAAAATTTGTGAACCATTCTAAAAATAAAATAAAGAGTATCTCCATTATGCAAAAATAGAAAAAAAAACGTATTTAAAACACTCTGATAAGTGTAGCAAGAAAACAAATTTAAGAACCAATTGGGAGATATTATAATGCGATGTTTATTATAACATAAGCAACACAATACTCATTGAAGTTGTTAAGCCGAAAAATCTAACCAATTTATTATCAGTATAAATATCAAGACTTAAAGTGTAATTTTTAATACAGTGCCAGCTCCAATTGGTCCGATACAGGTACACATTATTCATTACACTTATCAATATAACAAGACACAAGACATATGCAGTCTTCATTAAAACAACCCACGACTCTTTTCAAATAAAGCCCAATCAAAACAGCATTGCTTGTATCGTTTTCATGTAAATTTATAAATTCAAAGATATCACTTCGTAAAGCTTATTTATGACCTTTACATTGAAGTTTAAAATTTTAAACTGTATATAATTAAAGTGTTATCTAGATTTGGAAAATACTATAAAGATTAATTTAAAAAAAAAAATACACAGTTAACATGACAGTAATATCGATCGTCTTTGATAGCTTTTCACTTTCGTTATTTGCTATATTAACCCAAAAACTGCCTGATATTACCAAAACCGACTATGCATTTCATAGATTTGGATATGAAAGTTTCAATCATGTAGAAATATATATAAAACTGTTTAACACAAGCACCTTTATAGTTATACCCATAGCACTTGCACTTAAAAACTTAAAATAATAATACCCTAGACAGTTTTGCAATTGCTTTACACATTTATATAAAAGTAACAGACCACCAGTGTGCATGCAGAATTTATTTTAAACTTGTATTGAATATCATAACTTCCCTATTCCTATTCTACAACTCCACACGCAACTACACATTGAATGGATATACTTTAAAATCTCTCACCACTGAGATAAAATTTAAAATAAAAGTGCTGATACATAAATACCAGCAAAAATTGAAAAAGCATCAGTCCACTCTTATTAATATCTTTAATTCTTGTTTAGCGTCCTTAAAGGTCATAGAAATCAATTTTTTATCGTAAAAAATAGTACTACTTGGAAAAATTAACCTTCTTGTTTAAAAGAAAACAGATTTTTCTACTGTATCATATAGGCATACCGTAGTTGCATTTATAAGTAAGTACTTAAGAATAAATACATAGTTAAATGCCCCTACAGAAATAAAGTTGTGACGTCACATTAGGTCAAGCACGACATTTCTAAGTGTAACATACAGGTTGTGAATACAGGTCATGTAATAATTGACCTAATATAACGCCATAGCAATCACAGTCACGAAAATCCGCAAGACTTGACGAAGCAACACACATTTACATTTATATTCAAATATCAATATCTCCAGAACAAGTAATTATCTTCAAAAACAAAAATATGAGGATGTTATTTTAAGCATATATATTTTCATCAAGCAAAAACATAAATTTGTGTAATTTACGTTTCCCATGACCTTTAATAAAACTTTCATTACAAACAAGGAACATAATTTGCAAAGTTAAAATAAATCCATATACAGGGATATAATTTTGAATATTATCAAAATTAGAAATTACCTGCATTACAATCTTCTGAGCATCAGATTCCACTTTAAGCCCAAACGCCACGTCTAGAGCGAGATCATGATTCAGTTTACTTTCAACTTCTCGTACGGCGTAGTCTTAGTAATATAAATGCATTGTATACATATACATTTTACAACATTTTTATGATAATCACATAAAATATACTACTTAGTCTAATTAAATTACTACAATGCTTTGATTCAATTAACTATCTCATTATGGATACTCTTAACATCATGATTGACACTCTAGTGTTCGAAACATGTCCCTAGATTCAATTATCAAATGTGGAATATTGCTTAAGTTGTTGAAAAATGCAATAATTTTTTATCTCTAACACTTGAAAATATGCATTTTTATATTTGTGAAAAAAGCAGATAAAAATATCAGAGTTCTTTTCATGAAATAAATGATGTCATTATAATAAAAAATTCACACTTACATCAACACCGTACCATGTCCAATCTACAACATACTAAATTTAAATTGGCCGATACATAGATCCACTCATGTGTAAACGACCACACCTTGATTAGACAGATTTAGAAAAACGACATAAAATATCAGTTACAATCGACAATCATCCATTTAATTAACAACATATCAACTTCAATTTCTTCAAAACGTCTTAGTTAAACACTTTAAGAATACAATGCAATTCTTATTTGGACATTATAAGAAATCAGACTTACCTGTTTAAAGTTTTTTCCAAAGTGAACACTCCTTGCGAATTATCACGCTATTTAAATGCTCCGGTCGAGTAAACAATCACGTGTCATAAAACGCGAGTTATATAAAATGTAGAGTTATCACACTTTTATATAATAGAGTTGTCTCGCGTTAATAAATCGATTTAATTTTTAGTATTAAATCTAATTAATTCATGCAAGAAAATAAAGAGCACTGAAAAATTATCTGCCGTAAATATACTAATCCACCGTTATGGTGCAAAAAGTACATAACATATAAGGGAAAGACATTATATTTCAAAAATTGGTTAGACTGTGATATGAAATATGTTAAAGATATTGTCGACGAAAATGGGTTGAAACCTATGCAGTGGTTTAACACTAAATTGAAAGGAAGACACAATTGGATTTGCAAGTACAATATCATTAAGCAAAGTTTTAAAAAGGTTGATTCGTTATGTCAGTTTTCACAGCTAAATTGTTTGAATACCCAATGTCCCAAAACAGAAATTCTGCTCTGGGTAAACAATCTTGCAAATGTGAATGAATGCACTTGTAAATTCTTTTATGACATATTATGTGATTAAAAAACACCATACCCATCTTATTCTCGTTTGTTTCATATTGACAAGAATTCTTGGGAAAACATATATTTACAAAAAATTTCCAATATGAAAGATAAAAATGTTGCAGAATTCAATTACAAGCTTTTAAACAATATTCTCTGTAACAGATTTCTTCTAAATAAATATACAATAGTAAACCATATGAAATGCATGTTTTGGAACTATGATAAAGAAGATAACAAAAACTTTACAAATACTTGTCCAGACGTCTGTGATATTTGGGAATATGTAAGTAAAGCCCTTAAATTTAATGTAAGCTGGAAAACCATAGTAACTGGTCTATTTTTTGAAGTGAAAAATAAAACCATAATATTGAATAACATTATATCATATATTGCATTTAAGATCTATAAATATAAAATGTATTTTAGATTAGAAGGAAAAGAAGAAAGTTTCAATTCTTTGCATTGGCATATATTTCAATCTCTACTTTTCTACAATAAAGTCATGTTGAGTTAACTATGATATTGTTAAAACTGTTGAAAAAATATGTAACTATATGTGTCACACAGATGTTTAAATACAAAATAGAAAATACTCGTGTGTATGTATTGTGTATATTTATATGTATATGTGTGTGTATATGTGTATGTTATATATGTATGTGCATATGCACTTAGATATGAATCTTCATAATTAGATATCATATTGATTGTTAAGATCTAATATCAGACCTATAGGCTATAAGAATCTTTCACTGATATGTATCGGTGTAACTGTGTAAACCGTTCTGCTATTTTTCATATTCGTACCCTATATATATGAGCATGTATTTTTTATTATTATTATTTTTTTATTTATTTATTTTATTTTTGTGTGCATATGAATACATAAATATGTGTATTTATGAGTAGTGTATGTATGTATGTGTTAGCACATATGCATGCGTGAATAGATGCGCAGGTTTATATCTTAATGCATATAGATACAGTAGACTTATGCTGAAGAAGAACATAGACACATACGAATATCAATGTGTTAAATTTCAAATTACATGCATATCGAATGCAAGAATTTTGTAAAAATGTGCGTATACGTGTTTGATATACTGTTACCAAGTGTCTAAATATATGAGAATCACGTTGACCCGATGTGACTCTCACACATTGTAAATGAGTTTATAATGATGATCATAATAAAAAAAAAGGCATATTCAACGATAAAGTCGACTTGTCCAATTACCTAGGCCACTTGTCAGATCATTTGAAAAGCAAATTATGTTAGTATCTGGCTCTCAAGTCTTTCTTATTGCCTACTTGTACCATCGATTTTTCATATAACGGCCAACATATTTATCTGACAAATCGACAAATAGATTGACAAATTGCCTCATTGAATTGTGTCGACTTGTGAGATAATAAAGTCGAATTCTCAGATAAATAAATTGACTGGTCAGCTTGTTATCTTGAGTTGTCAGATAGATAAATCGACTTGCCATATTTTTATGTTGACTTGTCAGATAAATCAATTGACTCGTCAGTTCGCTATGTTGACTTGTCAGATAAATAAATTGACTTGTTAGCTTGCTATGTTGCATTGTCAGGTAAATATGATGGATCGTTATCTGGTGGCATAAGCGAACAATAACACGACTTTAGGGCGAGTTACCAACATCATAATGAGGTTTTCGAAATTGGAAAAGATTATCTCTGAAGTCAACTTTATCGTTCAATAGGTTGACAGAAACATGAAAAAGGATTTTTTGTTTGTTTTATTCCCTCGGATCGATAGATCGGGGGCATATTGTTTTTATTCTGTCTGTTTGTTTGTCTGTTATCAACTTCTGAACCGTGAAAGAGAGACTTTATATTTGACATGCATATTCAACCAATGAAGCCCATTCAAATGACACCAAGTTGGATGACCTTTTGATCTTGACAATGACCATTACGGTAATGGGTTTTTTTTTTTTGGGGGGGGGGACTTTGTTGCCGCCTTGGTCCCAAGAGTTTCACAAACACAGCTTGTTTTATTAATGTTCCTATATTGTATGTCATACAGACACAACATATCATAATACCGAAACAGACTATGTGTGCCTTGGTTAATGTAGAAGGAGAGGGGTGTTGGAGATTGGAGCATGGGGAGAGAGGAGTTCCCATATCTTACTTGTCTCCAATTACAACGGCATTTGCTTTTAATTCGAACACACACTTTACGGTCTTTTACATCTGACACGCTGTTTAATTGTGCATTTACTCGTGAAAGTGTGCCCGAAAAGTGACGATAGAGTCAGGTGAGTGGTTTTCATATCTTGAGAAACATGGTAAGTTTATACTCTGTTTTCTGGTATTGCATTCTATACTTACTTTTTGATTTACTGGTATATTCTCTCAAATCGTTGTTCTTGGTGACTCCATGGTGTCTTCTGCCACATAACTGAGCCAGTAACTCCTCTTTTTTCTTTCTGTTCAAATGCGTTTTATTACATACCCGACAGGAACAATATTTTGTCCCCGACGAGGGCTACATGCTTGGGTGATTATACAGAGAGAGAGAGAGAGAGAGAGAGAGAGAGAGAGAGCGGTACGTTGTTTCCATATATGCAACAGCTCTCGACTGGCAGCAACACAAATTTGCAACGCTTTTATTATGCATTATTATGGTGCATCTCACCTACATATTTTACGCTGCAAGGCCTAGGTATGTTTTACGGCAGTGACTGCCTCAGGAAAAGGGTGTGTGTGTGTGTGGGGGGGGGGGGGGTTTAGGGTGCACCTCCGGTTTAATTTACAAATCCGTTGTGGCCGAACGGTTAGCGCGTCGAACTCGTGATCGCAGTTTTGGATTTAAAGGCCCCCCTTTTCGTCACATCTTTACAAGTAAAAATCCAGATTTGGCCCCAAAAATAACCGAGTAGTTTGACTAATATTTATGTGGGCCCGACAGCAGGACTACTTATGCGTTATACCAATAAAGTAATCCAGTTTTATTTTCCATCATTATGACCATATCATTTTAATTTATTTTAAATACTGTGATCTTGGAATGTGATGAATGTTAAGATTGCAAAATGGGTCGGCCCTTAAAATCATCATTAAATTTTAAAGTTTACAAGCCAAAGAAGAAAAGCATCCCAATTTGAAAAGAGGAGACACTGATGTTGCTAAGGCCGTATCTATGCCATTCTTGTGCATGGGGGGACATCATTGACAAAGTGAAAAAAATCAGTTCCAAAAGATACGCAGACCCTATAAGAGAGTGCATCCCGAACAAAACAAAAACCAAACAAACAAAAAACCAAAACAAAAAAAATACCCCCCCCCCCAAAAAAAAAGGAAGGGGGGATTGATGTTGATGGGTTTCCAGCAATCCTACGACCCTGTGGCAATGTAGGCTGATTTTGATTGGATACTGCAGGCTTTATGTCGCTTTAATAACATTTCAGTCGTATTGAGACATGGCAGCAGAATACAACTAATTTTTAGAACATAGTGGCAAGCTGTGCTTAAGTTAAATAAAAAAACTGATCTTGGTTTCTGACCGTGCTGTTGGTGGGGTGTCAGAAATACACTGAACTTGTGACTCTAGACCACAATACAAAAATAAAAAAAAATCTCTTTAATCATCTCGATTTTGAGGGGGGGGGGGGGGGGGGGGGGGGGGGGGGGGGTTTCGCATTTGTCTGAATATGACACTAAACACGATATTGTCCCCTTTATTCCATGGATTATGAGATATGGTTTACCCTTCGGTACTTCTTCGTTTTTCACTCTCAAAAGCTACAAGCCACATGCAAACCAAATTCTGTGAGGGAAGTAGTTTTGTACATGTAGTTTCTATTTCGTTATTTGCCATTGGCAAAGAGTGATCATTTTGCGTCGTTTGTAAAGTATAGCAACACTTAGATATCACTGTGTCCGTCGTCCTCCCTTCCATCTGCAACACCTTACTTTCAAAGTAAAGACAGACGACACACTTCCGACATTACTAAGCATATTTTTTTAGTTTAAGTCTATTTGGGGGTAACTTGAAGTGCTACATCCCGCAGCCTTAACGTGAAAATGATATCTTGATATTTTCTATCACATGAAGGTCGCAGATGCTGGATTTGATCTACATTTTACTGTTGAATGATTGTGGAATTAGAATTGTTGTAGTTTATTTTGGAGAAACCTTAAGTGTTACTTCCCCCAAATATGAAACATGAATGCATCTTGACATCCTCTTTCACACTTTGGGTCCTTGTTTGATGGTTGCTATCACAGTGATATTCATTTGTATTTCTTGAAAAATAGTAGAAAATCATTTATTCATGATTATTCTGACAACAGAATGGAATCTATAACTCCAAACATGTACGCATTTATAGAAAATTGTTTAAAATCGGATCAGGACAAAAACAGAAGCGTACTAACAGGGATGGGCAAAAATCTAAGCCTGTTACCAAAGTACGAACTCTAAGTTCCTACAAGTGTTGTTAAAGCGGAAAACGTTACGTTCCAAAACCCCTTTCAAGACGTTTCATATGGGTTTAAGGATACATTATATTGATAAACAGGTAATATTATTCAATATTTAAAAGGATTAAATCAAGGATAATTCCGCTCTTTAAATGGTACAGAATTTCTATCAGTGGTGTATCCAGACGGTCTTCTTCCAGGAGTCTGAGCGCAGTGCTGAAGGGGTAGCGTTTCCATTCCTTTAGGTGGGAGTCCCGGGGAAGGGAGCTGCAAAATGTATTTAACAACGGATGAGGATGTTGCATTCTGAGACCATGTTAGCCAATTGCGTGTTCGTTTTCTTCTGACAAATATGTGATATACTTTAGCCACCAAAGCGCCGATGTCGGGGGTAATGGGTTTGGGACTTTCCCCCTAGTACAGAGGGAAAGGTTTGCCTAGTTAGTGTTGCCCCCCCCCCCCCAGCCCCTTGAAAAAACACAGAAAAGGAGGCTTTGGGAGGCGAAAGGGTTACAATACCTCTTTATCTATCTTAAGGTTTACCGCATTTCAAAACTTTTCCTGCAATACAGTTGCTCATAATTTATTACCAATTTTCATCAGCCAAGTTGCCAAAATAAAAACATTAAAAAGCACTGAAATTATGAGTTTTCAAATGATCTTGACTGTCAAATGAAATCAAATCAAATGAATTTGTATCATGAGCGCCACACTTTAATACAGATTCGGAATTTCAGATTATAGAGGAAGAACTGTAAAGACTCTTATCCTTCATGTACTGACGCCTGTCTGTTGCCGTGGTTGTCACTCAGTACATATGGTGCGCGAGTAGATAATGACCGGGTGTGGTCAGCTTATTATGATTAATTAACAACTACAGGTAAAATGTAGAAAGGACCAAAATGACACAGGCACCAGCGTCCTTTCCTCACCTATACTCTTAAATGATACAAAAATCACCTTCAAAGATAATGTGAGTAATGAATCAAAAATTCGACGTCTCGAAGCTCGGAACATCTCTTACATTCTGTTCTTTATTTTCGCTGGCTAGATTTCTAAACCACGTGATCAAAATCACGATTTGATAATAAAACGTATATTTTAAATTTATGGAAAATTTTAAAGGCACGTTAATAGTATATTAACATTGAAATTTAATATGCTATTGTAAAATATCCATACTCTAGTAGTGCCTTTGATACGATCGATCCCTCAGGTTTATCATGTTAATACGCTATCGAGTACGATGTCGCCATCAACTGAAAATGTCAAATAATTTTGAGACACAATTTGAAAACAAGCTGATTTCCACCAGTACAAAGAATGTATAGTCTTTGTTATAGTTATACTTAAAAGTTATAATCAATACCTTGACACATTATATCGTTACATGAGTATTAAAAATGCATATATATGCCATATATTTTGTATTTGATTGAGTTGTTAAAGTTCAAGAAATTAAAAATCAAAATATTTTAAAGAACAACAAAATTAGAATCTACTATATATCGGTCTCCTGTCCGTAGCGTTAGCTAGGTAAATCCATCTTAATATATATATATATATATATATATATATATATATATATATATATATATATATATATATATATATATATATATATATATATATATATATATATATATATATATATATATATATATATATATATATATATATATATATATATATATATATATATATATATATATATATATATATATATATATATATATATATATATATATATATATATATATATATATATATATATATATATATATATATATATATATATATATATATATATATATATATATATATATATATATTATATATATATATATATATATATATATACAAATAAGGATAAAGATAATGTCAAACGTAAAAAAATTCAATATTAAAAAAATAAGAACATTGTCTTCAAAGCTTAACATATTTTATTCAATTACAACACGTGTTTCGGCATTATGAGCCTCTTCAGTTAATGATGCATGATAATACAACAAGCAAGTATATATACACATATTCTTAGATAATAATGACAACAATAGAATATCAGATAAAGTATATAGTAAGTATTTTAACAAAAGTATCTGATATAATCTCACATTCCACTACGTGGGATGATGCTAGGTTTTGTTAAGGGAAAGTTTATATTTGTTGATGAAATCTTGCTCTTTGATCGAAATGATTGAATAGTTGTCTGTTTGGTATATAGGCATAACCTTAAATTTGCCATTACTACAATGATGAAGGTGTGTGCTCACAAATAACACTCGGTTTTGTGAGTGTTTTATATTGCTTTTATGTAAAGCTACTCTGTGTTTTAAACATTGTGTTGACCCAATATATTCTTCTTTACATTCTTCTTCAGCACAATGTTTAAATCACAGACACGGTTTATATTAATGTAATGATAAAGTATAAGACATATTTACGAGTTATGACTTTTTAACTTTTGTGACAATGGTAATACCTCAAATTCCTATGAAATGCACTAGCAGAAGATGCATATTTGCTTCTGGCACATACTCCCTCTTGTATTTCTTCCAGGGGCGTGCCATAGCCTATATGTCTATTTTGTTTGAAATAACAGATATTCCTTATTTGCTACAACTCCGTATCTTAGCACAATACTCATGCCTCTCTCTTTCAATTCGTCAAGCTTTAAACCACGTCATTTCACTTGTCTATTAGTTCATTTGTTGTACATATGACACACAGTTTCACCACTCCTACATCCTTAAGCTTGTGAACAGTCTTTACATATCCTTAATACAGAAACCGTTTCTTTAGTACCTCAATTTCATGATTATTTCTATAACCTCCTCTTGACAAAGAATCTTATTTAAACTAAAGTGATACTTGATATAAATTTCACAATATTCAATTTTAACAAAATGATGATTAAAAATTGATGGTTTCTGAAAACATTTTACAAAAAGATACTTTTTTATATCCACAGTTTAGGCTTAAAGAATTACCGTAGGGACATTAAATGCGCATATGGTGCACAGAAGTCATTCACATCTATATGTTCTGATACTTTTATACATATGATTTCTCAAACATTTGTATTTAATGTCAAGGTTGTCATATTCAGCATGAAGCAACAATGGAACCAATCATCTAGGTTGACCATCCGTAGTTTTTGAAGAAGTTCAGGATGTTTGGTGAATCGAAGTAATTAATGACTTGATGCGAAATAAATCAAACCAATTAATTTCAGTACTCTCCAATAAATAGAAGCATGTTGATTAAAGGCAATCGAACGTAGGTTTCAGCAAGGTCAAGTAAGCGTTTAAATCGCCTTATCGTTTTTTCCTTACACGTTCTCCATAGACTACGACACTATTAATGTGTAGATCACAAGCATTTGTCCAGAAAGTAGAAAAGATTATCGTGAAAGATAGCTTCTCTTTCTATCGTTATTGCAATGCTGAATCAAAATGTACGTTCACGACAGAAATATTGAAACGTCCAGTAATTTTGTTACAATACATGTGAAGTTGTATTTTATCTGTATTCATTTGCAGACTTCATTAAGTTAATGCATCGCTAAACATTATCTTTAAGGAATGGCAGTAAGGCATCGACTAAAACAGATCATTATTATGAAACCTATGAAAATGCATAGATTTACCACTTTATTTAGTTCAAAACTGAATTGTGCTGTAAATTTTCTTTAGAATAAATTTATGACGCATAAATTTATTGTTTGCTCAGAAGGCATCATTATGATAATTGTAAATAAAAAGCTATAGACGACTTAAAATTTGATGGCACTGAAAGAGTTCTAGCAAAACCATACTCCTACTTACAGATCAGGGAGAAGAATGATTTTAGTTTTATGAATTAAAAGCAGCACAAAATATGTTTATAACCGATCTTTTTATAAGTAAAGGGATGTCTTAATTCTAAACATCTGACCACAGGATACCCTGATACAGAAGGTGCGCTCCTATAATCTGAAGATGTGATAAGATATTATCCATCTTTAGATAAAAGCCATATATATGAACTATCCATTGTGACGGATTATTGCATACACTGGTTGTTTTTTTTTCAGACAGTATTAGAGGTATCTTAGATGGCTTTAGATGAATATTTTCTATATTTTCATTAAACAATACATATGCTTTAACCATAAGAGTACGATACACAATTCAGATTCAAGTGGTCCAAAATCTTACAAGAACTTTGAGAAAGTTCATACAGAAATGTGGTTTTGAATAAGATTTCTTAATGACACATAACACAATAATGACTGCTGCACCTCCACACCACAGTAATAACAAACTGCCCTTGTTTCAAAGCGTCTTGATGTACTCGAGGTACTCGATGTTGGGGTATGATTGAAATGACGTCAACATTGTAGTGTGATTGATCAATAACAAGCATGCAAGTGAGCTTATTTTCAATACTAATGTACATCTCGCAATAATTCAAAAACTTTAATTTGAAAAAGCTATAAACTATACAACCATCGTAACTTAACTTTTAAAACTGTGTTACTCATAGAGAGGCATACACTACTTTCAAGAACTTGCATATCCTTCTTACCGTATTATTGACATATACTGGACTTCTACGTACTCGAATGTAAACAGCGGTTTTCCGCCATTCCTCATATATGTTCATAAATGCATCTTCACTACAGGCTGCGATAGCCATCATATTACATATTGCTATCTGTTTGATATTTTCGATAACAGAATGTTTCAAGCAGGAGATGCTCACTCCCCCGGGCACCTGATCTCACTCGATCATGGGGGTTCATATATGCTCTTCGAATAGACATTTTTCGTTATTTTCTATTTGGTTTTCATTTTCACTCATTATGTATGTCCTCTGGTTTCATGATTTTCGGACTTATGACTTGGATTTATCCATCATCTTTACATTCACATAAGTCAATTAAGTAATGAACAATTAATTTAATGATTGAAATCAATGTTATTTTGATAGTGAATGACTGCTCTTATAAGGCACTTTTAACACGGCATGGGTTATACACACAGCCACTCAACAGCGTTATTTGTCACTCAATGTTCTATTACTTTTGTCGGCTTTCAGTGAACAGCATTTTGTTTTATTGGATGATTAATGTTCATGTCCCTCGTCTCCCATCATATGGTATCTATATATCTCAATTAGTTCGATTTGTCAGAGACTGCACCGATGTTTTGGACTTTCATAAACGAAATTTACAAATTACTACTAAAATTTAAACTTAGGGTAACAGATATCACAAGCTTAGAAAAACATTCGGCAAATTCTTTAGATCTTATTCAGAACTTCTATCTAAATTTGGAAATATTTTATCAACACTATGTATCCAATGGAATTTCCCATCCTAATTTAACGGTGATCTGGTATATAAACTAAGGAAAGTAAAAGGCTCCGATAACGTTATTTTATCATGTAATAAAATAGTCAAACGTCTTCTAAATAGACAAGATGATATTGAGATCATCAAAATGACTATAGGTCTTGTATTTGGCCCCTCTACAGCATTATGCAGACTTTTACTTGAACGTTGCCCGCTGACTAACAGGGTGGTGGGGACTATATGACGGGCCTTGCCCAAACCTCTTTCGGAGGAGACATGGCCCTGAACCTCGTCCCCTCTGACTGTTAGTCGGGACTCCTACAGATCTAGTGTCTTAGTTCGCTTTTAGACTGGCAGAGACGGTTTACCATGTTGATGTCGCATATATTTTATATCATTATGTGTTTTACAATACCTTACGTGTTTATATTTTTATGACCTTTCAATATGCGATACCTGTTGACCCTTAAATGTACCTCCTTTCATTGTTCTGTTGTTACAGTGAGTGGGAAGGTGGGCCCGTAAACCGGTTAACCACACAATTTGTTTGGCTTTTGTCAAATTAAATGACCGGTTTGGCTTTTGTCAAATGAAATGACCGTCCCAAGTCGATATCGTAATTGCACTACAATCAAATATTTTTGTAATGTGTTATATGTGCTAGTATATTATTTATATTCATGTATTGTATAGCTCCATGGTGACTTCTGCCCCATTACTGAGCCAGTAACTCCTCTTTTTTCTTTTCTATCAAAGAGGACTATTTTCATTGATAAACTTGTTGTAAATATTACACCACACAACCAGTAAAACAGGCATATTTGCAACATTGTTTTTTCCTCTAGACAGAATGGCTTGCACAGGTGTTTAAACAACACCGAATTATACTATGAATTAGTGTATTCTTATGTAAATAACTATGGTGTGTAGGGTATGCATGTTTATTTCCTAGTCCAAAGGTTCACGAGTCCGAAGGTCCACTGGTCTGAAGGATCACAAGTCCGAACGTCAACTAGTCCGAACGTTCACAAGTCCAAATGTCCGCTAGTCACCAGTCCCAAGGTCCAATTAGAACTCCATTAGTCCGGCAGAAATGAGCTCGAATCGCCTAATATTAGATAGCAGACAGAGATGGGTGGGAGATGGGATTTGGGGATGGCGTACCATATCCCTATACGTAGGATATTCCCAAATTGAATAATTTTGTCTTTTTGGCCATACTGAATTTGGCCTTTCTAGGCAGATTAAAGGTTGGAAGTTGTAAGGCGACCACCTACTTCGGCAGTGACAACTTTCAAATGACAGAACAAAAGTAAACACATATATATGATATAGGACCCAGAAAAAGAGGACTTATGTAAATAAATATGGTGGGTAGGTTATTCACATTTGCTTTCTTGTCTTTTTAAGTATGATAAGTGGTATATAAAGTGGATTTTGGTGATATTTTATTTCACAGCGGTTGGTACTTCCGTTTCAATACGAAAAATGATATCCAGAAATGGGGACCGTTCCCTAGTCCAAAGGTTCACGAGTCGGAAGGTCCACTGGCCTGAAGGTTCACCAGTCTGAAGGTCCACTTAGAACTCCATTAGTCCTGCAGAAATATGTTCGAATAGTCTAATATTAGATAGCAGACAGAGATGAATGTGGGAGAGGATTTGGGAATGACGTACCAAGTCCCTATACGTGGGATATTCCTAAATTGAATACTTTTGCGTTAGTGGGGTTATAGCAGCTCCCTAGTGGATCCGCCACTGGAAAATGGATCATCAAGACAATGTCCAATAAATTGACGACTACTATTCAATCGCCAATTCGATAGATGTGCGATCTTGATACATGATGTGCACTAAATAAACAAAGAGAAAACGTTTATTTCTAATAATTTCCAGTATTCTAAAGACACGGGCTACTTTAACGTAATTCTGTGTCTCTGTTTCTGACTGATTTTATTTCTTTTATGTTACTAAGATAAGTATTTATATATACTTGTATAAAAAGATTATTTAAAAAAGTCTTACAAAGGGAAGTCCGGTACATAAAAAGTAAAAGAACATAAACACTCTATATTGCAAATTTTCGGCCTCACAGCCTTATAGGTATATATATATAATGGTAGACATACGGTTAGAAAACAGTCCGAATACAAACCGGAAACATACATATGTCTATATGGCATTATATAAATAGGAATAATTATATTAGTAGAAATACGTAGACAAGATTATACGAAAAGAAATCTTGACATTGAAATGCACTTTAAACAGATTGTTCATGAAATATAAATATAGAGTCATATATTAGTTCACTGATTGGGGACTGATAGTCCCCGAGGACATCATAAGTCTAGTTTTCAGTGCTTTTGTAAGGCGGTCTACTTTTCAATGCGTTTGTACTGGCATGAAATACATACTTAAAATTTTCCGTCATGACATTATGTAAATCATTCTAAAACTAAGGAGTATCTCCCTCATGCATAGCTCTGTCTTTCGATTGATTCTTTGACTCACTTTTTTCGGTCATTTTGGTTTTAATAATGCTCTTCATATATTTATATAATATGAGAATTCCAACCATTCAGCCACGAGCACCACTGAAGAGAAATAAGTTGTCGCAATGCTCATCTGGTGCACTAAATTAAAATGAATTTATGTCCTATATTTATTATAACCACTAGACCGGTGTCACTGCTGGTAGAATGATAGTAGCCGAGGGCACCATAAGTCTGTTATTCAGTGCTTTTGTATTGACGTTTTAGTGTTCATTGCTTTTTTACTGACATGAAATATATACTTAATTTTTTTTCCGTCATGAAATTATGTGAATCACTCTAAAACTAAGGAGTATTTCCCTCATCCACAGCTCTGCCCTTAGACTGATTCTTTGGCTCACTTGTTCGGTCATTTTGGTTTTAATACTACTCTTCAAATATTTATATAATATGAAAATTCCAACCATTCGGCCACGAGCATTACTGAAGAGACATAAATTGTTAAAATGCACATCTGGTGCACAAAATTAAAATGTATATATGTTCTATATTTATTATAACCACTAGGCCAGTGTTACTGCTGGTGGAACGATAGTTCCCGATGGCATTATAAGTCTAGTTTTCAGTGCTTTTCTACTAACGGTCTTCTTTTCAGTGCTTTTGCATTGACATGAGATATATACTTCAAATTTTCCGTCAAGAAATTATGTAAATCACTCTGTGATTCTGTGGCTCATTTTTTCGGTCCTTTTTGGTTTTAATATTGCTTTTTATATATTTATATAATATGAGAATTTCAACCATTCGGCCATGAGCATCACTGAAGAGACATAAGTTGTCGAAATGCGCATCTAGTGCACAAAATTAAAAGGTATATTTTTCTGTATTTATTTTAACATTGCATCCATTTGGCGTGTGGGTTCCCACATCTCTTATCCAATTATCTTCAACAATTTATCTATACATTTTATTTCCACCTGCAGTCTTAGACACAATTGCAACACGTAGATCACGTTCATCATGTCCCTCAAAATGTTTCAATATTGGTTTTTCTCTTTGGTATGTTATATTGTGTCTATACTTTCTGTTTCGCCTACATATATATTTTGTTTACATTTATTGCAAATTAATGCGTAGACAAATTCCTATTCGTGCATTTCGTGTCTTAAGATTTTGAAGGATTTTGTCTGCCGAAATCATAAAATTCACTCTTGTTAATTATCCTGCATATGTTACATGTATATTCTATTTCATTCTGTTGTATTTAGTTTTGGGTATCCTATCCATGAGCGTGTCACAGAAATTTCAATCGCGTCGAAAAGCCAAAAGTGGTGGGTCGGGGAAAAACATCACGAATTCTGTCTGATTTATACAGCGTCAACTGGTGTTTCCTAAGTATACCCCATATCATCAGGTAGCAGTTTAAAAATCTTAAAACTAGTGGAACTCTTTGAGTTTCGCCTCTTTAATATTCCGTTTGAGTAAATTGTCCGTCTAATTTATCTACGCGATATAATTGTCTCTCTATAAGCTTACCGCTATAGCCTCGTTTCCGTAATTGGAGTTTCAATTCCTGGCGGCGTATCACGTAATCCTCTTAATTTTCGCAAAATCGTTTTATCCTTAACCCAAGTCCGTATGCTATCTCTTTCCTCGTATGTGGTTGGCGGTACGAAGCGGAACGAAGGTATAAGTGTTTGTCTGTCTGTTTCGCGAATAAATCCGTATACACGCGTCCCTTCTCGAATTTAACTAGCGTATCAAGGAATTCAATAGACTCGCGATTCCATCTAAGTCTATTATTATGAATATTATTCGCATGTTCTGATTTAAGGAGCGCCAATGCCAAAACTGTTGTCGATGTACCGTTTATAGAATACCGATAGTTATTCACATTCCAAAAGTTTTTCGTCCTATTTTCTCATTTAAGCGCACGCAAAATTTCTACCAAGTCTCGATCCAATCGCGTTTCCCTCTATCTGCTTATAATTTTTGTTCCCTAAACTGAAGCTTTGGGAATCCAAAAGAGTTACTACCATTTTGATACACAATAACCCTTAGAAATATATGTTTATCGCCAGATCTTCTAGGTGCTCCACCAAACATCTACCCATATTGCTTAAGAAAATACTACTTCGCAATAAATATGGTCGTCAAACATACTGTGAAACAGTATGAAAAATGTGTATGAGGGTACATTATCTTTTATGGAATATGAATTCTACAATCACTATGAAAATATATATTTCTTTCTATCTCCTCTAAAGATGTAAATTCAAGGGATTGGAACGAAGATATTCTAGACAGGCTCGATGTAGAATATGAACATATATATAACTATTTAGTTTCGAGAAGGGCATGTGACGTCCATGAAATGAAAAATTATAATTCTGTGTAAAGTTATAATTATTTCAAGAGTGGATCCACAATATTATACTGTCTAACTGATGACAATTTCTTAATTGTGAAATCAGACGTCCGCGCATCACAAAGTGTCAAGAGATGAGAATCACAATCCCTTGATCTTGTACAACAGAAATGGTACAATTTATGACGGAGTATGTTCATGCATGGCTGGGAATAGTAAAAGGTGTAGTCATGTTGGGGCCATACTCTAGAAAAATAGAGGCACAACTAAAAATATAGAGCCCGGGCCCGTAGCAGGCATGGATTTCTCAAATCCAAAATATACAAAATTTGAGAACGACATCGAACAAAATGCAGTGGAAAATGTAAGGAAATCAACATTCCAATCATTTCTAAATAACTCTGATTTTCTTTCTTTTATTGATAGCTCTTCACTGAAGCCATTATTCCACTTACATTTTTATATACAAATCTACAAGTGCCCAAATTAACTTCACCTATTTTCATGACAGCACACCCCACTCTGACCATACAGGTGACCTATCATGTGTGAAGTGTGACAAAATTTTACTGTCGTTTTGTACACCTAACACGAACCCAAATTTCTAATTTAACTAATAGCACTTTTAATCAAGCTCATTCTGATCTATGGCACCACAGTCGGAAACTCTGGATTACTGGAATCACATCTCATAACAAAGTGATACCACAAATCCTTATAATTTATTGTATGCGCACCTTTACCCCACGTTTAGAGTCAACATAGTTACCAAGTATTGGCAGGATGGTGAAATAAAGCCCATACAGCAACTTCGAGAAGACCGGCGACATAATATTGATGTTGGCACCATTGTATCACGTAATCAACCGTGGATCAGCGTTTCATTGGATGTAATAATACAAATTTTAACATGCGACCAGTTGTTAGAAATCAAATGTCCCTTTCCTAAAGACGAGTCTTTAGACATTCTTATTAATTCTCGTAAATATCATGTTTCAGAAAATCTGAAAATTATGTTTTGAAATAAAATGGTTCCAGGGGCTATTATTTCCAAGTACAGCTTATTATGCATGTTACAGGACTGTGTTACTGTAAGTTTGCTGTTTGGTCATATAATAATAATGTGAGTGTCTCAGTATCATACAATCCTGACTTTTGTGAAAGATCAGTTTCTAGGCTCAAGTGCTTCTTTTTCTCCAAAAAATTCCCTAGACTTACTGATGACGTTGAGTCTGGAAGACTGAGGCTTCGTGCATAATATTCTAAAATGTCTCAGTAGATCTGTTTTTGTGATCTTACATATGTGTAAACATAGACATTAATTATGCATATCTTCAACAAATGATTTTATTGAATTCAAAATCATTACTCCTTTATATAGGTTCCAATCCTAATTATTATTTAACAATGTAACATACATTTAGCTGACTTCTAAGATCTACATGATATTTTCCTACATGTACATACATGCAGCTAATTTGCATGCCAAATTGTTAGACACCAATGATCTAGTAGCTTTTAATACTGTGATGAGCCAGGTGCACTATAACAGTACATATACTGGTACAGTTGATATGATTTATTTAATTCAATTTCAAAACAAACAATAATTTTAACTTTAATTTTAAATCACTGAAATGGTAATACATGTAATAAGTTCTGTATATACATGTTGAAAAGGAATATTCATGATATAACTGAAGTATGCCAACAGCAAGAAGTGGGGTACATGTACAGATGTAATATGTTACTGGTATTGAAACTAACATGAATTATAAATACTTATAGTTATTAATCAATATGGCATTTCAATTCCATGATTTATTCAATGAGCATGGCATGTAAAGCATACTACAAAATCGTTAAGAACACAACACTTCTAGAAAGATAACTCTGACAAATTTTCAACATGCTTTCATGAAAAATGAGAAAATCTACAATGTACATTTCTTTATGTGGATAACCTCCCTTTTATTATGTTACCGATATCTTATATACACAAATTGAGATCTATCTTGCTGTAACAATTTTTCTTAAAAATTTTGAATTTTAGTATTTTCACCTCTTTTCTTCAGATTTGTTGGGCGTTGCATAAATGTTTCAGCACAATCAACTATCACAGATGTTTTTGGATATTTTTTGAAAGCTTTACGGCATTGTTGCCATCAGTATTTCTCGCAGAAGCCAGTGCGCCAAATCTTGCAATGTTGTAGCGAGTATAGGCAACCAACCATTAAATATACTGGAGGCAAGACTTTCTAATATTCCAAATATGTGACCAATATCAGCAAATGATAAATTCAATCTTAGTTGCATCAATCTCCCGTAACATTTGTTCAGGTACAGTCATCAGAAATGGCAAATCAATTTGTTCCTTCACTTGCATGAGGGTTTTTAACGCAGTCAAAGTAAAACCAGTGTAGAGTTGGGATTTTCCGTCCGAACTGATATCAAATGACATATCAACACGAGTTGTATTGCAATTGACTCCCCTTTTCTCCATAACACTTTGTATTTGTTTGGGTTGATTTGTTTCTTGGAGCAGATAGTTGACATATAGAATAATCTTCGTCTTGGAGGCTAGCATCTTTCCAGTGAGTGGCAACGGAATAAGTGGAAAGAGTCCGCATATGTTTGAGAAGCAGATTCAATAGAGGCAGGTAGTATGTTTGATTTGTGGTCTTGCTGCAGGCCAGCTTATTGCACTTTCGCCATGATGGCTGTGTTGGCAATGCCATTATGTGATTCTTCAAGCACACATGGATCTATTTCAATGAAAAAGATGTATATAATACACATAATGCCCCAAGAGTCTGTTGAACTATTGAGAAATATATGGAATTCAATTGATAAAATATTTCAACACTACATGCATGTATATTGTAGAAAATGTTCACTGAACACGAGTGTCTCCCTGAAAAACATTTATGTGAAATGTGACCACCATGTGAAGTGTGAATACAGGACAGACAAACATACAGACTCTAGACAGAAAGATCAAAGTGATCCCTATATACCACTTTTCTTAGAAGGAAATAGAAGGAAAAAGATAGTTGCAAAATTAGATGTCTTATAAATCTGTATTAGCGTCATTATATACGGAGTCTGCAATTACTAGGATCAGAGATCAAATGCCCTCTTGTTTATGAAATTTAAGAAAGAAACCTAGAATGTTTGAAACATTGACACTCAATCTAAATACGTTTAAGTTTCATTGCTGAATCAATACGCAATTATTATGTTCGAATTTCTTTATTATTTCAAAAATATTCATGAAGCTATACCCCTATTCAGGTCTTCCTTAAAATGGTCAAGACCCAATTTTTATTGGTGCTTCATAACCTGCAAAGCGAATTTAACATTAATTTATAACATAATATTTTGTTTAAGTGCAGGAGTACATCTCCGAATTTTTTAATCATAGGTGGCTCCAGGCATATTTCAAAATGGCCATTACGTAGTAATACACCGGTATTGCTTTGGCTTTTGCACCTGGCAAAAACCATTGTTCTCCAACCAGTTTTGTCTCCCATGCCCCCAGATAAAAAGATAAAAGACGGCTACTTCACACCCAAAAATAATTATATTTTTTGGTAACACTTACCAACAAAAGAGTGATTAACACTAATTCTCAAAATCTGCTACAATTGTACTGTTTAATTTCATTGCAAACATAACCACGATAACAATATTTTCTAGTATTATACACCTTAACTATTTCGACGACTGACAAAGCACTGATGTTTTAACATAATATTTCAGTATTTGCTTTCGCAAGGAAGGAAATGATTGGCTTTTGGCTTCAATTTTACTTATAGACATATAGATGACTTTCTTTCAATTAAACATCCTTCATTAGCGGATTTCCTTAGCATCATCTATTAAAGTGAACTGGAGGTCAAAGCAACCACAGAAAGCAGTAATTCTCCTTCGTATTTAGATATTATGTTCTTTTTCGACATTGATCTTCAATTAAATACCTCATTCTACGAAAAGCATGACGATTTCAACTTTCTTTTACAAGTCGCAACATTCCATCATCGCCCGCATACGGTGTATTCATATCTCAGTTAATACGTTATTCCAGAGCATGTTCAAATTACAATGCATTTGTTCTGGGAGCTAGGCGACTTTCAGACAAGCTACTTAACCAGGGTTATATATGTGCGAGACTAATAACGTCACTGAGGAAGTTTTATGGTCGTTACGAGATTCTTACTACACAATATGATATCTCATTATTCAGACCTTTAAATGATATTCTGGACTGACACCGAAACCTGTCAGTTTACACAGGTTTCTCACATTCTATACTAGAAAGTTACCTATTCAATATATATGGAATTTACACGATTTGACTCTTTCTACTGGTTATATATGAAGGGTGTTGCTAGCAAGCAGGAGATGCTCACTCTCTCCGGGCACCTGATGGAGGATGACGGCGTTCACATTTGCTATTCATGTAGATATTTTTCGTTGTTTTCTATTTGGTTTTCATTTTCACTGATTTTGTATATCCTTTTATTTCATGATTTTCGGATTTATGTATCATTAGAATTCCAATCATTAGATTTTTAGCATCACGTAAAAGACATAAATTGTCGAAATGCGCATCTGGTGCATACCATTATAATGTATATATATTTAAATAATTATTATAACCATGAGATCGGTGTTCGTGTTTGTGGACTGATAATTCCTGAGGGCATTAAGTGTTTTAGCACAAACGTCAGATATATACGTAACATTTTCAGTCATGAAATTTTGTAAATCACTTTAAAACTCAGAAGTATCTCCTTCATGCATAGGTATATACTTTGTTTGGTTGGTTCATTTGATTGTTTGGTTCACTCTGCTGTTCAAATATAAATGTATGACTAGAATCCTAGTCATTCGGCTATGAGCATCACCGAAGAGACATAAGTTGTCGAAATGCGGATCTAATGCACAAAAGTGTAAAGTATATATCTTCTAATAATCATTATAACCACGAGGCCGGTGGGACTGCTGCAGGACTGGTTGTTCCCAAGGATATCATAAATCTTGTTTTCAATGTTTATGCACTAACGTGAAACATAAAGTTGACCTTTTCAGTAATTACACTTTCGTACATCACTCTAAAGCTAAGGAGTATCTCCATGCATAGGTCTATCTTTTGATTGATTCGTTGGTTCACTTTTCCGACAAGCCGGTGTTGCCCAGTGGATAAAGTGCTCGGCTTGTGTTCTGTCTTTCAAATGAGACATTATGAACATGAACCGAGATCCAATGTAACGGTAGGCGTGGCACATAAAACATCCCCCACTGCCTCGGATGGGTCTGTTGCAAAGGTAAGATTTTCTATGCGATGCGTCAGGCAGATTCCGTCACTACATACGTGCAGTAATTGCGGAGTGACATAAAACAATAATCAATCAACCTATATATCTATCAATCACTTTTCCGGCCGTGAGGAAATGGTGCACGACAATACAGCTTCATATATAGCGTATATATCTTTACATATAGCGTATATATCTATTTTATAGATTTTATATTCATATATGCATATCAATGGAGATCCTATGGTGCAGAAGTTATAATATCCCAACCTCCATGTCAAGACGCATGCCACGCATTTCATATGAAAGTTGTTTATTTCTGAGGAAACACTTCACAGGCGTTTTACACACGTACACACAAATATCTGTCTGTTTGTTCGTCTTTCCGTCATTTTGTCCATCCAAAAAATCTTATCTCTGATACCCTTGGAAACATAAATGAGTTGTAGGTTGTAACTGAAAGGGTACAGTTGGATGCACTCCTAACCTTTCATTCAAGTGTACTTGACAAGTGCACTTCAAATTTAGTTTTTCGTCCTGAAAACCAGTCATAAAGTTTAGTAAAGTGCACTTGATATCAGGTTTACTTTAAATTAATTCCGTTGTAGCGTGAAATCCGCCAGCACCGTGAAATTTGCCAGTGCGCATGCGCAAGCATCATAACAACAACCCCATGAAATTTGCCAGACAGGCTAGTTTAAAGTCGATATATTCCTTTTAATTACGTTAATTGTAAATCATTTACTGCTAATAGTATAAAGGAATCTAATACTGATTCAATCTGAGCACTGGCAAAAAATGATCTAGTATGAAATATATGTTTTCTTAATGAAATGCTCATGGATATCCTACTTTCACTTCGAACGACGAGTCTGCTTAGATGTTACAAACGCATACAAAACGTTAATTATCAACCGCTCGAGGTTTCATTCAAACTGTTTGTACTCTCAAAATTGTTTATTTTCCTTTTCTTTTGTCTCCTTCATGTATTGTGTTATTTATTACTCTCTATAGCAAAGACAACACGGGTAATATCTAATAAAGTTCTATCGCTAGTATCAGGCAAAATACAGTAGATCTAGACGCTGGATTTCAATACCTGAGCAAATCTACTAATTTTCTGATAAATAAATAAATACACAGCACTGCATGAATCAGCATATACAATGTATTTGTTCAGTTATCCATCTTTATAAATGCAGTTTGAATTTTATGTAGATATTAATTAATCGTCAGGAGTTTTGAAATAGTTACACACAGTAACGATTATACGAAAAGAGAAAAGTCACAGATGAAGATCGAGCATTAAACGAACTTAACTCTACACTGGCAGTGAAGATAAAATCAAATTTAATGTGACAGATGAAGATGTCTTGGCTACCATTTCTTTGGCAATGAAAGAAAAAATCACATTGACAATTGTAGAGATACTGTTATGTTATATATATGGACACACAGCAGCAATTTAATCCCCAGTCGCATAAAGGTGGTTCATCCATATATAAGACTAGTCCTGATTGTTTTATCGTTTTATAAATTAACCTGACCTGAAAGCTTAAGTGAGCTCTTTTGATCAAAATAGCATGGTTTTCCTCAATATTTTTCCTATGGATGACTTTTAATGCACCGAAATGCTTATTTTAGCCAGAATATAGTAAAGGAATGTTTTCCTGAAAGAATAATGACAAAATTTTAATTTTTTGATTTTCCATGAATTTTTTAAGACTGAAAAATATGTATAAGGGGGCAGGGTATTTTCTTCACATTTTCAAAATTTCAAGATTACAGAAAAGGTAGAGTGGGGGGTTTTATGTTCCTAGTTAGCGATATATGCCCACTGGTGATCAGTACGCTTACATGAAAATATTTCTTTTAATGTGTTTATTTTTATTTATTTTTTTATTTAAATAAAACTTATAAACTGGCAGATTTCACGACACCCGCGTGAAATTTACCAGACTTCCGGTTTGACAGGCAGATTTCACGGACTGGCGGATTTCACGTTACACCGTTCTCAAGTTTACTAAAACGTGACATCAAGTTTACTTTTCACGTTTGTTTATTACAATTATCCGGTTTCGTATAACACGATAGAAATAATTGTCTTATTATGTACAATTGCATATTTTACATTAAAAAAACGTTTTTATAGAACAATATAGTAAATGTACATGTATATAGAAAGTAAACTAAACTTGAAGTGCACTTCGGGTAAACTTGGAATCAAGTTAAGTACTAAACTTGGAATCAAGTTTACTACTAAACTGTTATCGCCAAGTAAACTTGAAAAGCAATTATAAAATTAACTTGAAGTGCACTTTATGTAAGGTTAGGACTGCACCTAACTGTATCACTCTCCGTTATGCACTTGAGTTTTAAATTGAGTTTTGACACTGGAAACGTATTAAACGCCCACACCTCTCCTCTTTTATCGGTAATGCAAACGATTCGATGGTGACATATGACATAATTTTGAATAGAAATTCTTCATATCACGTCGTTTGTTTTCAGTCACCGCTACGCTGCCATACTTAGTTTTCCGACAATTGTTGACGTCACCATTTCTATAGATCATGTAAATATCCATACATGTTGATTGTACATTTTACACTATAGAATTTTTTCCTTTAACTGCGGAGCTGAAACATTGGACGGCAAAATCATAAACGTTCCCTCCAAATCGATCAGAATGACGTCAAAATACATTATGACGTAATAAAATTGGAGGGAACGTTAATCAATTTGCCGTCCAATGTTACAGCCCCGCAGTTAAAAGAAAAAGGTCTATTGGATCATCTTTCTTATATGTATATATATTATTTTATTTGAATATTTTATATTATTATGACACCGAAAACGATGCAACGTTCCGATGAAGTAAAGGAAGTTGTACCAATATGCCTGAAATATATGTTCAAATTATTTCATTACTTAAGTTCGTTTTGTGTAGAATTTCTTTATTTCCATTTCATTAAATTTAGATTCGCATTACTTTACATTCAAAAAATGCTTTACGGTATACACTGGCCAAACAGAAAATCATAATTCAATATCTAAGATATTTAAATTAATCTTAACAACCCGACACGACACTCTCTTCTTATTCCTTGCATTTTCAGCTAAATATTACAAAACGCCATCAAAAGATACTTTTGGGCATAAAGCATTGATATTTGATGTTTGCTCCTTTATGCGTAAAATCCTGAGTTAATTGTTCTTTGCAAAATAAGTCAACTGTTCGTGATGAAAATTCACTCATTATCAGATCCTAACAGGCGTCTTCTGTGAACAAATTGCCAAATTCAATAGAGACAAAAGAGAGCATGATATGTTTCCTATGCGAACTCCCGATTTCCAGACTAGAAGCTGTAAATGATTGGTATACTCCGATTGCCATTTGCCATCAAACTTGTAATTTTAATTGTCTTACAGGCAAAAAAAAATACCGAAAGTGTTCTCGCCTTTCTTAAGCCAAAAAATGTAGACGGTTAATAGAGATCTCACCGATGCATTTTTTGAAGTTGCGAACTATCTGTAGGAGTACGACGACAAACAACCCCAAATGTCAGATCTTGTTTCCAAAATGAAGGGTCACTATGACGATGCATATTCGCCTGCATAAAAAAGAAATTATATGAATATTATGACGAAAATCAACTGTAATAACCATAGGAAAATCAGTATCAATAAAGAGATTATACAATCGGCCAAAAACTTTGGACCAGACATCTGAAAAGCTAAACATCATTACCATCGCTGCAAAGTTGATAAAACCTGATATCCTGATTATTCATATATAGTTTCTGATTTGTACCCATTGTCGTCGGATATTAAGTCACTTGAAAAAAATCTTCATTACGTTCCCGAAAGTCTCCAAACCTTTCTAAAGATTCTCAACAGAGAAAAGAAACCGGACTTAAAGATTGCCTCCACTGAACTATGTTGTTTGCATTTTGCTCTCATACAGAAAAGTTTGGGGGTTTGGGAGTTAAGCTCCATTACCATTTTGCTTGAAAATTTTTGACAGATATACTGCATTTCTTGAGATTTTGCTCTTCGTATTCGGAGATACAACATATGGAAACATATGGAAAAAGGCATTTAACAATGAACAAACATTTTAGGATATGAAAATGGACAATCTCTCCATTTTGTTGCCGACAACGTGGATCACAATGCATGCACACTTGATGGGCATGGTACCTTTTATGATATGAGCATACATGTAATAGTCAGTTATACAACTGATACAACAGTTAGCACACCAGTTACTAAACTGAATGCTTCATCGACTGACTTGGTCACTTCTGGGAAAATTGATATACTTTTCTATAATCAACCACCTAAATCGTCATTGCAGATTGCAGAAACCGAAACTTAGTATTGAACGGATATTGAGCCTTTTTCTTTGATCTTAGATTATCTAAAAGTTGTATGGCCTCTTCGTAGGACTAATGCAGCTGTGTCAAAAGGGAGATTACACGGGGAAGTCTACCATCACATTTCTGCTCATATAAGATATGGACGCAATCGATATGTCGTGTATCTTCTCTACAATGAAGTTTGTGTCTCGCCAAGCTCCAAAATATGGTACAACCTTTGACCAGCCTCTAAACTTCAAAGCAGTAACTATCATCACATGAGTCACAGACTGAAACCTTACGCTCAATTATACTCAGGGTAGGTGAGTTCCATACACAAATGAGCTTCTTAGGGTGTTGTGCGCATCATGAGAGGATCTGGATTACACTAAGTTTTAGAGGCTGTATATGAGCTCAATGCCATTAGTGATATTTTCAGTGGAAAAGCAGTGGCTCGAGCAACCCCGGTCGTTTATCTAGTGAATACAGCTCTCCATTCCTTACTTCAGGCAAATTGGTGTATTGCATAGCTCCATGGTGACTTCTGCTACATAAGTGAGCCGGTAACTCCTCTTTTTTTCTTTCGAACTGCCAGATAATGGTGCACGTGAAAATATATCTTCCGGTGTTCATGCCAAACTCAGTCCCTTAGACGTTTTTTATCATGATGAGGAATGACGGAGGTATAACGGGTTCAGTGGCTTCTGTCCATGCATTCTTTTTTATCAGTAAATGAGGCAATGCATGGTTGGCTTCCACACAAGCGAACAACATCCTCTCCCCAAGAAAAGGGCATGTATGACGTATTCAAAATAACCATCTACCGAAGATGCGACTGATCTCCGACGTTCAAAGGGCATGAACTCCCCTGACTTAACATTCGCGGCAGATATGACCTTCAAATCTTGGCATAAAGTTTTTCTTTCAACAACAAGGCTCGCTTCAAAATGCTTCATGCCATAACACTTCGGAGAAATGATAGCACTGTCATCCATACATAGGAGGATGCAGATTGTCTAATCACTTCAACAGCTGTTGCCTGTTCTATGTCCACAAATCGTCTTGTTCCCCTCTGCTACCATGCATCTCATGTTGGGTAGAACAGTTTCTTTAAGTCAAAGTATTCCAACAAGTATAGGGACTAGAACATCCTGAGACAAAAATTCTGCCAGTAGTCTACGCAGTCACGGGATGTGACACTATCTCTAGGCTATTTGGAATAGAGAAAGGTGTTGCATTCAAGAGACTGTCAAAAAACGATTAGTGTTACAATGGAAATGGAGGAATTTCTCAAGCTGAAATTAGCGAGAAAACTATAGCCACGAGTACAATTATTGGAGGAATTCCAAACGAAGGATTAGACCTTCTGAGGCTTCGCCTGAGTTTAAAGGCTATTACCTAAAATGAATGTGTTCAGGAGTCTCCCGCCAACGTCTGATTCTGCGGTGTTTCATTTCAGAGGGTCTTACTATGAGTGCCAGCAGTGGAAATAAAGTAGAAAGCACTGGCCTGAACCCACTTAATTGGGATGAGCTTACCGCCTTCTTATGATCTCCTTCTGAATATCATTTACTGTAACTGTAAGATCATTACGACACGAAGAGATTTACTTGAAAGAAACATGGGCTAAATTGCATCATTTGATGTGGACATTGCAAAGGAACAAGCTTCTCCAGTTGGGTTTTTTTTTTTCATTATACAGTGTCATTTCTCATATCAGTAGGTATCTGAAATCGACGTCCACCAGTTCTATGGTAACTGATGTAAAGTACGGGAAATGATATAGAAATTGCAAGTAGTTGCAAGATTGGGATTGTATGGGGGGGGGGGGGGTCTTATATTGACTAGACTATAAGCTATTATGGGTACAAATGATTCGATGATGTTTGTGCATATATGATTAAAACTTCGGGTTTTCTCCTGAGCGAAGGTCAAATTGTGAGTATAAACTTGCCTGCACTTCTATTTTAACCATTAGAAACACATAGTCAACTAAACCTGGTATTCATATTGACGAAAATATAACGGTTCATGATTTTACATATACAGTACACTACATCAAGGAAATGTTTACTCAACATACAGTACAATTAAGAGGATACTGACAGAGATGACTATAACTTTTCTACAGCAGTAAAACAATAACCAAAACATTACTGACTTTTTTATGTATATACTCTGACATAAGCTACATCCGACACCAAAGCAATTTAATATAAATCAAGCAGCATAACCGTTTAATATCTTACTTGGATTCCTGTATCACTGATATATCAGGGGAAAACTACTGCGTGCACAACACAGATTCACAATACCAATTGTTTACCTTTGATTTCTAATACAATGATCTTGCAGCACGCATGTTTTGTCAATTGCAACAGATTCATTTGATACATATTGATTCACTGATTACACGAATGGTGGGTTATTTCTATTATGTTGGCAATTCTATCGCTAATTTCTTCAAGCTCATGAATTATTTGATAATGTGTGACGGTTTTGTATGATATCAAAGTAATATTATTCAATAAGCTTAAGACCCCTTGTGAACCTCCGGGCTGCTATACATCATGGTTTACCCGTCCGTTCATTCCACATTTTATCTATATTCAATGAAGCCAAACTGTCCATAATGTCTCCTGTTAAACTTGAACACTCACATCATTCATATGATTGGGATTTTTTTTTTCTTTTTGCTATTTATACATGTACGATTAATTAAGAAAACAGAACACATCTGACAAAAATCACCATGAACATGCACATAAAATCTAAGATCTGATTGATAAATAGCAAATACTCTTAAGCTTGCAAGAGTGTGCATTGTTTCTTTGAAAAAAAAATTATATTCATATTTTGGTAACGGAACATAGCTTCAGAGTTTGAACTTGTCATTATATCAAAGTAACGCAACAATGCTGTGAAATACGAAACAGATGTCGCATAAACAAAGTGACTCATCAAACATTTAAACAGTACAAAAAGTCGAGGTTGATTCTTTCATATCTCCTTCTTCAACCTTTAATTTCTACACCATAGGTCAATAGATAATTGAAGTAGATGTAAGCTTTCTATGTAAGAATAAGAATTCGGTTATATATACTCAGGGACTTTAAAAACACCTATCTAATATCATTATTATTTATTCAACAACTAGGGTAAATATTGCATCAAACTTGACTTATTTCGAAAATTTGAATTATATTTGACAATATGATTGATACTATCACACGTTTCTTTTTAAAAATGATTTGGTTTCATCAGTTATGTATACCACGTCCAATATAAAGATGATTGATAAATCCAAATCATAAGTCTAAAAATCATGAAACCAGAGGACATACAAAATCAATGAAAATGAAAAACAAGTGGAAAATGACAAAATATGTCTACTTGAGCATATGTGAACCCCTGTGATGGAGCGAGATCAGGTGCCCGAGGAAAGTGAGCATCTCCTGCTTATAGCAACACCGTCACATATACCCAGTAGAAAGAGTCAAATCGTGTAAATTCCATATGTATTTATATATGGAGAAGACAAAGTAGGTAACCTTCTAGCATAGAAGGTGTCAAATCTGTGTAAAATGATCGGAATCGGTCTCAGTCCAGAATATCATTTAAAAGTCTGGAGAACGAGATATCATATGGAGTAATAAGAGTCTCGTAACGATCGTAGAACTTTCTCAGTGACGTTGCTAGTCTAGCACATATATAACTCTGGTTGAGCAGCTTAACTGAAAGTCGCCTAGCCCTCAGAACAAAGTCATTGTAATTTGAACATGCTCTGGAATAACGTATTAACTGAGATATGAATACGCCGCATGCGGGCGATGATGGAATGTTGCTACTTATGAAAGGAAAGTTTGTGATAGCGAAATTGAAATCGTCACGTTTGTCATAGAGTGAGTTGTTCAATTGACCATTAATGTCGAAAGACAACATAATATCTAAATACGAAGTAGAATTTGCCTTAACGCATGCACGCATTTTGGACCGCATGGATTTGACATGAAGTTCAATTTTTTCTCACAGGAATATTATTCCACTCTTCTTGAAGAGCACGTGCACGGTGACGTTTATGTAAGTGTCTCCCTAACTCATCCCACCTGTGCTCTATAGGACTGAGGTCGGGTGAACGTGCTGGGAAATCCATTACATTAAAACCCTGGATGTTTAGAAAGTTTAAGGTGACTCTAGCCGTGTGCGGACGTGCATTGTCTTGTTGAAACGTCATCGGATTGTTGACAGTTTGATGACGTTGAATTAATGGGGGTGCTCAGGCTGTAAAACGTCATCGATGTAGCACCTCGCGGTAAGAGTGTTCCTCAAACTAACCAGTGACTACTTGAAATGTTGATTGATGGCTCCCCAAACCATGACGCCACCACAGCCAAATTCGTCACGCTCAATGATGCAGTTTGCGCCAAAACGTTCATTGCTTCTCGGTATCGTAATTGCACTACAATCAAATATTTTTGTAATGTGTTAAATGTTCTATTATATTATTTATATTCATGTATTGTATAGCTCCATGGTGACTTCTGCCACATAACTGAGCCGGTAACTCCTCTTTTTTCTTTCCTATAAATGCGCTGTCTTCCGTCAGCCATGGACAAATTGAATCTTGATTCCTCGCTGAACACTACGCCATGCCAATTACGTCGATTAGCAAGCATGTTCCGGGACCACGTCAGACGATTTCTTCGGTGGCGAGGAGTTAGGATGAAGCCCTTCAATAGGCGACGGCATAGCAAACCTTCCTCTTTTAATCGTCGGCATACTGTCCTGTGGTGGATTTGCCTACCGTGACGACCTATTATATCTCTCATATTCAACCCTGTTACGTAGATGACGTTGCCTTATGAAAACGTCTTGACGTCTTCTCGTTACACGTGGCTGACCACTTCGTGGACGATCTTTAACACGTCCTGTGGTCCGATACTTCCGTACAAGTCTTGTGATTGTAGACAAATGGACGTTGAAGCGTTCTGCAATGATACCTTGATTTACGCCGGTGTCTACAAGGCCAAGAACAGCATACCTCACTCACGGCATTTCACGCGTTAGTTTTTATGAAACAAAGTTTGAAACCAGGAGATATAAAGGCACTAGGTACCAACATACGTTATTTCTGAAGAAAATTACTCAAAGTAGAGCACGTGGTCGAGTACTTTTTGAAAAGCGCACGGGTGAGCAGTATTACGTTATGGTTGAGTTATTTGTCTCGCCGATAGCATGAAAGTTACCGCAATCGTACAATATCAAGCAGATATTCAAATCGATTAATTTTCAAAGCATTTATGTTTTACATGTAAAAAACAAATAGGCTTTTTTTAATGTTCCTGAGTGTATATAATCTACATACGTTTGGAACTTGCAACAGATAGATTTAAATATTTTTAATTCTTTTAAACAGACTTGATTCTTACACTATAAACGTAACGTAACAAACCGTTCCTAAAAAGCACTAGATGGGTATCTCCATGGGAAAATGCTGACACATATGTCAGTTGTATAGAGATAGATATATACCACTGAACAATGTTACAAGAAAAGAATGCGTAAACGAGGGACATAAAGATATATGGCTGTAGATGGTATCCATAAGGTGCGTTTGGAGATCATTAATCATTTATTAGTGATCAAAATATATGGTTATGGTGAAATATATATGGCGACATAGTGCATCATGCAAAATATATGATGAAATAGTGCATCATGAATACCAAACAAAAAAACCAAATACTAAAATATGATCTCCTATACGCAATACATTGCAATGATGATTAATTGTCGATGACTGCATACTTCTGGAAACGGATATGATAATAACTGATAATTGTTTGCAGAGTCGCAGTTTAATACAATTGAAGGGAGTATGTGCTAAATTTCAATATAAATCATGAGTCATACATATGTAATAACTTTTTGTTCTAAGAAAACATAACTCTGAATTTAATTTTTCATCATATGTGCATTTTGTGAGCAATGAAAACACGTCTTGAAGATATGTTATTTGAGAAAACACAAACTTAGATATTTTCAAAGAAACGGATTGTTAAGTGAAGTTTGCCCAGCAACACAGAAATGATAAACTCATAACCCGCCACAGCATATGATCGAAAAGTACTTATATGAAATAAATTAACATTGAATGATAGAATGAATTATTCTATAAAAGAGTTGCGAAATACAAAAACCATGACGTAAGATGCTAAATGAATAAATTTATAAAAATATATATACGTGAAATAATTTTGTGGGCAGATTTCGACAACTACAATCTCTTCAATGATGCTCAAATGTGTATACATATCTAAAGAACAAATTCATTAACAAATCGACCTAAAAGCGTCGAAGGCCAAAATTGTGCATCAAGGAGATATATAATGATTTAATAATTTATGAGATTTTCAAAGTATTAAAACAATGGCGAGGAGTTCTAAAAGTAAACAATTAAACCAAATGTGTTGATCTAATTCATGCCAAAAATAGTAAATAGTAAACTGTGAATGGTTTAGTCATAGAGCTGTATGCCCCAAATCTCAATTAGAGTTACTTTGTATCGATTTAACATTATATAAAAATGATAACACACGTTTCTATCGATCAGATCTCTTCCTCGAGAGACAGTCCCTCTCCGAATCAGAATATTTTTAAACAAATGCTTCGGTGTCATACATTTTCATGAGGATAGTATTCCCAAAAATGCCTGCACGATATCTTATTCTAGTTCAAAGACGCATTCATATTTTAACATTCTTAGTTATTATTATTATTATTATTATTATTATCATTATTATTATTATTATTATTATTATTATTATTATTATTATTATTATTATTATTATTTTATTATTATTATTATTATTATTATTATTATTATTATTATTATTATTATTATTATTATTATTATTATTATTATTATTATTTGTCTGTCAGTTTGTTTGTTTGTTTGTTGTTTTCTTTTTTATTTGGTTCATTCAATACCCTTCTATCAATTACGTCGAGCTGTGGCAATATACACGACTTTATCCCAAGTAATGACGAGTATACTATTAGAAATATAAAAGTGAAGGCGTCGCATTGCGATTTTTACGGAAACGTTTTGGTGCCTGGTATTGTTGTGTTGTAAATATGTATCATGACAAAAATAAAATTGACTTGCCCAGATTAACCTAACTTGATGACCTCAAAAAGTTGCCGTAAACTGTCCTTAAACGAGTTCTTTGGGACAATTTGTCATCTATAAAACACTTAGTTGATTTCTTAGAGTCAAGATAAATTTATGCGATTTCCCGTATGTCAGTTTAAAAAAAAATCGTCGTAATAAAGTCGCCATTCAATGAAGAAGAAGAATTGTTGATATCATTTTTGTTGACATGTTGCAATAAACATTCTACTAACGGGAATTTTTTTATCGAGCTATTGTTTTAAAGATACCATATCGAGATTTCGAAAGTCAATTTGTCTTCGAAATGGACTCATCGGACTCGCATTTATATGAAAATCTCGAAATACTGACTTTGTTGAAGTCAACATGATGCGAAAAAGTTATACTTAATACTGATATTCTTTTTGAAGACCATTATTTATATGCTGAATATACTGTATAGATGTATATCCAAAATAGATATGTTTTCAAAAAACAATTATTTGTTTCTTCATCATTTCTTATATTAACAGTACTTTAAATCAAGCGGTTCCAGGATTTCCGGAAAGGAGGGGAGATACGCATGGGAGCAATGCATGCAAGTAAAAGCCAAATTGCTTAGCAATTTTGGTGCAAAGTCTAGGGTTTTACCCTTATTATTGATTGTGTTTAATCTTATAATCTGTATAAGCCTTGCAAATCTGTAGCGAAAGAGGCAGCCCCCCCCCCCCCGTCCTCCAAATCCGCAAATGTATGTACTCAGAATCAAGAGGTTTTATTTTTTTTTAATTTTTTTTTTTTTTTGTTTTTGTTTTTGTTTTTTGTTTTGTTTTGATTTTTGGGGTTTTTTTCTTTTTTTGGGGGGGGGGGAGGGGGGTTGTTCTTTTCTCTTGATCCGTGTTCGTTAGTCTATAGTAACAAGTCTTGCGTTGTGTTTTCAAATGTTTATTTTAATTAGTGCGACAACTATCTTTGACAGTGATATAGTCAAATACACAGACTAAGATAATATATCGTAAATAGTTCTGAATAAAAGACTATATAGCGTTAAGTTCAATATAATAGACGTTTAATCACATTCCTTCTCAATTTTATCTAATTACGAAGCAGTATTTATACATTTTTCTATGTAATACGCCCAACCCGCATGTGCACCATAATCATCTAGATCATCTAAAGTGTCAACATTATCATTAACACTGCAAATGCTCTTTCAAATGCAGGTTCAATCATAAAGACCTATCAGGATATTGAACTTCAACGGAATATCCAAGAATTGTGACAATTAAGACTCATCGAATATTAACAGATATACTACTACTACAATTAATATAACATAAAAATAAAACAATGAAAAGATTACTACAAAGTAAGTAATATTGCTGGACGTCATTTAACGTCTGGAAGGTCAAAGGGTCACATGGGGGAGGTTGTTTTTGGGGGGTTTTATTTGGGTTTGTTCTTCCTTTTTTTTCAAGTTAAGTCCGTTTTAAGGATCCGTCCCAATGAAAATTTTATTTTGATTTTGATTTTAATTTTTTGCCAAAATTAGTCAAGAGAGATCAATGTTTGTGAAGAATTACGACAACTTAGCATATACAGTGGTGGATTAAGAGAGGGACTCCCTCTTTCGTTACAAATTTGCAAGGCTTATACAGATACTAAGATTGAAAACCCTCAAATAATAAGAGTAAAACACCAAACTTTGCACCACAATGTCCATGTTACTTGACTAATACTATCACATGTATCCCCCTTTTTACTGTTAATATAAGAAATTATGAAGAAATAAATAATTGTTTATGGAAAACATATCTATTTTGGAAATACATTTATACAAGGTATTCAGCATATAAATAATGGTCGTGGATAGCGGTAACTATTACTTTATTGCATCATGACGACTTCCACAAAGTCAGTATATCGAGATTTTCATACAAATGCGAGTTTGATAAGTCGATTTCGAAGAGAAATTGACTTACGAAATCTCTAAATGGTATTTTTAAAACAATTACTCGAAATAAATTCTCGTTGGTAGCATGTTTATTGCAACATATTAACATAAATGATGTCAATAATTCTTGATTCTCATGGAAATGCGACTTTATTACGACGATTTCTTTTAGAATTGAAATAAAGGAACAGAAGAGAAATCGCATAAATCCATCTTGTACGGAAACGTTTTGGTGCCTGGTGCTGTTGTGTTGTAAGTAGGTATCATGACAAAATTAAAATTGACTTGCCGAGATTAATAAAACTTGATGACGCAATAAAGTCGAAAAGTTGCCGTAAACTGTTCTTAAACGAGTTCTGTCGGGCAACTTGTCATTTATAAAACAATAAGTTGGATTTCTATACGTCAAGATAACTTTATGCGATTTTCCTCATGTCAATTTTATGATAAATCCTCGTAATAAAGTCGCATTTCCATGAAAATCGAGAGTTATCGACATCATTTTTATTGATCTTTTGGAGTAAACATGCTAAAACGAAAATTTTATGTCGAGTTATTGTTTTAAAAATATCAATTCGAGATTTCGTAAGTCAATTTCTCTTCGAAATCGAGTTATTAAGCCCCCAATTGTATGAAAATCTCGAAATATTGACTTTGTTGAAGTCGACACGATGCGAGAAAGTAATACTTACTGATATTCTTTTTGACGACAATTATTTAAATGTAGGATGTCAAGTATAAATCTTTTTCCAAAACAGATATTTTTTCCAGAAACAATTATTTATTTCTTCATAATTTCTTATATTAACAGTACAGCAAAGTCTGGATTTTTACTCTTATTATTTGAGGGTTTTTAATCTTATCTGTATAAGCCTTGCAAATCTGTAGCGAAAAAGTGAGTCCCTCTCTAAATCCGCCACTGTATATGCTAATTATCCAGTAGGTGTTTTCGTCTTCAGATCAAGTCTGTTATAAGGACCCTTTCCAATGAAAATGTTATTGTCGACCTTTTCCACTAAAGTTTGTCTTAATTCTTCCCAAAAATTTATCTCTTAGCTTTATGGAAATATTTAAAGGACACAAAATTCCAATATGATATGGTACAAGCGCCTTTGAAAAAATGAGAAAAAAACCCCATCGGTTCCTTGCCATTTAATTATGTATTCAAAGTTCATCACAAGGAGAGAGCTTAATTTTAGTATATTTCAATACTTGCTTCTTAACACAATATATTGTAAGCTTAATGTATATTTTCACAATAAATACTGTTTAAACACAATACATTTAACTGACTGAGCATATACATGTACAATATGTTCATTCGAGAGCAAATAACAAGAAAGAAAGTGTGATGTGATTAGAAAAAGTTTTTTTTTAGAATTAGGTCTTTCCTTCGTGGAATTAATATATATTGTATATGTAGTAATGAGGAAACAAAGATCTCTTTTGCAAAAGTGGGGGAAGGGGGGATGGGGTTGGTTTCAGCAACCCTCCCTTTATCATGATGGCTTGCCCCTGGTCCCAATCACTACCCTTCCCACCTCGTTCCGTTTACCGACCACTCTTTCTACTTCATGTCTCAGACAACTCAGATATCTAAACAAAATGACTAAACACACATTCAGTGGAGAGTGCATATCAACTCAGCCCAATATCATTTGCTTTGATTATTGTGATTTATAAAGTCGCTGAAGTGATGAATTTGGCGTCATGTTGTCAAAAAGCATATCGATAAGTGTTACTTTATGGCATCATGTCGACTTCAACAAAGTCAATATTTCGAGATTTTTCGTGAATGCTATTTACAACACGCCACAACAATCCTTGGCGCTCAACACAAAATCTTGCAAGATCATTTGTTAACGTGCAGGCCCTTTGATAACTTCCGGCTATATCAAGAGACACCTATACGACATGCTGAACATCAATTCGATATCTGCAAAACACTTTCAGAATTGTTGTGATTTGTATCGAGCCATAAGCTCTTACTAGTGTGACAATGGTTTTGAACTCTGCAAATCAAATACTGGTAATATGAAGAAATATATTGATTGATTGATTTTTGTTTAACGTACACCACGAATATTTCACGTATATGGTGACGGCATCTGCCTGATGCGGGGCATACAAATTTCAACCTTTGCAACAGACCCATCCGAAGCAGTGAGGGGTCTTTAACGTGCCATGCATACCACGACACGGGGCCTCGGTTTTTTCTGTCTCATCCGAAAGACAGGACACCGGCATGACCAGAGTTTGAATCGAACCCCAGCCTCCCGATCAGGAGTCCAGCGTGATACCACTAGGCCACGCCGGCTTTATGAAGAAATGTATTCGCGATATATAAAAGACGTCAACTGGAGCCTAACAGGACACGTTCACTCGTTGTGTTTCTCGAAATTTCTATGGTCCAAACAAACTCGTGTATGACAGAGGCTTAAGGATCATTTGTGAATACACAGAAAGGAGTGAGATCAGGTGTCCGTCATGCTAGAAACATCCTTCACTTATGTCCAGTCCATAATAGTGATATAATAAATGATTTACAATGGCTATGATATAATGTTACATGACATTATGAGATGATAAATATTACAACATATTTACGTTATCATTGTGTGCACCAGATGTACATCTCGACATTTTATTTCACTTCAGTGATGCTCATGGCCGAATGAATGAAATTTGAAGAGCAGAGTTAAAACGAAAGTAGCCGAAAAAAGTGATCCAAGGAACAATGTAGGGACAGAGCTATGCATGAGGTTAGATACTTCTTAAGTTTATAGTAATTTACACAAATTGCACGACTGAATCTTTTAAATATTTATTCCACGTCATTACGCAAGCTCTGAAAACACAAGTAAGACTTATGGTGCCTTCGATGACACCGGCCTTGTGCTCATAGTAAATATTAGAATATATAGAACTTTGTGCACCAGATGCGCATTTCGACAACCTACGTCTCTTCGGTGATGCTCATGGCCGAATGATTTGAATTCTAATAATATATAAATATTTGAAGAGCAGAGTGAAACCGAGAGCGGCTGAAATCTAAGGAGAGAGCTATGCATGATGAGATACTACTTAGTTTTAAAGTGATTTACAACTATTTCCCGAATGAAAGTATATATAACGTTAGCTCAATATCGGTATTTAATGAAAGTAACAATGACACTGCTTTACATAACAACACAACGGTAATTCTTTACATGGCAATAACAATGAAAATGCTTTACATGGCAATAACAACGGAACCGCTTTACATGACAACACAATGGTAATTCTTTACATGACAATAACAATGACACTGCTTTACATGAATATTACAATCGCAATGCTATACATGACAATAACAATGGCACTATTTTACATGACAATAACAATGGCACTATTTTACATGACAATAACAATGGCACTATTTTACATTACAATAACAATGGCAATACTTTACATGATAATAACAGTGACACTGCTCTACATGAAAATAACAATGACATTGCTTACAAGATAATAACAATGGTAATGCTTTACATGAAAATGAAAAATGACTTTGCTTTACATGACAGTAACAGAGGCAATGCTTACATAATAATAACAATGACACGGCTTTACATGACGTTAACAGTAACATTGCTTTACATGACAATAACAATGGTAATGTTTTATATAACAATAACAATGGCAACGCTTGACATGACAATAACAATGACAAAACTTTACATGACAATAACAGTAGCCATGCTTCACATGTTAGTAACAATGACACTTCTTTACATGAAAATAACAATGAAATTGCTTTACATGACAACAATAATGACACTGCTTTACATGAAAATGACAATGAAATCGATTTACATGATAATAGCAGTGACAACGCTTCACATGACAATAACAATGGCAATGTTTTACATGACAATAACAACGAAACTGCTTTACATGACAATAGCAATGACACTGCATTACATCAAAATAACATTGGCAGTGCTTTACATGACAATAACTGTGGCAGTGCTTTAATTGACAATAACAGTGGCAATGATTTAGATGACAATAACAATGACACTGCTTTACATGAAAATAACAGTGGCGATATTAACGGCAGTATTTACTTGATTGTTGCAATGACGTTGATATAAATTACTCCCTTTTATAAGTGTTATATTTTGCATAATATCGACATTTTATTTCTCTAGAGAAGTATATCAGACTAGATGATTCACATTTATACAGCAACTGCGGGATTGCTCTTGCACTGCTCATGAAATATGTAGCTCTATATCTGTATTACAATGATTCTCTTGTCAGGAATGTTTATTGTTTACCAATACTATCAGTACTCAGTATCCGTATTAATTTTCCCCAATTTATATCAAGTATCAATAATAGATAACGATTACATTCCTTCGTATGGTATTACACTATGATGAGAGGAAATGATACACCTTTATCTTGTAATATCATGTAACAAAAAGAAAATTGACTAAATAAAAATAAACACACGTGTTCTTTCATTTGAATGCATTAAATTAATTTCTGTCATGTTTATTAATATGTGTTGTCTGCTGACAATTATGTTGAAATATTAATGTTATTTGGTGTTGTCGTTTCAAATTCTACTGCAACACTTCATAATAATAATATCTGTACATTAAAACATTGATGTTTACATAAGAATACCTGCTAGTGAAAAGAAAGCGTTGAGCAAACAGCTTTGGTGTTGCTTAGTTGTATGCACATCTGTCTTTCATATTGTCTAAAAACTGACGTGTCAAAGTAAACTAAGGTTACATCAAAACTCTGTTTAATTACCCACAATCCCTTTTTTTTCTTTATTTTGTGTGTATAAATCGATTAATGTGCACCACGCCTTATCTAGTAAATGTTCCAGAAATTTCGAACTAAATTATTTCTCAGCTCATCTTCAAAAGAAAGGGTTGTAGTGGAAGGGCGATATCTGGGAATTCCTGCACGAAATGATGTAATATCTTTCCCTGATAAAGCATAATCGGTCTGCATCTACGATGCTTAATTGGCAGAATGTTGGGGAAGATTAGTAATGGATATGTAACGTAATAAAATAGGAGAGATCGGAGGCGTCAGCCACTTAAACTTGTCACATGACACATGATTGTTTTGATAAAACAGCACGTGACTATGAGGACATTATTTTAGTTGGCTGCTGATTCAGAAATTGTTCAGTTTTCTAGAATTAACAATTGAAAATCTAGAAGGAAGCACAATGGTCATAATAACAATAAGAATAGCCTGTCACGAATTTTCAGCGACTTAGCCTTTATAAAGTTACAAAATCGTTTTGTAACTTAATAAAGGCTAAGTAATCGAAAATTGGTAAGCTAGTGTTCTTCTTATTGAGATACATTATTAAAATGCTTCCATAAATATCATTCGTGTTATGTTGTTGTGAGTATGTACTGCCACAGGATATCTGGTTTCACTTCATATTGTCAAGGCTCTATTAATATACATTGTGGTATATTTTTGGGAGTGCTCATCATCCTAATTAGGGCCCAAGGTCATATACTGAGTCAAATATTCATTTTTTTATTAAATGATGAACTAATAACTGGGATCTGGATTTTATTAGGACCCTGTTTCATAGGCGTATAGTAATCACTTTGTCCATCCGTCTGTCCGCCAGCAAAAACTTTAACACTGGCTATATCTAATGCACTGTCACATGTAGCGCTTTCATTTTTCGCATGTATGTTTCCTTTGACCTTTCCGTTGGTACCAAATGTTTTGATCACGTAACGTTGAAAGTAACATTTGACCTGCTTTTGAAAAACTTGCCATTGACCATAACTATTGAACCGTAAGAAGTAGAGTTCATAGAATGTGACCTTGACAGTAACATTTGACCTATGTTTGAAAAACTATAACATTGACCGTAACTATTGAACCGAATAAAGTAGGGTTTTCATATTTGGGCATCTGCATTCCTTTAGACAAGACCTTCTGCAAGTATTAAAAGTTCGGATCCCTGCGACCTTGACAGTGAGCTTTGACCTATATTTGAAAAAAAAATTAATATTGACCGTAACTATTGAAGTATTGATCATGTGACCTTTGACGTATGTTTGAAAAACTATAACATTGACCATTATCTATCAAAACGTAAGAACTAAGGCTTTCACATTTAACGTTTGCCTTCTTGTGACAAGTCCTTCTTGCTGGTATCAAAAGTTAGACCAAGTGACCTTGAAAAAAATCTAACATTGATCATATCTAATATACTGTCACAAATAGAGCTTTCATATTGACATATGTGTTCCTTATGACAAGACCATTCCGTTAATACTTAAAGTTTTGACCATTTGACCTTGACAGTGGCCTTTGACCTACATTTGAAAAAACTTTAATATTGACCATTACGTATGAACTGTAGGAAGTAGGGCTTTCATATTTTGCATATGTATTTCTTATGAAAAGACTTTCCACAGGTATTAAAAGTTCTGATGATTTATGACTACATTTTTCTGCTGGTACCAAATTAAGTTCAAGCTGAACAGCATCCTGCTAGGCCCTTCTGACTTTGGCAGTTTTCTAGTTTATTTTAATTCTATTCATAAAGGGCAAGGGATAAGGGAATAAATTAAAATGAAATAACTGATTGAAGTATTTTCTCAGTATATGACCCCGAACCTTGGTCTCATTTTGATATACAAATGCCCATAAATGTTTAGAACGGGATAATGTCGTGAATGTTTAGTTCTTCCGTGCTTTTTATCTCATGTCTGATTCATACGGATCATAGAGGTCGTTGTATTTTGTTGTGAGCGCTTACTTCTCCTGGGCACTTGGTCTAAAAAATGATTTATTAGGGTCCTTATTATCGATAGCGGTATATTGTAGTTGGCTTACAGCTTTCATACCTCTGATCTCTCTTCAGCGGTCCATAAATATCGTGGTATATTGTTGGTATTGTTTACACCTCCCCGATGTCTGATCTCACTTCAGATTGACGTGGCTCCATAAATATCCTTCTTGCTATATTCTTGCGAGTTGTTAGTACTACCAGATATTTTGTTTTTTTCTGATTGACATAGGTCCATAAATATCCATCACGGTATATTGTTGTAAGTCCGACAATGACATAGCACCCGTCGCTGCTTTTACTAGCTTTAATATTATTTTCGATAAACATGTATTATATATCATATTTATCATTTATATACATGATTGTTTTTCAACTTTATGGTTTTGCAAATATTTAGTCATTAATATCCACAAAAGGGAGCCGTTTCCGATAAATAAATAACGCTACACTCTAATGCCACAAATCTTTGGGCACATGCCCTTTATCAAGTGGATAATAATAATAATAATAATAATAATAATAATAATAATAATTATAATTATAATGATGATGATAATACTACTAATAATAATACTTTTCTATTATCTACGTGATGAAGGATTACTCTCAAGGCTGTCGTAAGATTTCTCTTCAGTAATATTCATTAATTCATATTGAGTAATATTCATGAAAGCTGTCCTAAGATCACTCCTAAACTTACGATCGCGAAAACGACAAATCATTTACGAACTATCTTAGGATTATCCTGCCCTGGCAACGGCTAGTTATATCTAATTCCACTTACATTTTAGTCATATATGACTTTCGTTTTCAGTGGCGAATTCGGAAAGGGGGAGTGTTGGACCCTTGAATTGTTAATGCGGCAGACTAGTATGAATCCAATAATCGTACATCTACTCGACACGCCGGGTCATTTTGACAAAGTTTTGAAAATTGTAATATTTTTTAATCTCTGCCTGTAGATGCTTCAAGTCTGTTAGAAGAACTGTCCACCAGAAGTAATGTACATGATACTAAGAGGGCAAGAGATCATGGTGGCAGGTTTTGCTATGCAGCTGATCGGGCTTCAGCTCTCTAAAATCAAAAATTGGATCCGCCTCTGGTTTTCGTGTATAGCAAATATGGGTTGCTCCTAAGATCGTGAATACTTTTAGTGTTGACTTTGACTATTAAATATCCTGTAGAAAGGAAAGTAGAGAAAGTTTGTATGATGTTTTACATGAACTGGCATAGAACAAATGTCGGAAGGTAAAGGTAATCTTTTACTTGCAGTGTGATGTCTATTGCATGATATGAGTAGGGAACCTATACCTCTGAATACCTTCGTCATTAACTTAATGATGACGAAATTATTCGAAGGTATAGATTACGACCATTCAAGGAATTAAAAAGGTCTCGAAAAATAAGATCTTTCTACGATGTCTATTTTCAAACACAGTATACATAGGCTCATAGCAGGAGCAATATTTACGAATAAAATTGACTTACGACAGCGCTGAAAGTGACACTTAAGAGTACCTCATCAATTTAAGAGTGGGTTAAGGCACTCGTAAACTTACAATTCAAATCGATCGTAAGTTTTTCATAAGACTTTTTGTGAATAGGGCACTTAATATTAAGATAGGTCGTAAGAGTAATTTTACACTTACCACTTTTTGTGAAAACTACAACAGGATGCCAATAGAGACAAATGGACCAAGCTATAGCTTATGGCAAATCCACCATAAATTTTAAAGGAAGCTAAGATACACTTATCTTTGCAAGCCTGACAAATTCAAGTTAAAAAATCACCTCGTCCTTTATCAAAGAAAGACTACTCTTCAAGGAGTAAGACGGAATAGAGAACGGTTCCATGTTATTAAGTTTGGGTGTTCTATCCTAACAATGTTGCCGTCGTGTCTCCTGGCGTTTTCACTTTGCTTTTCTAATGTACTTAATATGTAAAGTTCCCTTATCAATCACATAGCCAATCGAAATATGTAGAATGTTAAGCTTTTTCTGATACCTAATTTAAGCGTGTTTTCTCTTTCTTTTCTTCGTCTTTTTTCTTTTTTTTTTTTTTTTTTTTTTTTTTTGGTTAGTTTGTAATCTGGATGGCTTCTGCCTGTGCAGTTTTAAAGTCCGTTTCTGTTTGTAGTGTTTATTTATTCTTTCGCAAGTCCCTCCGTCTTTTGGCCAATGTTTGTGTCCGTCTCGTCTTTATAACAGCACGATCTGACATCGCCTGACACGCTATCAGCTACCAAACTTTTGCAGAGAAGTGTTATTACGCTATTGCGCGACATATCGCGCAAACGTGCTTTTCGTTAAGATGTTTACATCCACACAAAAACCACATGACCCAAGTGTTACTCGAAAGGCCCTTTTGTAATCCATGCTGCTACAGTAGACTTAGCACGTATGAGAAAAATAAGTGCGTGAGTATCAGCCGGACCTTTTTACAATGATCACAGAGGTATGTTATAGACATAGGGGTTGTATTCTTCATAGAAATGGTATCGTTCCACATCCAAACGACTTATAAGAGATTAAAATCAATCTCAATGTGACAGTAATACACGTTTACAATAATTGGCAACTCTGCTGTTTGTGAATTTCATTGTTCTGGATCGGTTTACCTTTTGTTTATTTACATGGATAATTTTTCATCGACAAAAATGATGCTTTCATGTTAAATAAATCAACTTCTATTCATTATTGATATAGCAACACCTATTTTTTATGATAAATCATGAACAGTTAGGATTTGCCAGAGTACCAGCAAGGATTGAGACTTTAGTATAATTATGAACGTATAATGCTAATCGTTCTTAGGTATATAAATCAATTTCGTAGTTTGTCATTTAGGAGCGTTGCACAAAAAATCGTTCTTGCAAGCTATGAAGTTAATATGTAAGGAATGACTGTGGATGAAGGACTCACCGCACTCGATTTGACGTTTTCAGTAGAAAAAAAAATGTGCAGAACATGAATTCAGTTCGCTCTGAGCGGAAGAGTTGAATGGAGTTGTTCTCTTGTAGCCCTAACCCAACAAATGACAACGTCAAAGCAACAATGAGTCGGGAAGGAAAACATTATTGCAGTAACTGTATAGTAAGATCCTCGGAAAAGTTACTATATACTTAAATCCATGGAAAGCTGATCAAAGTCAGATTCAGGGAGTGAGAATTGGGGAATACAATAATATATATTGATATACAATATATATATATATATATATATATATATATATATATATATATATATATATAGAGTCAGATCCGGGAAGAAGCTAATTAAAGCTCCTATACAACTTGTAACATATCTTAATGTTCCTCCGAAAATTGTATAACTGGCAATATTCTTATAACCAAAAACATTTGATAGCAATAATAATAAACAATACACCACGAGTTGGATTAGCCTGAATTGTCAATTTTGTCTATGGTGTGGAGTGTACGCTATGTGTATTAGCATCATGATTAAAGGACCCCAAGGTCAGTGCCAGATGACAGACGATCTGGTGTTTAAAACTAAGAGGCAGAGACACACCACTCGTATATTGAATAAACACGATTGTAGTGGTTTAGCCCTCATGTCCCTGCAAGTAATCTTTATACAGTTGTAAACTTTTGATTGTGGTCTAGGATGGCCACGTAGACTGTGTCAGGTATTAGTTGACCGAGGCCAGAGGCGGAGGTTTACTAATACCTTAGAAGGTCTTCAGGGCCATGAGTAGAGCAAAATCATGTCTTTTCCACATTTAGCATATATAATTGCAAATATATTAGTTTTAAAATTAAGCTCCTTATTTGTGCTACCTGAATTCTCACAGGGACATGGAATTTTAACGATTGATAGCTTGTAAATGATACATGTAGGTCAAATGCAACATCCTATCGATAGTGAACTCTCTCTCTCTCTCTCTCTCTCTCTCTCTCTCTCTCTCTCTCTCTCTCTCTCTCTCTCTCTGGGGTACATTAAAATAACGTCTTGGACAACAAGAAAAAGAGAAATTGGTGGAAATTCTCAATAATTCAATTACATGTATATATTTGGTTTCTGCGGGGGCACATTGTTTCACAAACACATATTGTTCATTGTAAATCCTACAGTGAAGAGTTTTATACTCGAACAGATTTACAAAGCATCAGATTATAAAGTTTCGGAATCTTCATCCCAGCAGCATGAGCAGGGTGAGCAGACACTTCTTACTAATACATATGTGTACGATTCTGTGTGCAAGTTCAGCAGCTAGGTAGTGATTCCTCGAAATAGCATTAACATTTTCTAAAACTATGACCAGACAAGTAAAACCTTCAAATACAAAAACCAAGAAATTGTGGAAGAACTTGTGTATTTTCCTTCATGTGCCCCAACACGCACATTTGCCACCTCTATACATCAAAATATAAACATTCCAAATTACGGGTACTCTAACCATTCACCTAATGAATTGATACTTATGCAAGGATGCATTCAAATTTCTTCTGCAAACTTCTTGTCGCATAAGGATTTCTTTGACAGTATATCAAGGAAGATAATTGGTAAGTATATGTAGGCTGGATGAAAGAGTTTATTTTAATTCCACAGATCAAATGATCTGGGAACTGTCTGTTTATTTGCTTGTCTGTTTGTTGTCAACTTTATTCTTTGCCATATTTTTTAACCGTGAGAGTTAGATGCATTTTTCTCAAATGACATCAATACCATTTACCTGGTTAGCTTACTTGTGCTAATAATAGTTGTTGCTACTGCAGGCATAGTGTTTTACAAGTATATCTTGTTACAGGTGTGGCATGCCAACAGGGGACACTTACTCCTCCGGACACCTGGTCCAGTCCCATTTGGGATTTTCATATGCTCTACTTGTAGAGACCAGATTTTTCTCCCAAACATGTAGTGATTTATCAGACTTTACACTTCGAATATCCTCGGTACTTTTACTTTATATGCCATTCATTAAAATTTGACCTTCTTTTCTAATATCTTAACCTTAAACTTAACTTTTGAACCAGAATATGTACGGTTTTTGTATTTCAATTGCATTTATTGTGATAAAACTTTTGCATTTGCGCCATACATTGTAATTCTTGAACATGATCTATACCTATTGATTGGTATTTCCTTGCTACAAGTCTGTCTGTCAATCGCATTTCAGTTTTATATACTTACACATGCTTTTTGCATTCCATTTAGAATTTGCATGTGTAATGCCTGTATGAATTATTACATGTAAAGTTTCACCTTAGTTCAGATTGATCAACCTTTCCAAGAGTTATGGCCAATATCTAAAAATTTGGTTTAAATTTCCGTACTTTGACTGACCTGCTTCAACAGAATTCTTTGAAAGTTATCATTTCTTACAGGTGAAGTTCAACATCGCTTATCGATTGATGTTTGAAAGAGTTATGTTCCATTATTTACTGCAGAATCTTCTGGGCTTTGCTCAGACATGCTACAACAGATTTTATACAAATTTACATTTATGAGTAAATGCCGATCAAGTTAATATTCGGCTCTGGTTGAGCAGTTTTTGCAAGAGTTATGCCCTTTGCAAATTTACTCAGCCAAAAGGGGACAAACATAACATTGTGTCAATGTCAATAATACTCTGAGGAGAATACTCTTTTTTCAGATTCACAACTTGACAGAATCGGAAGAAAGAATGCTCATTGACGACAGACTTGGCATGGAAGACGATTTTATTGCTGCAAAGAGTCATGATGGTCTTTAGAATAGAATACAGAAGAAATTTGAAGACGAAAATATATCCATAACCTTACAACAGATAATGAACAAGTAGAAAAACCTGAAGGAACGTTACAAAGATGTAATAGACAGCAACTCCAAAACAGGTAATAGCAAGTGCAGTTGGAAATATCTCGAGCTGTTCATTTCAGTTTACAGCAACAAAGCTTCAACCACAGTTAAAATATACTTTGACAGTACAGAGTCAAACCACCAAATAAATGATCAACCACCATCCACACAAACATTGGATGATAAGGAACAAACTGAAGATCTTCCAAAGTTGATGACAATCAGGCGAAAGGAAAAAGGGAAGGAAAAAAGAAAACTGAGGCGAAAGCATAATTATACTCGAAGAAACAACAGGAGAGACATTGAAAGAACTGCAAAGCCACAAAACCAAGTCTTTGAACAGAATGGATAGTTTTTTTTAGATATATTCGAAAAATTAGTTAACATGAGAAAGAACACCACAGATGAAAATTGATACCTGTGTATGAAATTTCAGTTTTGTTGCAATCCAGAAGCGAGGTACTTTTAATTACCCAAATAAAATAACCTCTTCTGCCTACGGTTTTACCAATAGATTGGAGCCAAACTGTAATGTTTTTGTACTGTAACAATACATGTACATAGATGATATAGTTCAATTCCTCTCTAAAGAACGTTATGAATCATGTTTGATTCAAAATGATACTTACTGTTTGTTATTGTTGTTGTTAAATAAGCAGTTTTTATTTTTTAACATTTGTCTGCAGTTGTAGAGGTGGATTGTATATTTAACTACATGTACTAGAGCAATTCCTCTCTTAAGGATTAATGTTTATGCATACCAGTGATACTTGTTCAAAACAAGATTCATTGTTTGATATTGTTGTTGCTAGGTAAGCAATTTTCGTGTTTTTACATTTGTCAACAGTTATAGACAGGAGATGGACTGTAATTGTTCTCTACTGAAAAGAGTTAAATTTCTCTCTAAAGAAATAATGTTTATGGATCACGCTTGGTTTTAAATGAAATTCATTCTTATTTGTTTATGCTGTTGCTATGTAAGCAATTTGCATGTTTGTATTTTTGTTTATGTATTTCTTAATTAAAAATTTGTGCCGTTGGCATTTCAATGCTGCAATTTATATCTAGTCAAAGTCTTTGTATGAACAACCCTTTTATCTGACATACTCGAAACATCTGTGTATTAAAGTACATGCATTGTAACCCATTTTGATATTTTACATGAAAACCTCGACTTCAAAAGCTTTAAAATGAGTACATGCTATAACATTTAAGCCATTAGTGATAAGGATGTAATATCTCGCACATACCTTTAAATATGGAATGTACTTATAGTGACTGACCTTTAAAAAGTGAAGATATATAGCTGATAATATGATTCCAATTGGGGCATAATGTTTCACCAACACATGTTTGAACTATGAGATATCTGACTCTTTAACAGCACATCTCATTGTTATTGTTTTTATTGTTTTATTTCCTTGACAGACATGCATGAAGCATAATCATTAACAGAGAAATAATAAAAAACAACCTACTGTTGAGTCTTTTATTATTCAAAGAGATACACTGTGTTTTTGCTTGATTGATGTTGCATTTTTATGGCATATTATTATGAGTTGATTTCGGAAAGCTACACCAACTTTTGCATTTATAAATATATTGGGATAGCTGTTTGGATGGAAATTATCTTGTTCAATTTACTCTATGAACTCTTGTATCTCATCACCTGCAAGAATAGTCAGGTTGTGTAATATACAACCACATGTAATTCTTCTTGCAATGACTTCTGGACTTACCTACAAGTTGAGACTGCCCTGTTAAAACGGCGTTTCCTGGCTGTCAAACATCCATTGTCTTTAAAATGATGGGAGAATCAACCAAGGATTTACTGGATAAACACTGTCGCCAATGAGATAATTGTTCTGCTCGAACAATCGGCCTTGTTCTGCCTCATGGTAAAGGTCTGAATTCCGCAAGACCCTTAAACCGTGAGTGCATCCAGGTCACCCTGTATATATGTTTTGCATAAGCATCTTGTTGTCTACCATTGCCTGCAACACAGAAATGGAAATTTGAAAATTAGATGAAGAAAATAAACATTAAAATTTTCGTATTTTGCAAATTGTCAGCATCTACAACACATATATTCAGGTCCACGAAAAGATGAATGAGCCCTATAGGAATCATCTGTTACTTTGTCCATTTTCTGTCTGTCAGTCCATGCCTCTCCATCCATGCACCCCTCACACGGTGCCACAAGTAATCATCGAATACCTAGTTCAACAACAAAATACCTTTTTGATTTCTATGGCGCCAGCAGAGCAAAGAGCCACATAGGGATCACTTTGTCCGTTCAACTGTCTGTCCGTCTGTCATGCTTTGTTTTTGCTGGTTACACATGTATTCTTTGCATGAATACCTAGTTGTGTTTGTTGTGATGTCACATTGAGCAATAATTCAGCTATGTAGTGAAATTTCTTGTTGATGAAACGTGTTAAAGATAATGATGCTAAGCATGTACCTGTAACTGCATTGATGAGAAGCCCTTCCTATCGATGTAATCATTATCTCCAGTAGGATAAGGTGCCAGTCTGATGTGGCTCCCATCAATCACACAATGATCCCTGGAAGTCCTCTTTCCATTTGGAATTCTCGTGCCAACTCTCTCTATTCTTGTCTGTCCGGCATACAGTTAACCTAGCAATTGAGAATGACTTTTTAAATTGTTATCAAATAATTTAGAATTACGTAGGCAGTAAGGACAAGGACGCAAAAATGCTGATTATTATAAATATAAATGCATTGTAGAGTGGCACTCAATATAAATATAAAAATTAAATTCTTTTGCAGATATCTTCAGATATGACAGCGAGTGAAACCTGGCTTGATCATACCAATTGATAACTCGGAGTTGTGTATTCTTTACTTTCAATCTACACAAACTTGCCAAATCCCACAATGATGAGTCTATTTGGGGAAAATACCGGGCGCAACGTTATCACGTCAACAACTTAGTCCGTCTTGCTAATATAATTTATTTTAAAAATCAGTTCCCTCATTGCAACTAGGTAATCTAAATTCAAAACAGTGGTGGAAAGTAACCTGACAGTTTCTCAATAAAAATTAATAACGTTGACATTCCTGTAATAACAGTCAACAACAACCATTTCAATACACCGGTTGATAAAGCAAATATGTTAAATTTCCTTCTGTTTAGAAGACAATATTGATGACAGCCATTGTACTCTCCCTCCAACTGAATTGCCCACACATAATACCCTTAATACGACTATTATCACTGATCTTAATGTCGAGGGCGTCTTAAAACTTATACATACGACCAAAGCCAGTGGCCCTGATCTGACCAACCCTAGGCTATTAAAAGACATTGTGTATTCTGATTTGTGCAAGTTTTTTTTAATAAATCGCTTGAAATGATCATATTCCAGTCTGAACAGAAACTAGTCAACATAATAGCTGTGCACAAAACGGGGGATAGGACCGATCAATCAAATTACATGCCTATCTCTGTACTGAGTTGTACTGGGAAAATATTTGAAAAATGTATTATAAATATTTGTTCAATTTCTTAAAATCATACAATATTATAAATTAAGTACAATCAGGCTTTACTCCATGTGACTCTGCCGTCTTTCAACTCCTGGACCTCTTTGGCACATTCTGTCAAGTTTTAGATGATAGAAAGGAAGTAAGAGTTGTGTTTTGTAACATTAGCAAAGTTTTCGACAGAGTTTTGCAGAGAAGTCTTTTATTCAAATTAAAACAAATAGGCATATCTCGTCCACTTCTTAATTGTTGTCTATCGAATTGGCTCCAGAGGGTTGCTCTAAAGGGATGTGCCTCTGAATAAAAAGAAATAATGGCCGGGGTACCCGAGGTGAGTATACTTTGACCTATAATATTTTGATTTATATCAATGATATCATTGAAGATATCAATTCAAATATCAAACTTTTCGCAGACAACATATCCCTTTACTGAATCGTGCACGAGCCCGATTTAGAAAAAAAATTCTTGCTCTAAAGTTTGGGTCGTGAATTTTAACCCTAACAAAACAGAGGAACTATTGTTGACTATCAACGAATCCTGCACTGCATTATCCCATAAACGACATTACAACAAAAGCTTGGAAACGTATAATATTTTTCGCTCTCTTTAATTCAAGACAGAAAAACACTTGAAATCATTTAATTTTCTTTTATTGGGCCACTTTTAGATTATGCAGATACTGTTTGGCCAACTTCAGCAGATACTAAAAACAAAAAAAAAATCGAACAAATTCATATCGAAGCAGCCTTATATAGCGATTCTGTTCTAGTTCTATACTACTACAGGAGACTGTCAGGGACAACCTGGAAAAATGAAGAATTAATCACCGATTATCTACGTTTTACAAATGGTAAACAATCATGTACCATCCTATTTACATTATTTGGTTCCCCCTATAGTCCATGAGGTCAGCCAACGCGTTCTTAGATCTGGAAACGACCTTCAAGTACAAAGTACAACTACATTATATCATAATAAAAAACGCAACTGGTTGGAATTCATTACCAGAATCTGCAAGATTGTTCAATTCACTTTTCTCCTTTAAATCTCATTTAACAGATAAAAAAAGAGATAATGATTGTTCAATCCTTAAAATTTTACCTTCGTTACGTATATGTTAATGTTTCATTTCATAATAAATACTGTTTAAACCAATTTAAAACCCGTTGGTTCCTATCCTCTTTATCTGCATAAATGAGTTTGCCCCAATGACAGACAGAGGAGATATCATTACATACAACTTACCATATCTATTTTACAACAGTGGTGGCCCTTCTGAAACTGTCCATTTTATATGGAAATTCTCAAAAATTCTAGAGCTGCAACAAACAAGGTCGTTCATGAAATTTTAAAACAGATCCCTGTGCACCACTCAAGAGCAATGCGTCATGATTTCAAAAATCGGTTTGACGTCGTTTGCAATGCAACACCCTCTGTAATGAATGAAATGTATCGTCATCTAACTGGAGATTCTTCTGTACCTAGTACTGAGACAGAAAAAATCTGCGAGAGAAAGGCTTATGGTTTTACTAGATTCACAAAATCCTGACCTCGTTTATGACATGAGTAACCTTCATCACAGTAATTCAAGTATGACCATTTTGAGAAATTATTTGAAGAGGTTGAAAAGTATATTAATGAATATGAATTAAAAGCTGTTGATCACAGCAGACATGGGTTAGTCACTCAGTTTTAAGTGTAGTTATATCAGTGAGAGGTCTAAAAGTGCACATTACACGTAGGATACCACATGACAACCCTATTCCACCTGACGAATGGCTTAGATTGCAGTTTATGCCAAAATATGAGGTGTTTCACTCAGTTGTTAGGTATACAGGTAGATTTCATTTGATTAACAAAATCCAATCCAATCGAATGCGAAAAATAGTGGTCAACCCAGAAATTGAACTTGGAACCTCACACTATCACGACGAACGCTTTCACCATTGAGCTATAGGGGTTGATACCCGTCCCTCTAACATCTTTAAAGTATGTGTAAATTTTGTTTTGCCTGTGACATGTGTTGAGGATAGATAGTGATGATTTGGGTCTGTCAGTGCATCTGTCGAATATAAGCATCAATAACTGCAGCATTTCAATTGACCATTCTAAATTCTTCTCAACTGTTGTGTGTTAAAATATTTTCAATATTTTTTTCTTCCTTTGTTGGTTTGTTTCTTTTCATTGCCAGTATTGTACATGAATATTTAGGTATAGGTATTTAGTCATAAATTATATTTAGATATATTTCTTTTGAAATAAAATTTTAATTGTTTTGTAAACTGAATATTTGGTAGTCCTAAAGAGTGATACACAGTCCGGACAACTGGAGAAAAGACGTAAGTTGGAAGAATCCATCATTCATTGCACAGTATCAAGGTAACACTTCTTCCTGATTAAAACGCGTGGTTCTGGGACCAGTCATATTTGCAAGCCTCCCACACTAACAGACTTTAAGAGTTTTCATAAATTTCTAGGTAAAAAGGTTTTTATTAATAAAACATTCACATCTTCATATGATACCTGATATTTGGATGATTTATTGTAAGGGAATTTAAAGTCTGTAAAGCCAATCAGATCAGCAGTATATTTTAATGTGTATAGTTACTTTAGCAGTATATTTTAATGTGTATAGTTACTTTAGCAGTATATTTTAATGTGTATAGTTACTTTAGCAGTATATTTTAATGTGTATAGTTACTTCAACTATTTTTGTTTGCGTAGCTGAGTCAGTTAATTTGAGTGACTGGTGAAAGAAGGGTCCCAGATTCAAGTCCCATCCGTGCTTACTCACTGTTGAACCAGCTGTGTGGACATGGATATAACAGTTACTATTTATGTGGCATATAAAAAGTAATAAAATGAAATTTTCATGTTTCTAGAGATTCACTATACTTGTTACAAACACTGCTACCTCGCACATACGCTGGTATGTGGTGAAGACGTGGAAATACCATCATTTGGTTGATTAGCAGATGTGGAATGCTCTAAACTGTCAACATACGCTTATTCTAATCCCCTAAATACTCACTATATTTTGAAACATCCGATGCTAATTGCGTGGCACACATTTTTAATTCTGACATTCTCTGCGGAGACATGGAGGGGAATGTTCATATTTTGAACAAATTTTATTTCAACTCTACTAAATTGGACTTTTCCATGGGCTTTACAGTGCGTTTGTATTTTGATGGGTCATGATAGTACTGTGTGAAATTTTGCTTTGTCATACAAGATATCGAACAAAGGATGTAAAGATTAATAAAATCTACCGCTATTGTCTGCTGGTGACAGAGAAATCAACTAACTCGAGTGTCAAATTAGCTTATTTTGGTTTCGAGACTGCTCTTCAAATATTTATATATTTTAAGAATTCCAAACATTTGGCCAAGAGCATCACTGAAGAGACATAAGCTGTTGAAATGCGCATATGGTGCACTAAATTAAAAGGTATATATGTTCTATATTTATCATAACCACTAGGCCGGTGTCACTGCTGGTGGGATGATAGTCCTCGAGGGCATCATAAGTCTAGTTTTCAGTGCTTTTGTACTAACATGAAATATGTACTTCAAATTTTCAGTCATCAAATTAAGTAAATCACTCTAAACTAAGGAGTATCTCCCTAATGCATAGCTCTGTCCTTAGATTCTTTGGTTTACTTTTCGGTCATTTTGGTTTCAACATTCCTCTTCACATATTTATATATTTTGAGAATTCCAAACATTTGGCCACAAGCATCACTGAAGAGATATAAGTTGTCAAACTGCACTAAATTAAAAGGTATATATGTTCCATATTTATTAGTCCATGCCAAGTTAGCTTAGTCTATGCCGAGGCATTAACTAAGCTAATTTGACACGAGCGTTAGTTGATTTCTCTGTCACCACCAGCGGTAGATTATTTTTCTCCCATTCAATAATTTGCCCCTAAATTTGTCATTTTCCCTTCCGTTTTGTTGGAAAATGAGGGTAAATTAGGTTGCTTGACGTTGACGTATGTCGTTTTTGCTTATGACGCCATGATAACATTGAGCGCGAAATAGGTCGTGTAGCTTATCTTCCACCCCCCTGTGGGAGAAAGGCTGATCATTTTGCAGTAAATATGAGAATAGCTCTGTGAATAAGGGAGAAATATACCTCTGCTTTAAAGTAGAAAGGTGTGTAAAACAAGCAATCACATATAGCATAGACTATCGCAAATCCCACGGTTTTTTCGTCCCCATTATAGAACCACATGGATTTAGTCTTAAGAATTTTATCAACTAAGTCATTTTTCAGTCTTCTTTCCCCTCTCGTGACTGGACCTGGTCCAAACTTGGATGGATATTTCAAAGAGGAATTTATTTTTTAATCCTATGATTCCTTGGTCGAAGACATTGATATTGAGAATGGACCCTTTTGGCGTTTGGTAACTCCCCCTTATCCCTTAGGCTCAAAATTCTTTCCTAAAACAATTGTATATTGTTTAGTTTCTGAAGAACGTAAATGATGTTTAGTTTAATTTAAGTTTTTAATATCGATAATGAAGAACATTTTTTTGAAATTAAAAAACAAATACTTTTTGTTTCTTTTACTTCAAGAATTCACGCACATACACACATCAGCACCACCAGACAAATGGGGTTGGTGGGGAGGGGTTTGAACCTCCAAAGACTTCTACTCGTAATCTGTCAATTTATCATTATATGCAAAATTTGGCAAAACAAATCTGATGTATTCTCAATCATGAATATCTTGTATAAGTCTGTTAAATTCTTAAGTGATACAACGGTTGCAATGTAGAGAAAGATGGTGGCATTAACGTTTTGAAATATCACAGAAATATTCCTGAAAAAGGAAATGCCTCAATTCCCGATTATCTAAAATACATTCTACTTCTTCAGATTTTACAACATATTAGAGTGAAAAGAAAGGTAAATGTGTATATGAATTTCATGATAACTCAAAAAGAAGAGTTCGGCCGCATTGGCTTAGATAAACATACTGTAGATTTAAACAATACTCATCCAATTATAAATGTACTTCGCAGATTTTCTTTAGCTCATCGAGAGTATTTAGATAAGGATTGGAAATACAGTCAGCTCTCGTTATACTGGCACTCGATATACCGGCATATTCGGATACCGGCGGATATTTGCCGGGGTTATATAGTACTGTAGTTTTCTCCCATAGTAGCCCCTCCCCCCCGAAAAAAGCTATAATGTAGATTTTCCTATGGCGGAAAAACTTCTATATAGTAGTCTTTTCCCCAAAATAGTTTCCCCTTTGCGTAACGGTTTGGAAATTATACGCGTTCGTTCTTATTGTATCAATCAAATACAAATATACAAAAATATACCACTGTCATAGCCAGTGGATCACACCGATAGTGTTATGATTAAGGGGTTTCTAGTGTTTTGTTGTAAATGTGTTTTCTTTTTGTATATTTACCATAGTGTGGTATAGGTCTACAGCGATAACTGTGCGCATCTGGGCTTTTGAAAAAACAAAGATTGCATTATCAAATTATAGGGGTGTTTAACAAAGTACATGCATATTTCTTCCATTAAATACCAATATTCATATTGATTACCGTGTTTTAAACATCATAATAAGAGTCTATGTGGCTTAATCGTAACTGGTGTATTCATCCCCTACGCCACCGCTGCTACTATGAACTGAGGCAAAACTCTATAATTTAAAGTAATAATATACCTTTTAGGAATGTTTGACTGTAATAAAGCTGTCTCCCCTGTTATGATAAAAGTTAGACTCGTCGTGTTTATAAACATGGGCAATATTATCGCTGTAGACCTGTTTTTTCTCCTATTATCTCAATGTAAAAAGTTGTCGTTCATTTGTGAATACATGTCACAAAAGACATGTATTTCATTCCAATAGTAGTGGTAGAATTTCTACCAGATATGTAATTTTCGTTCCGATCCCTCAACAAATGTGACCGCGAAGAACTCTGATTGGCTGATGCAGTTTCGACTTCTCCTTTGCATCCAATACATGGAATGACTGGCGACAAATCTATTATGCAAGCGAGAGAATATCGCTCACCACGACGTCGATGGACACGTTGTTGTGTATCTGACCGAGCGTGAAACCAGACTCGTCATTGAACAACACGCTTCCAATGGGTCAAACTAAACCGATTAGGCGCATCACAAGGAATACACACGTGAAATATGAAAGCCTTACCTGTAAAGGTTGAAAGATTATAGCAGCCAATGTTAATGTTTTTAAAAAGTAGGTCAAACTCCAAGGTTAGAGTCACAAATGATAAGTCTTATCACAAGAAGATATATGTGAAGTTTCAAAGCCCAACACCATTTAGTACAAAATCCAAGGTTAAAGTTTTTGAAGAGTAGATCAAGCACCAAGGTCAAGGTCACTAAGTCAAAAGTCATGGTCCTAAATGAAAGGTTTTATCACAAGGAATCTATATGAAAAGTTTCAAAGCCTTAGAGACGATATAGTCAATGGTTTTGCCACAGAATCAGAGTCACACACAGGGCAAAAACTAGATGCCCTCGAATATCATTCCGGGGCATTGAAAAGGAAATTCTATTTTTTTTTTTTTTGTTTTCGCTAGTATATATAAATTTCTAGAATTAAATATTAAATAAAGATATCTCGAAATTAGTAAATTAGAAAGTAGTGATATATCTCTATTCTAAATAAAACATTGAAAGAGAAAATGAGCGAAAACTATCACTTTTAAGAAATATTCGACGTTCAAGGGCAGTAACTCTGTCAAAAATTACCGGTCCACACCCATATTCAAAGTTGACCTGCAATTTCTCTTGATACATCTATGTACCTAATTTAAATATATGCATCTGTATTTGCAAAAGAGATTGAAATTGAAGGCATATGTATTTTAGAAATAAGGTATGTCTGATTTCAATGGAGATATCTCTGTCAAAGTTTGAAATGTTTCTATTTTAAAAGAAATCTCTTTTTTTTTTTTTATTGTTAACAAAGTAACGAGCTGAATTTACATTTGTGTGAAAAGAAAATCACGAATTTCACATTGGGATGAAAATTCACTATATAGTCGTTTTTCCCCGGGGGAAATGGCTATAAGAGGGGGTAGGGAATGGCTATATAACCAAATTTACCCCGGAAGAAAGTCTGCTATATAGCCATTTTCCCATGGGGATAAACTGCCATATAGTCATTTTTCCGAGGGAAAATGGCTAGGGTGAAAATCTACTATATAACACAGTTAACAAACGGATAAGCTCTTATTTTTGTTCTTTATCATGGCAAATTCGCCTTCCGGCACCAGCAGCGCTTATTGGGAACAAATCAAACTTTTAACACCCTCTTAGATTCGATTTACCTGCAAACTACCAGGACCGCCGACTAGGTAAATGATCATCGATAAGTCAATTTTAATACGTATCGCTCTCATGCACAGTTCTTTGGATTTCACCTTTAGGTTGATTTGGTAATGAGTGTGTTCTGCCAATATTTCTTCTTTCGCTTTTCACAATCAAGGTCTTAAACATCACTGAAGAGACAAAAGTTGTCGAAATGCGTATGTGGTACACCAAATTAATTCAGGTATATTACGGTATTTTCTAATAAGTAATCAATAATATCATTTTATGGCAATTATGGCAACGGCCATGTCTGTTTCTCGCAATCTTACCGTTATATTGAATATGCCGTTGTAACGATTTGCCGCTATTACTGTCGAATCCTACAATACAGTTTGGTGCAGTCCTAGCCTGACATAAAGTGCACTTCAAGCTCCCTTTGTGCCTGCTTTTTAAGTTTACTTGGCGACAATGGAGCAAACTTGGAATCAAAGTTTAATAGAAGTTAAACACAACGGATTAACAGAAGAAGAATCAACTATCAAGAACCAAACGCAAGACGCCAAATATTCCGTAGAAATATAGAAAACCAGAGAAAAATATGAGCTCGAAAAAAAAAAGGAAAGAAAATTCTTTTTATAGGCCACAGTACTTCCCGACGGAAGCGGAAGAAAACGCTGCCTTACAAACATTTCTTAAAAAGGAAATTGTGGAGCCTAAACTTATTAACCTATCCACCAGGGATATTGATGAAACTGAAATAACAGTCTTAGAAAATGGATTAAAATTTACTCCCACTCCTTTTGAATGCACCACCGAAACTGGTTAAAGACATAAAGGAATTCTGTCGAAAATTAATTGTCTTAAAGAATCAGCAAATTCAAACGTAACAAGAAAAAAGGCTAAAACCTAACATAAATAAAAATGAAAGACAAGCTTTACAAAGATCACAAGATGACTCTACAATGATCAGAAGGACGCCGACAAAGGCAAAGCAATGTTATACTGAACAAAAACAATAACAAGGCAATGTCTCTTCAACAACTTAGTGCTCAAGAATTTTACAAAGAATTCAAAACTGCTAGGACCGGAAAGTAATGATAAGGTGGAAAAATTGACTAATACATATAAAAGCAATTTAACCGAGAATGAGTGGCACTTTATACACAATTTTGAAGTAAAATCTAGTATTGTATATGGACTACCAAAGATACATAAATCAAAAGAAATACAAACTGTAAAATTTTACAAAAACCAATAATATAAATGTTAAATTTCAATACCCAAGCGATTTAAAACTGTGCCCAATAGTTGGCTTACCGACATCAGCAACACAGAGGCTCAGCAATTTGATTGGTAATATATTCAAACATCTATGCTTACAAGTGCCAAGTTATATTAGAGATGATATGGACTTACTAAACGATAGACCGGAACATGTAGAAGAAAGCTCAGTTTAGTCAGTTTCGATGTTACGAGCTTTTTTGCCGATATTCCACATAACATTGGCCTAAAAGCAGTCGACCATTGGATAAAACGATAATCAAAACATATTTCATCCTATTTGTCACAAGAATTTGTCATGGAAAGTCTTAAATTCATACTGTAAAACAATCAGTTCTTTTTCAATAACAAGTACTACATACAGATTAAAGGAACTGCTATGGGTACAACAGTAGCGCAAACATACGCAACACTTGTAATGGGATATTTAGAAGAAAATCTGTATATGCAAGTGGAGATTAATTTCATCAAGAATTCGGAATCTACATAAAAATAACTGGAAACGATACCTTGACGATTGTTTTATTTATTTATTTTGTTTATTTGTTTATTTATTTATTTTATTTTATTTTATTTATTTTTTTTTTTTATTATTATTATCATTATTTTCATTTCGTCTTGAAAAATTCCATGAACTAATTAAAAGTTTACACCACTCAATCATAATTACCAGAGACTTTAGCGAAAACGAATTACCATTTCAGGTATATTAATTATCAAAACTGGAGAAAAGATTATTACAGATCTTTATTACAAAAAAATACATATAGATCATATATACCTTTTAATTTTGTGCACCATATGCGCATTTCGACAAGTCATGTCTCATCAGTGATGTTCGTGGCCGAATGATTGGAATTTTCAAAATATATAAATATTTGAAGAGCACTGTTGAAGCCAAAATGACCGAAAAGTGAACCAAAGAATCTATCTAAGGACAGAGCTATGCATGAGGGAGATACTCCTTAGATTTTGAGTGATTTACTTAATTGGACGACTGCAAATTTGAAGTATATATTTCATACCAGTACAAAAGCACTGAAAACAAGACTTATGATGCCCTCGGGGACTATCAGTCCACCAGCAGTGACACCGGCCTAGTGGTTATAATAAAAATAGATCATATATACCTTTTAATTTTGTGCACCATATGCGCATTTCGACAAGTTATGTCTCATCAGTGATGCTCGTAGCCGAATGATTGGAATTCTCAAAATATATAAATATTTGAAGAGCACTGTTGAAGCCAAAATGACCGAAAAGTGAACCAAAGAATCTATCTAAGGACAGAGCTATGCATGAGGGAGATACTCCTTAGTTTTTGAGTGATTTATTTAATTGGACGACTGCAAATTTGAAGTAAGATACTCACACACACAACTACATACACACACCTACACACACGCATACACATACACACCAGTATTTATATTTCCGGTCTTGCCATCCTTACCTTGCAAAACGAAATATACCATTTAATAGGACCAGAAAAATATGTACCATAATCATTTAAAAAACCCACTGGAGAAAAAAATACTTAAGAGCTACATGTTTATATTTTTCTAAAGACACAAATGTACCTAGAACAACTGCTAAAAGCCGGGATTGAAAGAGCAAAGGAAATACCTATTACAGAATTAAGACAGACAAAGACACCAGAATTTACTAAGGATCATAATACCGAAAAAATCACTCACAACCCAAATAATGAAACAGAAGACATCTTACAAAGCTGTATGACACAAATCACCTGCACACACACAAAAAAAATGAGAATAGTAGTATAGACATTACAAAAATATTCGATTGTGCTGCGGTTACAATACCGACTTAGGACGGTCAATTAAAGTTAAAACGTCACTCAATTGGTGTGGTTATGTTCAGCGAAACATTTGTCCCCTTCCTCCACCAATCAGAAACGATGCGGTCTATTATAAAGGAAACAGAAATATTGAATAGCAATCGATAAGCTCCAAGTATCAAAGACATTTTAACACTTGCATGGACAGTGTAGATCTGGTAGAACAGTGATGGGCAGGTGTACAACGTTCCATCTCAGTAAACGGTGTCCGCTGCAGCAAGATCCCGGAGGATGGCATCGGTGGCGAATACGAAGCTTTAGAAACTAAATTAAAACATTCAGTGTTTTAAATGAGAAATAAGAATTCAATTTTAAAACTTTGTCAATGAATAAAGATGAACAAAGATTTATTCTGTATTTATTTGGGCCGGCACGAGCCGGCCCATTTACTGATTTAACTTTGGAGAAAACACTGTGATTTACTGCTGCCCTGTGAAGTGCTATGATTTACTGCGGTATTACTTTGTTTACTAGATATTATCTTGGTCACTAAAGGTCATTAAAACGCTTGACAAATACGTTACGTTCACATCTTTTGTACATATTATCGTGAAAAATTTTTTTCCAGTTATTATAAGAGCAGAAAATTATGACATCATCGTTGCGGCGCTATTTATAGATATGTATATACGGCGATGCTGTGCTCAATGTTTAGTTTATTTTTAGAAACCTTGCTATACGCGTTAGTATAGAAGGGATTACCGGAGAGGTTGAGTTTACCAAAAAGATCGTAAAATCTACCGATAAGAAAAAAAAGAATAAAAATTTACCAGTAATTCCTCTGATTATAATCTCTGATTATAATTATAAGTGATCACTGAAGAAATTGTATTCTAAGACGTATATGTAAACTTATACTTAACAATGATACATAAAATGAAGCATACAAAAATATGTTTTAAGTCAAGTTATACCGATTTAAGCCTTTTAAATCACTGACATTGAGTCAAATTTTAATTCCATGTCATCATCTATAATTTCATACATTTGTCTGACACAAGAGTGTCTTAAGTTGTACAATTAACCTCCAAAAATAAGAGACGAGATGGGCATAACTTCATAAAAACAAATTTTCTACGATATTTTTATAGGTTAATTGTACAACAAAATGATTACTTAAAGATAATTTAAAGACAACAGGTCATGTTTGAAATTATTATCACTAATTATGTAGATATGAAGTTTGAATTAAAGTTTTCATAGGAATTAGTAAGAAATAGCAAGAAAATTAAAAGTAATTTAGAATAATAAAAACTGTTTTGATACTACTACTTTAAACCTTTTTGTTCAAAATTCTCAAAAGCATAATAGGTAAAAAAATCCCAATGAATTTTTAAACTTAAACTCTAACATTTAAATTCAAATTTTTATTCTTTGGTTTGATTTCATTGTAATATTCTTAATTTGGATTCAGTCAATAATATTGAAAGATATTTTGAATTTAAAGATTATGTTGAAAGCATTTTAAGCAACAGAGTCCGGCGCCATAAACTGAGAATATACTTAAGTCATAATTTCATATTCTTCTGTTCATCTGTTCATCAATAAATTAATAATAAATAAATAATAATTGGAATTTGGTTTCTATTTAGTTTTATTCTATTGATAAATAGAATTAAATCACTCTGCATGAGAATGTATTTGAATGTTTGACAATGGAATAAATTAAAATGAAATATTAGACTTAAGTATATTCTCAGTTTATGGCGCCGGACCCAGATTTTATATTTGATACAAAGTAAAGATTGGTGAACAATTATTCCAATATTATATATATATATATATATAGCATAGATTTATTAATTTGATGTAACAATTATGATAGTCCTATTGTATTGATTAATCTTAGTGTGATTTGGTTTGTACTACATGTATAAACATTAACAGTAACACCCCTTGTACTTGACAAGATTATCCAAATATTATTTGTTTTTAAATTTTTGGATTAATTACAAATTTGCTTTCAATATTAGTTTGAATTATATTTGAGCCCAGCATAAAATTTGTTTACATTCACTTGCAGTCAATGTTTGTAAGTTTTGATAACATTATCTATTTCAATGAATGACCAAAAGTCTTGCATGCTAGTCAAATGTTTAGTTTTTTCTATTGTTTATATAAGTGTTTTCCCAGAAAAAAAAGTTTTTCATCTGATCTGTGTATCATTTCTAATCATATTCAAGGATCAGTAAGAAATGTAGAATACAGAAATGAACTTCCAACATACTTGGTGTGTTATACTTGCCCTAGCTAACACATAATGATTTTCATCAATACATTATGTTTATTTCAATCAAAGTGTTATAAATACTTGGCATGAAATGGCTGAACACATAGCATTCACCTTTACAGTCATTTTGTCTGTCTGTGATAACTAGACATGTATAATGTGCCATGACTTTCCTGCCTGCACAACTAGACAGAAGATGCTTACTCCTCCCTTAAAACTGCTTTCATATCTAGATTTCATCGAAATTGCATCTACATTGCACTTTTCAGACCCTTTTTTATGTCACCTGCGAAACAAAACATTTGAATCAATTTGCCCGATGTCCATCCGTCTGTCTGTCAGTCACGCTTTCACATTATTGGTCATAATTTAGTATTAAACATCTATACTTCAAATCAAACTTGCAGAATTGATTTATTACGATGAGAGCCGAAGGTCAAACTGAGACTGTCAAGGTCAAGTTCATGGGTAAACATATGGCAAGCGACATCGTTTTTGGGAGCAAAGACTTTTTTTTTAATTTTCAAAACAATTATACATGTCGCCAAATTGCACACTAAGTACTATGGGCCACGCGCTAAGTATTGACAGTATTACTTCTAGGAACATATCATAATCAAACTTGTACTGAGCTTATTACATAAAGTCAAAAAAGAGACTGGTGTTTAAACAACTGTACACTATAGGTAGGTCGAAACCTATAGTAATGGAAATATAAGTCAGTGAACAATTTGGTTACGGCCCGAAACTTTGACGCTTGCGTCAATAGATTTTCTTGTCTATATTGATTTATCAAGTTTAAAATTGAAATAAACCATGGCAATCTTACACAGGTAGAACTTCACTAATGCGTGAATTAGTTTACCTTTGTTCTCTTTACAGGACCCCTTTCACACTCAGTTAAGGTATATGTTTATCTTAGCATGTAGGCGAATTGTGAACACACATTTCTAATGTAGTTAGGGAATTCTAGCCCTAATTCATTTTCTACACTTTTCTAAGTTTCTGTTCACAACATCCCATAACTAATGTTGCAAAACTTGGGGCAAAATTTGTCCCCATAGCTGTTCCGCATGTTTGTTGGTAGTTTTTACCGTTAAAGTAGAATGAATCATTGTCTAATATGTAGCAAACTGCCCCTAGTATAAAGTTCACGGAAAACCTATGTTTTTCTGTGGAATACTTAACTGCATTTATTACTAGGGTATTTGTGTATAGACCAGTGGCATCAAACTCACCATTACTGCATCCTAATGCGCAGAACTTTGTAGATGAGACAAGAAATTAATAGCATAGTTTTGTTTAAATTTAAATTGCAAGAGTTCAAATATTGTATACGGTATTAAGTGTTCACTCTGTGGGTTAATATATGTTGGAGAGACAAAGTGACAACTCCGAACAAGAGTATCGGGTCACAGGTCCAAAATAAATTGTGGCGGAAACCAATTACTCTATCCCCACTTCAACCAGCCTGACAGCTCTATTCTCTCAATGAATATTAGAATCATAGAAAAAATATATCATCCCACAAATAAAGCCAATATGAGCCCTCCTTTTCGTCGGAAAAAATAGAAGAATACTTGATAAGACGTCTCGGCACTGCTTTGCCCTACGGATGCAATGACAATATTAGTAGTATTAGTAACCTAACAATCCTACGTGTCAATCAGTTAACGTACTCGGTTTATTCAACAAAAGCCAGAGGAGGCATCGAAGTTATGGTGCACGCAAATACAATAAACCTGAAATACATAATATTTCCTTTGATTCTCTTTTGCCATTTATAAATAAACCTTTGGGCTTTCATCACATTCGTACAAAACTTTATTCTATTTCACTCAGAAAATTACACGAGTTGTACGTATCGTCCAGACAACGTATATATACTGATATAAGCTCTGCAGAGTATAGACTAGATAGCATTATGATGAACATAACGACCGCTAGACTTTTTCGTCCCGTCTAGTAGATATACCTATGGAGAAATCTAATCGCCTTTTCGTCAAAATTAAATTTGCAGATAAAGGCATTGATTATTTCAATTTTGGCCAAATTTTAAATCATAAATCTGTATTAGAGAAAATACCTCCATATTTCATAAACAAATATCCGCCATGTATTTTCTTTAGCTACACACCATCAGTTGCATCCAAAATTTATAATTACAAAGGGTTTCTACAGTATCTTGATCTAAGCAACTCTGCATGCCATCCTCAACCGTGTGTATGTTCCTCATCTAATTTTATATATTCTCCTTGTGGCCATGTCATTACTAGTGATCGTGATATTGTTAAAAACGCCAAATTGAGAGAACTTTTACTTAAAGGTCCAAAATACATAGAACCCAAATCATTCACATGGAGCCAAAATTTTGAGAATATTATCAACTCCTACGAGGAATATGCTACATGATGGGCAAAAAGAGAGGAAGTACAGGTCGACACGCTTTCGGAATGGATAAAATCTATTGCAGTACTGCTAAGATCAAAACTGAAAAATTACAAGACTCTGTAAACACCAGATTCGAATCTATTTTTAAAGATTCTGATGTTGTCAGAGAAATTACCTTCTTCCAAGAACATTATATCATTACACCAGCAGATAAAGTTTCAAATAATTATACATTTACATGTACTTGTAAGAAATATTACTTTGAAAGCCTAGTGAAAGAATTAGGATTAAATTCAGCTCCAGAAAATCCTACTTATACTCTCACGAACTTTTCGGTTTCGAAAGTACTTGAGGACCATAAATCTGCCCTCAATACGTTTGGTATTAACACAAATAAATTAAAATTAGAACTTCCATATTCGTGCTGCATTCCAAAAATGTACAAAAATCCTTGCAAACAAAGCTTTATCACTGGTTCCTCGAAGTGTTCCACAAAATCTGTATCGATGCTGCTCACAAAAATATTATCAGAAACTAAATCTGGCCTTCATAGGTATTGCGAAACAGTATATTCCAGAAGTGGAATTAATCAAAAGTGGACCCTTAAAAATTCCAAAGAGTCGTTACTACATCAAAAATCAAAAAGTTTTACTAAAATTCTCTCCATCAAGTCTTTTGAGTTATCGACTCTTTTGAGAGCATTAAAGTTATGCCTTATATGTCGGTGTGTGTGTGTGTGTGTGTGTGTGTGTGTGTGTGTGTGTGTGTGTGTGTGTGTGTGTGTGTGTGTGTGTGTGTGTGTGTGTGTGTGTGTGTGTGTGTGTGTGTGTGTGTGTGTGTGTGTGTGTGTGTGTGTGTGTGTGTGTGTGTGTGTGTTTTCTGAAATTTATACCAATGAAAGATAGATTCCTTTTTATATGTTAAAGGGTGACAATGGAATCAAAACAAATAAAACTTGCTGCAAAAGTGGTGAAAATAGAAGACACCATTTTATTTACACCCTAATTCTGTGGCAAATCTAGTTATCTTGGCCGAATGCATAATAAACGACATATACAGGGATTTTATACAAATTTTGAGAGGAGAAATGAGAGAATGAGTGTCAGTAGTGAGAGTCAAATGAGAAGTACCTTTCACTGGAAGAGAAATCTTTAGTAGTAGTATTAAATGTTAGAACATATATACATGTATAAATTTTGGTGCACCACATGCACATTTCGACAACTTCTGTCTCTTCAGTGATGCTTTTAAGTCTTAACTGTGAAAATCGAAAATATAGATATTTGAATCTTCAAACTTATAAATCAAATGGCTGCTCCTTATGTAATATTATGACTTACTAAAGATGTAGACACCTTTATCTCCGAAATTGAGGAAAGGGGAGATGAAAGTATATATTCTTATATGAGATCAGGGTGTAGCTTACAGTTTTATGTATTAAAAATGCAAAAAAGCATGGACTCGTCAAAAAGCACCAAGACAGCGCAATGTGAATCGCTTGTAAGAGGGGTCAGAGTTAGGGGCGAAACTCCTCGAAACCTAAATGATTTGTTTGTTGTTTATTACATCTCCTTTAACATCAGATAGTTTGTAACTGCGTTGCAATAGAAATATTAGCACCTCGCAATGTTCTGCGTAAGTATGTCCTTATACAGGACATAACTGAAAGGGATACAGAAGAAAAAGAGAGATTTACTCTTCGCCACCTTGAGTAAAATTATCTTGAATTCTCTGTTTTATTATCAACGGTCAATGGTCTGATATACATGTAGTATGAAGTCAAAGGTCAGTGGACTGATATAGTATGAAAGACAACGTTCAGCGGTCTGATATAGTATGAAAGGCCACGGTCAATGGTCTGATATAGTATGAAAGACAACGGTCAGCGGTCTGATAAAGTATGAAAGACACGGCCAATGGTCTGATATAGAATGAAAGACAACGGTCAATGGTCTGATATAGTATGAAAGACACGGTCAATGGTTTGATATAGTATGAAAGACAACAGTCAGTGGTCTGATATAGTATGAAAGACACGGTCAATGGACTGATATAGAATGCAAGTCAACGGTCAGTGGTCTGATATAGTATGAAAGACACGGTGAATGGACTGATATAGAATGAAAGATAACGGTCAATGGTCTGATGTAGTATGAAAGACACGGTCAATGGACTGATATAGAATGAAAGACAACGGTCAATGAACTGATATAGAATGAAAGACAACGGTCAATGGTCTGATATAATATCAAAGATACGGTCAATGGTCTGATATAGTATGAAAGACACGGTCAATGGTCTGATGTAGTATAAAAGACAATGGTCAATGGTCTGATATAGTATGAAAGACACGTTCAATGGACTGGAATCGAATGAAAGACATCGGCCAATGGTCTGATATAGTGTGAAAATTCCACGATGCGTATAAAGCTTTAAAGTTTTAAAAAGATGGGTTTCCCTTCAAGTGAATATTTTGAGCCTTTGAAAACTATGGTAGTACCTGAAACATTTCCACATACTAGTATATTTCCTGTCGAGATAGTATGAAAGACACCTGTAGAAAATTCAACGATATGTATAAAGTTTTATTGCTAACATAAAAGAAGATCAATTATACTGACACCATTTATACCGTGACGCTTCCACTAGTCTCACCAGAGTGCCTGCCGTTTACTATGCGAAAACATGTAGATTTACAAAATGTCAATAGTTATCTACTCTGCTGATTAACATAGCTGTCTTGGATATTTCTGTGCATATCTGAGGTGCATGACGCCAAAGGGTGAATGTTGTCTATAATATTCTGGTGCAGATTATCATTTGTAATAAAATAATAAAATCATTATGCGACCTGCATTCAAATTCCCTGACACGAATATTTGAATTTTCAATGTGTATTTACTGATCAGGTCATACAAAATCTAAAAGAAAAATCACTTCTTATATGAAATACTCCTCTCTCTGGTGGAATGTAACAAACTATTCAATAGATAGGTTTCCCTTCAAGTGAATAATTTGAGACATTGACAACTATGATAGTGCCTGGAAAATTTCCACATACTTGTATATTTCCTGTCTTATAAATATTACTATGCGATCCCCACTGTCATGTTTTGGGTGAATTTTAGACCACCTTCTATAATTGATCACAGTCACCGACTGTGCAAACAACATTCGCATCTCTGACTAACTACTAAATTTCACTGTTATTGCATTTAGAAATTTACAAATGTTCTAAGATAATACACGTAGTGTATCTGGACCGCGGCTGCTTGTATCGGCGTGTGGAGTTTTTGATCCCGCGACCGCGCGCTCTATCTGTTACTGGAAGCGAATGCGTTTAAACACACCAACAGGGCATAATAGAGGACAGGTTGTTTACACAACCAGCTAGATTTTGTTTTCCCTTTTCTCTCAAAATGTACTAAAATAGTATGTCATTTAAATTTATTCATGCTAATTGCATTGCATCATTTGCATGTAAATCGAAAAGTGAACTGAAGACATCTGACAAAGTTCTATGACAAAAAATCAACAATGCCATGCACACAAAACATGATAATAGTAGAATATACACGGAAAAAGACATTACAAAAATATTGGATTGTGCTGCAATTACGATACCGACTTCGGACGGTCAATAAAGTAGAAAGTCATTCATCTGGCGTGGTGGACCGGTTCAAGGGCGCCCAATTTCCCACTCACCACAAAAGCAGCACATTCAAAGGACATGAAAATGCCGACTGTTACTGGCACGTGTGTGCTCTTTGTTTACAACTTCACTTCTGTACTGTATCCATCGCTGTTAAAATTAATGCAGCAACGGGCTACATAAAATCGAATATGTACTTTCACGATAGTTGAATGCAGTGGTATAATTGCAACTTTCAGATGTTATTCTCTCATACAATTTTTGTCGAGTGACCTAATAATGCCCCTGGTTATGCGTTACATCCATAACGTGCGCAAGTAAGAAACACTGATCTGGTACAGATATATCTTATACAGATATCCACAGAGATTTTTAACATCTCAACATAGTTATTTCAATGTCAAATGTAAATCTCCCTAATTGAGAGGCTTTGTTTTATACTGTCTTCTTACAAAAGTGTAATTTTTTGTTATGTCGTCATTACATTGTCTCTACCGTCCTCAAATCAATGAAAATGTGACCAGTTGTCCTGAAACCGTCTGATACATGTATTTTTAATTACGGTAGTATTACCGGAACCGTGTGTTTAAAATTGTACAATCACGTGCCATGTCAATGGACAATGTTTTTTAAAACTACGTTTTAGCAGAGACTTGGAATATAGGTATTTCTGTTTAAATTAAATTAGCACATTTACTGCCATAGATAGCTTATTGTATTTACTCTAAATAAGCAAGTTTCTCTGAAAAGATGAAGTAGTCTAATTAATACATTCATGAAAGTAAATTAGTATAATGATAAATAAAAAGTAAATCTATCACATTATTTAATTTACTATAGCGGACATTCACAGACCCTTGAAATTCAGAAGTGAGACCAGGAGTAACTGTCTCCTGAATGGCTAGTCACACCCGCCATGAATGTTGCACATTTCCCTGTGAAGATAAATGACCTTTTGATTTGGAGTGTCACCTTTTTGTATATATGTTTTTATTATTACTAACGGTACTTTTCTTTTTATTTAATCATTGAAGAAATATCTTACTTTGTATACCTATGTTTTTGGTTGTTTCTTTTTACTCAGTATACAATAAAAGGGTAATTATGATGATATAATTATGCAGTTTGAACAAAATTTTATTTTACTTTATTTTGTTAAAGTTGTATACCCTACAATTTGGTATAATTTAAAAAATTAGGGCATGTAAAACAAAAACTGTATTTTTGTCGTATGGCTGAAGTTATTAACTTTGCGTTAATAACACTTTTTGTTGCTTCAGCCCCCCGGAGATATCAAAATAAAAAGAAAATACTTCGTAAATAAAGAGGGTATTCCATAAATACAAACATAACCTGACCACGCGCATGCGCAGTTTAATCAAAAAGAAATACAATGAAAGGAAACCCCAAAAGAAAGCAATTTCAGTAAGAACTAACTTTAGCAGGTCTGAATGCAGATTTTAATAAGTTACTCGTCAAGTTTATTTACCTCGCCCTCCTTAATGCGGCTTCCAAGTAAGATCACGTGATAACTTGATTGTAAACATTCTGTTTACAAACATCGCGTTTTAGACAGCCGTATCTCACTTAATACGACGAATTTGATCACAACATTTGCAAGGGCATTTTTTAAATATGTTTTAGGCTTATACATATAATAAAAACAATTTAGAATAAATTTACCTATGATATGCTAACATAGGGTATACAGCTTTAAAATGTCAAATATATAAAATTTCAATCTAAGATGATTTTTTATCAAAATACACTGACCATTTAGGGATCATTATGTTAAATTTCAAAAATAAATGTTATTATTATACGATATGTTTTCTTTATATAGAAAAATATGAAATATTTATGCTATTTTATCCAAGATCCTCTGGCTATACCCACGCAATAGTCAAATGACTGTTCCATGGGAAATAGTTCTGTAATCATATTTCCCGCACTTTGCTAGTCTCGCTTTTCATTGGACCAAAATTATGTGATTGTCATTCATTCTTCTCGACCATATACACTAACGAAAGCAACAATATTGATTGGTACCAGACAACAGTAGACCTCTTTCCTTTAACTGCGGAGCTGTAACCTTGGACGGCAAAGTCATTAATGTTCCCTCCAAATCGATTAGAATGACGTCAAATAGAATTATGACGTAATAGATCTGGATGGAAAGTTAATCAATTTGTCGTCCAATGTTACAGCTCCACAGTTAAAGTAGAGAGTCTACGGTTGCAAGATTTATGTTATGGTATGTGCGTCTGTCATTGTATGCTTCCTGGCTAGTACATATGTAGTATACGAAAAAATAAGTAAAGCAATTAATAATAATTTGTGATACAGGCAGTGGCGTATATTACATATAGGCTAAAATGCTCGAGTCTACACAAAATTTTCCATATTTTTTTTTTTTTTTTTTTGCATTTCGGATATCGTATAATACGCTATCGGTTTTCTTTTATACCGGTAATTCATTTCCGATTCGATAAAATTTTGTACAAAGTCAAATTAAAAAATGAAGTCGATATCAGACTTCTTCAAGCACAAAGAGAAAAATGGTAAATTAATGTATTTATCACATGATAAAAGCTCTATTTTCCTTTACCAAAATTCTTCCTTACAACGTCTGGTCTTATTTAAACATACTGGATATCTTTTAACATTTGTTAATAAAGTTTCATAGCAGCCTATAAAAGAGTCTTATAATCTATTATGATATCTTGTTTTAGTCATTTATCACTATCATGCTATTTGTCAAATTATATTGAAATATTATATCAAATACACAAGTATACTCACAAATGCAGCATTTTGTTTCTTTTTTTTAAACATTTCCCGGGAGACCCCCCCCCCGACCCCCTCCCCTCCCGCACCTACCCCCACTCCCATCCCTAGGCGCTTGGAGCCTCGTATGAAACCTCGTATTTCAGTTTAATGAAATACTTATTGACTGGGTATGAGGGTAATAAGCCCGTTTGTTGGTGGATTATGTTTCTAAAACATGTGATCAAGGTCTGTTTTAACATTTAAGCGCCAAAATGGAAATAGATGTATGACAAAAATCACCGAGGACATGCATATAAAACATTACAATAGTAAAATATAAATGGAAAAAAGAGATTACAAAAATATCCGATTGTGCTTCGGGTACGATACCGACTTAGGACGGTCAATTGAAGTAACAAACGTCACTCAGTCGGTGTGGTTAACCGGTTTACGGGCGCCCACTTTCCCACTCACCGCAAAAGCAGCACAGTCAAAGAACACACATTAAAAAATTATAAATAATCCTCCATATAGAGAAAAAGTATCAACAGGTTTCTCAAGAAGAGAGATCATAAAAATTTTATTACACACGAAAAGTTTTTAGAATAATATGTTGCTATCAAAAATATAGAAGTCGACATCAACACAAGCAAAAAGCGCTCTGCCCGCCTGCAAGCCGAGCCCAGACCCCCGACCAACAGAAGCCACGACCAACAGCCACAGAGGACGAGGATAATAAGACATTATGATGCCATTGTCAATACCAGTTATAAATCCATCACTTCCTCATAATGAAGGTTACGACAACAGACCCTTTAAGTAACCGTTTAACATACATCTGTGTTGCCCTTCAAGCCTTTTATTATCAGATAAAAGTTGATGATAATTTATTTCGAACAAATCGATGAACGAAGTTTATTTTCACTATGTGATTCCTATTGTCCTATGACTTATTTGTAATTTGTGAAATTAAAACAAGCATAAATGACTATTATAGTTCATTGTTCCTATGAAATGAGATAAACGATTTATCTAAGCTTAATATATATGATTGTCTGTTCTGCATATAAACCATTCGCTTTCATTACCAATTTTCCAAAACATATCTTTTGAGACGGAGTTTTGAAGATGAAATGGGGTTCAACTTATATTAGTATTTAATCGTTCACAAAAACGGGTCTATATTGAAATTATCCTAGTCAATAAAAGGACAGATCCTAGCTCTTACACTGGCTCACACGACATCTGAAAATCAATTACATCGACAGTGTAAGAGTACCACAAAACCCAGTAATCCCCTTTTGTAACCGCTGCTGTTCTGAAAAGGGTGCTAGTTTTCTCATCTCTATGGGTTTTGACATTAGTGGTACCAGAAATTCTTTGATAATTTAGAATTTGTATTGATTGAATAATAACATGTTCCGCTGGTATTCTGTTTAAAGAATCTAGGAGTCATACCGTATCAAATGCCACTTAGTATAAAATCATTTATCTCTTCCATGATTTGCCTCAAATTAGAGAAAATAACAAATGACAAGTGATTGACGAGTTTATCATTTATTAAAATTATGAACAACTATTATCTGAACAAGAAAAGTCTAATGACTAAGACAACAATGTGATCCCCAATGACTTGACAAAAAGTGAAAACCATTCTTGATTAAGATATCCCTAGAAAGTATACCTAAAATGGTGTCACCATCCTTGACTAAGATATATATTGCGAAAGTTTAAATTTGTATGTATTACATCAGGCAGATGCAATAAGAATAAAATAAAAAACAAATAAACAAACCACCTAATTTCTTAAGTGATAGAACAAGGATTCTGAAGTATAGTGTTCTGTAAGGCCAGATCCGAAAAGAGGTGGATTCAGGGTATAGACATATATTGACCCCAAAGGGTACAATCATTTAACATCTCTTTCAGACCAGCTGTATAGAATGACAAATCCTATGTAAAAGAGTAATCAAGAAGACTGTTTTACCATGTGGCTTAAGGTTTTTGATTCCATTCCGAAATCAAAGTTTTGGCACGTTTTGACTTTCTTTTAATATTTGGGGACTTCGTAGCTTTTGCACATTTGTCGATGGTTTCTTTGTTTTTGATATTGAACATTACTTACAATGTATTTCACATAATTTTAGGGAAATGATATTATGGTGAAGAACTGTAATGCAAAAAATACAGTGTAAAATAGTAATAAAAATAGTAATATTATTATCATTTACTATAATGTTGTAATTTTTATAAATTGTGATCTGTTTTCATAGCAAAATATTTTACTGCGTATATCAGCAACAATATTGCGTATATTTGCAATCACATTGGTAACCTATAGCTTATACGTTTTAGTTTTGTATATCTTGCTGGATTGATTTGATATCGGTACACATTTTCCTTGTGGAAAAGTTATCTCTATTAGAATTTAAACCAGATCGAAGTAGATGGCAGGTCTTATCTGCTCAATACTTATAAATGCTTGTATGGGATGTTACTTTGTTGTCACCCATGACAAAAAGATACCTTATAACCTGAAACCAAATATTTATAGCCAAGGGTGAAGTCACAATGACCGTTGAATTGAACAAGAGTCCACCCAACATCTATGTAAACTTGGCATGGAATAGAATATAACCTCAATGTGTTTTACATACACAGGATTTGTAATTACCTTGACCCAAATATATGCGGCTATAATCGAAGTCAAAATGATGATGTTTTTTTTTTTAATATTTCCATATTCCTTGCATCAGTGCATTAAAGTAAGTCACACTGTTCAATATGGAGCAAAAGCATGGAACCACGGTCTCTTAATAAACGTCAAGGTCAAATTTGAAGATCTTGGAAACTTGTCCACTCAACATGTTTAATTATCACTCGACATCTTTTATTACAGATTGCAATTAAACTTGAGCATGTTGATTTCTATGACTCAAAGGTTTGTTCTGAGCTTAATACATGGTCACATTTCATTTCCATCTTTCATGTATTTATGGAACTGATTTTGGTGTATGGCTCCAGTGAAATTTAATTAGTAAAGCAGTTGGCTCAAGACCGATAGATACCAAGTTCCAGTCAGATCTGCCTGTCCTATCCTTTGTTGAAACTGTAAAGCCATGGCTCATCTCGCAATAGATGTCTTTCACTGATTCGTATGGGTGTGTTGCAGAGTTTGAAATTCCTCTGCAGCAAATGGTGCATCCCTTATCTCTCCCCGAAACTAGCGAGAGCTGTTATGCAACACATCCTGCGTATTTTAGAAAGTGAAAACTACCTTTAATTTCATATATCGGTTCGAAAAGATCACATCCGCAAGATTTTGTTTATATATAAAATACGTACATGATATTTGCGTAAAACTTTCAGGAATAAATTACTGTCTTATAAAATACCTATAGAGTATTTTTCAAGTTTTACTAAAACGTTTAGAAAACATTTTAAAAACATTTAGAAAACATTATTATAATATGCTCAAAATGTTTCAAGGAAACCTCTTTGCGACCCTTTGAAAATTTTTTGAAAATGTTTTGTGCTACCTGGGTTGCTCATCTAACAGATGAAACATTTGTGACCTTAACATATTCGGTAGAACATAAATACAACTTTAGTATCTTATCTGAAATCATATGATAACTCCTTGTTAAGTAATAGTCCTTTTTTTCGGAAAATTTAAACAAATAGTTTATCCTTTTGCCCAACAACATGAACCAATTACTAGTCAGACGTATATTGTATATTGCAAAAGCGTTCTTTTTGCAAGACCTACATTTCATTCAATTACTCAACATTTGGCTTCGTGATTTTGACCTTGGATGTTGACCTACTGTTCTGAAATTTTAACACAGGTTGTATCTTTTGAACTACGAGTCAAAAAGGGCTTTGATATTCCACACATATATATGTAGATTTATAATGACCAAAGCTATCATTTGATACTATTTTTACCTTAATCTTAAACATTGGTCCACTTTTAAGAAACTTTAAACTGGGTTATACTTTTTTAACTAAGGGGAGGGAGGTAGAGGGTTTATATTTCAAATATGGATTCCTTTTCATAATACCTTATATTGTGATCCATGCCTCTTGAACGAGAAACCTTGATCTTGGAATCTGACCTAGTTCTTGGTAATAAATTCCAGACCTTTAAGCATAGTAGGCGAAAACAAAATTGAGAAACTACTCTAGAAAAGTGGTAATTTGAGAGCAACTCCAGTCCTCTCTGACTTGAAAGTAGTGAACCAGTGTTAATAAAAACCACTTACAATTTTGTTCATTACCCACAGAACTCACAGCAACTTAGTTGATTCAGATTAACTTGGTTGAGTTGCATAAACACATGATCATTGCGTAGCAACATTTAGCTTTCAGTGTATAATGAGTGCTATTTATAACATACACTAGAGATGAAAAAGCAGGATCTTCTCGAAACAGTTTTCGATTAGTTTGGGCTCATATTAATGCCTCGGCGATTAAAAATATACACCAAGTAAGTTATAACTTGAATTTATTCTTCTGGATAAGCAATTTTCTTGTTCTAAAATCATGGCAAAGAATTACACGTGTGTAAAAGCCAGAGGAAATTTGTAATATGAAATTGAGAAAATATGCACATCTTTATTTTCAATAACTTTAACATTGTCTATATCTTTAGGAATGTGCGTGGAACGAGGATCAAATTTCACATGAATTTCGCGTGAATTTGGTAAGTGAGAGATTCGGGCTACTGGGAACTTCATGTTTTATGTTCTATTTTGAGAGAAATGTATATTGTACTGGAATTCAAAATAACTCTTACGTTTTTATGCAAACATTAAAAAGGTTATATTTAGTTTACTTTGCTTCTCTAGAGCTAAAGTAAGGATTTTAAGAAACTTGGCAAAAATAAAGTTTTCAAAAATAAATACAGCCGTTATCGAAATTATTTGGAAACTTTTGGGAAATATACAGATATACAAAAAAAACTGTTGATCACAAACACAAGAAGCGTTCATAAAATACGGAATTGCAAAATATTTCCGGTATTTAATTTATTTCCATAAATTATGTTTACCTCCTTGTCAAACTAGTCCTTTTTATTCTTGAAAAATCACACTGCAGAATTACAAACTGCTAATGGTTACGAAATTTTAAAAAAAAATCCACTTTACTGACTTTGTACATGTAAAAATATCAACACAGCAGAGCTATATGAACGCTACGCTAATATGCAATCATAGATTCCTCCGTTATATATATTTTGACATGCCTTGAAAGGCTTACACCAATTCAGTGAAGTATATGTCTCTGACCAATTGAATATGAAATATCTATTTAGACAAAAAATATAGGTAAAATATAAAAAAAATTTGTCTGTAAAAGGTATTTTCTTTCAGTATCTTCTTCACAATTTGATGAGTTCGACTACTTTCCAGTTCCGCGCCCACTAGTGGATTTCCTCGACATTCCAAACACAAAATGGTGATATAGACGGGTATAGATGGCTATATTTGTGAACATCGGTTTATTGATTAAAATGCGAATTAAGGTGAAGATTAAATTACAAAATCGACACATTCAATTATTCTTTCGTTTTCAGTAAAATTGTCACATGGAAAAAAAATCTGAGGCCAACGGTGTAACTGATACTAACTTTGACGGTTATCTACCCCAAAGGAATGGAGCAAATGCTGTGGTTATCCTGATAATGATGAGAAGCCCTCTCACTTCCCGGTAAAATCGAGAAAACATGTTTCCATTAATGAGATTTTGTTTGCCCCGTCCCAGTTTTTATTTGCTTCCTATGCCACTGCTTATTACGTAATATAATACGAACGGCAGCTGAAGGAATTTCATATTTCAATTTGGCCAAGGGAACCCTGAGGATACCGGTGACAACCTTGCGTTACATCTAATACAAAGTCTGACCAAATCTGAGTTAGTACTTCAAGCTATAACTCGACAGGAACATGAAAGACACAGCCATATGAATAATTTTTAAAAAGCTCTTTGAGATTCACGCATATTACGATATGACCCATATACCAACAACATCACTATCGCTATGCATACCAAAGTATGCATCCACTGCTAATCTGGGTGCCAGCCAAACATTAAGTAGTGTGGCGAAAACCCATTTGACTCATGCTTAGTTGCATTGTATGCATGCACAGTGGACTAATATGTAGCTCTTCCAGTCATTCTTTTCGTGATCTTCCAAAGTACCCAGCATCTTAATCAAAGTTTGATTGAATCTCTCGACCATACCATTGCCCATAGGGTGATAAGGTGTGGTATGGGATTTCGCAATGCCCGAAATTTGGCATAATTCACTAATCACGCGACCCTTAAAATTTCTACCCTGATCACTGTGAAGTCTCTCAGGAATCCTTGGGAGGTGCGGAATTGGGAAGTGGTCAGTTAATGCAGTGATATGGCCCGAGGTTATAAAATTTTTACTATGCTCATACTCTAAACCTATGCTCACTTGAACACAGCCTAACCCTAGAGTTTGAGAATGAGCAAGCTTATAAACATTTTGTACAGTATTCTCTTTGTGAGAATGGTTAAAGCTTAATTCGTTCGAGTTCATGAGCTCAACCATAAAAGAAATCAGAATAAAACCGTAATAAAGAAATCAGAATAGAACCGTAATAAAGAAAAATTTGAAACATAGATTGAATGAAAATAAGAATTATGATTCCGGGAAAAACACATCCTTCAAAACCTTAAAAGACGCGAAATGCACCGATACGAATTTGGTCTACGCATTAATTTGGGATGGATGTAAGCAAACTGTGTATGTAGGCGAAACAGAAAGATCGTTAAAAGAAAGAATAGAAGAACATAAACACGATATAAAACACCAAAAAGAAAAACAATATTGAAACATTTTGAGGACCATGATGAAGGTGATCTACGTGTTGTAATTGTGGCTAGGACTACCGGTGAAAATAAAATATATACATGTAGATTAATTGTTGAAGATAATTGGTTAAAAGATTTGGAAACACGTATACGCCAAATGGATGCAATGTTAAAACTAATTAACATATGACTCTATATCTATATTTCATGAACATTCTGTTTCATAGTATTATTCAATGCCAAGATTTCTTCTCGTACTATCACGTATACATATAGTTATTCCTATATAAAGACATTTACACGTTTTCCGGGTTGTGGACTGTGGGCGCTGCATGTTTTCGTGGTATTTTACAATAATGGCGTCGAAAATAAAATTCCGTCGGGATATGCTATGCACGTAGTTTAGAGATATATTTTAGCACATTTATTTTTCTCTATGTCTATCTACTATTTTACATAATATGTTTTATATAATTTTTATTCATTTTAAATAGTATGATAATTTTCTATGCGGTACAGGTTTAGATTTAGGTATAGATTTAGATATTTCTGAGGCTGAGGTTTTAAATGTATTAAAGAAAGCCAAACATAATAAATCTGCTGGAACTGACAATATTTTAAATGAATACTAAGTCTTTACAACGTCAACTTTATTAACTCAATTATTCAATAACATTTTTCAGTTTTTTGCATTTTCGCTAAAGAGTGGTCGAAAGGTGTAATTATTCCTTTACCGGTACATAAAAAAGGGATCGTAATGATTACAATAATTATCGTGGCATAGCATTAGTTAGTTGTTTGTCAAAATTATTTACATCTGTGTTAAATAAGCTGCTTCTCAACTGATCTGATAAATATAGCATTGTATCCGACGCTCAGTTAGGTTTTAGACCTGGTTATGGTACTGTAGATGTATTAAGTTGTTTAATCAACAAAACATTGTCACAGAAAAAAAATTATATTGTTGTTTTGTGGATTACAGAAAAGCTTTTGATAACCGTAAACAGAAGGAAACTTTTTTCAAAATTGTGTATACAAGGTATTAATGGGAGAATGTTAACTATTTTGAAATCTATATATAATGATGTAAAATGTTGCGTAAAATCAAATGCAGAGTTACATGTTACATGTTTTGATACATATGTGAAAAAGTGTTTTATGTTATGGTAGTGAGGTATGGGAATTCATTGAGGGGATAAATGTTGAAAAAGTTCACACCCAATTTTGTAAAAGAATTTTAAATTTAAAAAGAAATGTTCCTAATTTTATGGTATATTCAGAACTGGAAGGGTACCATTACATTTATACAGAATAGATAGAGAAACTGTATTCTCTAAAATTTATATGTGCATATGTTGAATAACATTGATGTTCATCAAAGTTGGTTGAGTAATGTCAGAGATTTGTTACAACAAATGGGTTTAGGGTATAAAAGACTAACTTTTATATGTTTTTAAGACTACATTGAATGATATTTTTATTCAAGAAATGACTGTATTTTTTTAAACATCACCTAAATGTAGATTGTATAAACACTTACCTGATTCGTTTATATCAGTACTGTCAAATTTTAGACAGTCATGATCCTCCTATTGAAATGTAAATATTGATATACTATTTTATATATATTGTATTACACATCATATGCTGATGAACCATTAGGCTAAAAGCAAATAAACAATAAACAAGATACGAGATTCCGACATGTGTTTTAACATCAGTCAATTTTAACGCTACACTTACGCGCGCAATGATCACGTTATAACGTCATCGTTTATTTATTAAATCTTGACGCTAAAGTAATTTTGAAACGTAAACATGGATTTTACATAGCTTTATATTTGTCATCTGTTGTATTACTTGATAAAAGCCGTGAGGTCGAAATTTGCAGTACAGAGTGTTTAACATGTGTTCTTTTACTTTTGATTTTGCTATCGTTATTCTTGCGAGAACATACGCCCAGAATAAACATTCAGAAAAATCAAAGGACATCAATGGTTCCGCGCACTAGTGTGATCTGATTCACTGTTGAGACTGATATAGATCTATAGTAGTTAGACAGACACTTTGGTTCACATTTCTTTTCCGTGTATGACGATATGTACAAGTATGTGAGTGTGCGTAGCGACACACATGTATTAGATTTTTGTTTACTAATGATTTTGTTTTCTAAATTACGATATGAAATAATTTGTAGATGTGTTATTAGTTACTTTGGTTATGGTAATTTACAATTTATATTTCTATTTTATTAATAAAGCATTTACATTCATAACACATACATACATACTTACATACATACATACATACATACATACATACATACATACATACATACATACATACATACATACATACATACAGATGACTTTATTTTTAGATGTGAAATAAGTAATTTTACTCACAAAACATAAATGGTCCCCTTTTGGAAAATTTCTGGATCCGCGTCTGATGTATGTATACACGTACTATATATGTATAAATTGGTTATGTATACAGATAAGTCTGTGTGTATATACATGCATATATACATCTTTTTATGGGTATATGTTTATGTATTTTTTATTTTAGTTCAGTATATTATGAATGTATCCCCCTATATCTGGGGTCGAGGGGCGAATTTGTCGATTTTGACAGAAAATGGGGTTCGCCGCCATTAACTGCGTCCTGATATTAAAGGAGGAAATGCTACATATTCCCGCAAAAATGACGTATAGAATAATGGAACGTTACTGTGACGGCATAAAGTTACTAACTTAAATCGAAGTTTCTAACTCATAGTACACAGGCGCCGCCTAACGGATGATAACAGGCGGCTGACCCCATTGGCCAAAATACAAGGTTTTGACGCCCCCTCTGCTCCCCTTAAATCCGTCACTGTTTTTATATTTATATAAGGTTACTTATGTTTGATTTAGTGTATATATACATGCTTACGTGTATATGTATGAGTTTATATGTATGTGTATCATTATTGATGTGTATTGGTATATATATATTCGTGTATTTTTGTATATGTGCGTGTGTTTATGTATATTTCTTTATATATATATATATATATATATATATATATATATATATATATATATATATATATATATATATATATATATATATATATATATATATATATATATATATACATATATATATTACACTATCACTCTTCATTTACAAAGTACATGATGAACATGAGAATAATAGAAGGGAATCCCACCCAAATGTCCACGATTTGCAATCTACGACGAGGCTTGCCTAGTCGCAGATGTTGTAAATCATGAACACAAGAATGTGATTTCTTTGTTCCTTACGCAAACTATGAATGGTCTCATCACAAAGAATCTTTATGTGAAGTTTCAAAGGTCTACACTCCAAGGTCAAGGCCATTAGGTCAAAAGTCATGGTGCCAAATAAAAGATCTTATCACAAAGAATCTATACGCGAAGTTCTAAACCCCTACCCCTTTTGGTACAAAAGATATAGCCAAAGTTTAAGTTTTTGAAAACTAGGTCGAGCTTCAAGGTTAATGTCACTAGTTAAAAAATCATGGTCCCAAATGAAAGGTCTCATCACCAGAAATCTATATGTGGAGTTTCCAAGCTTTGCACTTTTTGGTACAAACGATGTAGTCAATGTTTTGCAACAGGGTAAAAGTCACAGGCAAGTCAAAAATGAGATGCCCCCGAATTTCATTCCGGGTGCATAAAATGAACTTGTTTTTCTTTTTTTCGCTTGTATATAGAGATATCTCGGATTAAATAAAGATATCTCGAATGAAATTCTAGTAGAAACATCTCTATTCTAAATATATACATCTGTATTTGGAAAAGAGATTAAAATTGAAGACATTTCTATTTAAGAAAATGAGATATCTCTAAATTCAATGGATATATCTCCCTATCAGAAGTTGAGATATCTCTATTTAAGATAGAAATATATTTATTATAAACAAGGTAATAGTAGTTTTTCCCCGGGAGAAAATGGCTATAAGAGGGGTAAAACTGGCTATATAGCAAAATTTTCCCCGGGGGAAAAACTACTATATAGCCATTTTTCCGGGGGAGGGGGTGGCTAGAGGAAAAACTACTATATAACAACGGGAGGAAAATGGACATTTATAATCAGCGTAGGACAGACTGACACCGCCAAGACTACATACTACCGAGAGGACGATGGACGTTTAAAATGAGGGAGGGACAGAATGACGTTGCTGTGACCTCATGCTATCGAGAGGAACATGGACATTTATAATCAGCGGAGGACAGACTTACACTGCCACGAGTACATGCTTCCGAGAGGAACATGGACGTTTATATTGAGCGAAGGACAGACTGACACTGCCGCGACTACCTAGAGGAACATGGACATTTATAATGAGCTGAGAACAGACTGACACTGCCGCGACTACAGGCGACTAAGAGGAACATGGACATTTATAATCAGCGGATGACAGACTGTCTCTGCTGCGACCACATTCTACCGACAGGAACATGGACATTTATAATCAGCGACACTGACGCGAAAATGTTCTACCGTGAGGAGCATCCACATTCACAATCAGCTGAGAACATCCTGACAATGCCGCGACTACATGCTTCTGATAGGAACATGTACATTTATAATCAGCGGGGGACGGACTGACACTGCCGCGACCACATGCTACCGAAAGGGACATGTACATTTATTATCAGCAGAGGACAGACTGACTCTGCCACGACTACATGCTACTAAGAGGAATATGGACATTTACAATCAGCGGGGAACGGACTGACACTGCCGCGACTACATGCTACATAGAGTAACATAGAAATTTATAATCAGCAAAGGACAGACTGACACTGCCACGAAAATATTCTACCGAGAAGAACATTGACTTTTATCATCAGCGGAGGACATACTGCAATGCCGCGACTATATGCTACCGAAAGGACCATGAACATTTATAATCAGTGGAGGACAGACTGACACTGCTGCGACTACATTCTACCGAGAGGAACATGAACATTTATACTCATCCGGGGACGGACTGACACTGCCGCGAAAATATTCTACCGATACGAACATGGACATTTATAATCGGCGGAGGAAACACTGACACTGCCGGGACTACATGCTACCGAGAGGAATAAGGACGTGTATATTGAGCGGAATACAGACTGACACTGCTGCGACTACATGCTACCGAGAGGAACATGGACATTTATAATCAGAGGCGGTCAGACTGATACTGCCGCGACTACATGCTACCGACAGGAACATGGACATTTATAATCAACGGAAGACAGACTGACACAGCCCCGGCTACATGCTACCGAGATGAACATTGACATTTATAATCAGCGGAGGGCATACTGACACTGCCACCACTACCTGCTACTGAGGGAAACATGGACATTTATAATCAGTGGAGGACAGACTAACTCTGCCGTGACTACATGTTACCGAGAGGAACATGGGCATTTATAACCAGCGGAGGACATACTGACAATGCCCCCAATACACTCCACCGAGAAGATCATTAACATTTATTACCGGCGAAAGACAGATGGAAACTGCCACGACTCTATGCTAACGAGAGGAACATGAAAATTTATAATCAGCGGAGCATATACTGACTACATGCTACCGAAAGGAACGTGGACATTTATAATCTGCAGAGGACAGACGGAAACTGCCACGACTACATGCGGCAGAGAGGACCATGACATTTATAATCAACGGAGGACATACTGACTAACACTGCCGCGACTACATGAGAGGAACATGGATATTTATAATCACCGGAGAACAGACTGACACTGCCACGACTACATGCTACTGAAAGGAACATGGACGTTTATATTGAGCGGAGGACAGACTGACACTGCCGCGACTACATGCTACCGAGAGGAACATGGATGTTTATATTGAGCGAAGGACAGACTTGACACTGCTGTGACCTTTTGCTACCGAAAGGAACATGCGGAAGACATACTGACACTGCCACGACTACATGTCACCGAGAGGAACATGAACCTTTATAATTAGCAGTGTACGGACTGACAATGCCGCAACTACATGCTACCGAGAAGCACATGGACATATTTAGTTTGAAATGACTCTGCATGGCTCGTATTTGAACGCTCAACAGTCTGTTAGTTGTGTTACATTTTCAACACAGCTTCTGAATAAAGTGTATTTAAATTTTATTATTTTGAACTTATCTATATTAATATATAGATATGAATAGTATAATAGTAAATGTTTTAAACTTGATGTAACATGAATTTTGATTGCTTACTGAATTTGATAAGCATTGTCATGAACAGCTTTCAACAACAAATTTCGTTCAATTTGTTTTCACTAAGGATAATGGACCTTAAATCAGAATTTTTATTTTTGTAATTTCCAGATTTGTTAAAGAAATCCGGTATGCCATATCAGGGTTAACTGGCTGTATAGAAGATTCCCCACGGGGGAATTAAGAGGGGTAATCTGCTATATAGCAGAATCACCCCAGGGGAAAAATCTGCTTTATTGCATTTTTTCGGAGGAACCTACCGTATAATTTTTTTTCCAGGAAGAAAAGGAAGGGGGGGGGGGGGGTAACTGGGGTAAAGACCACTATATAACACCCGTATTTCAGTAAAATTTCTGAAATTCTCTTCATTACATTCAAAACCATACCTAGCGTCATATTCAAAAACACTTGATACGTGGAATTTATTGCACTTTTATTCATAATGTATTTAACTGCTTTTTGCTGCTACCACATCCAGATACACAATACAGGAAATGAAGCAAGCACAGTAGGCATGCAATCAACCAATAATATCTAAGACGAAAACAGTGATTACATGTGAGTAAATAAAACAGATAAACCTCTCCCTCTCACAAGAGACACATCAAACACCACAGTACTTAGATATTATCAGTGTCATATATAAAGTAGTACATGTCAAGCTTATAACTCTGTCTTATAACTCTGGTTTTCAGGAAAAGTGTCACTGTCTTCTTTTACCGAGATTTCTGTGGCCGACCACGTACATGTACTCGGCATTGTGGAAATGTTTTGACTAAAAGACACAGGGGTTTTTGCACAGTAGTCAGTGACATCATCATTGTCGTCGGAGTTCACACTGAAGCTTGAATCTATACCGGACGCCTTATTTTCTTCCTCTAAGTCGTCATCGACGGAAATCATTACATCGTCTACAAAATCCGGATCAGATTCGGTCGCATCTGTCTGACTATTTCTAGAAATATTTTCATTGGATGAAGGGCAATTAGTTTTTTCTTTAGATCTCGATTTATTTAGTTCCTCTTCACGCTTTTGTTTTCTCCATTTTGCTCTTCTATTTTTAAACCAAACCTGTGAATCAAATTGAAATTAAGTTAGAAAATTTCCTTTTCAAATACAGAAGTCAGAAGGGTATCACAATATAAGACTGAAATATTCTAATCATATCTCTAACACCAAAGAAGCTGTATAAATGAATGTCAATTTTAAAAGCAATGACTGTGTAGAAAAGTTATAACAAAATGATATCAATAGTTTAAACTAAACGACATCGTTCAAATTTCCATCTTAATGTATTCATCACTCAGATGTTCTATAATTTGATAGATCTTATCTCAAAATACAATTTTTAAAAGCAATCAAATTTTTCAGCAAACACTATCAAAGATTTGCATTGAATCGTTGCCGCTTATTTATCTCTTTCTTTCACAAACTTTTCTTTTTTATGTCCGATGATATAATCACTAATTTATCTCAAAATTATCATCCCTTTTTGCCATTATCGCCTACTTTTAAATTTTACAACTTTGTGATTTTGCATTAAAGTTCCTTTTAAGAAACAGGTAAGATTAAAGTGTTGTCTGTGATAAGATTAGGATTTTTGTGATTTGTGCTTTAAAGCATGCCCCTTAATACCCAATCTATGTTTTATCGCGCCTGACTAATGTACTTTATGATAATTATTACTCAAAGACGCAGGTGAAGCTTAAAAATGTCGAAAGGAGGATATCGGAATGAATGAGAAAGTATTCCAAAACTTCAAAAATGAATTCAAAATCATGTTCGATATTGATAATGAATAATAAATACTATAATGATTTAGTATCTACCAAAAAAAAGATATAGAAATAAGAAAATATTCACTTCATAAAAATTCCCGTTTGGAGCAGATGCGTGATTTCCTTAAATCTAAATTTAAAGATTATCCTCGACCTTCACCTTTGGAGCGTCCCACTGCCATTATAAATAGTAATTCCAAAAACTAAGAAATGTAAACTTGTGGTTGTTAAATAAATCATGATTGGCATGAAACAATCTGATTAAAACACCACTTTATTTGACATTACGAAATTATGAAGTTTCATCTGAAACAATGGGAATTCTTTGATGTGCCAGGTTAAAATTGAAACCAAAGTATAGCGCAGAACCGAAAGTATTTATTTTGTATGGTTAATGGCCACTTGTATTTTTCGATCTCTACGCAGACACCATTTATCTGTTTACCCGTTGCCCCTTTCTTGATCAAATAACAACATTACTAATAATACAAAACACTAAAAAGCACTTATGGTAGGCGAATGTTAAGATTACACACACACACACACACACACACACACACACACACACACACACACACACACACACACACACATATATATATATATATATATATATATATATATATATATATATATATATATATATATATATATATATATATATATATATATATATATATAAATATATTGAAAGAAGAATGGAAATAAAGAGTATGAAATATGGAATCACATGACATTTATGCTCTGCCACGTAGTCACAGAATTGTGTTCTAAATTTAGTACACATTGTACACGATTGATGTATTTCCTATTTATTCCATTCCATTAGGTCTTTTTCTGTTGATTTATCCTGTTTGTGTTTTATTTCCTCAAAACAATTTCTTAATTATATTAGCAACATTTATTTATTCTCTTCTGGGTATATTTGTAGTAAGTATTGCAAGTATTCATACAAACGGAAATATTTTCTTTTCTATTCTTGTTTTACGTCAGACTAATCATCTTTCATCTTGAATCCCACAGAAATTTATATCAATGCTGTGGACCCACCAGTGAAGTAAGGAATCTCTCATCTACAATCCCACAGAAATTTATATCAAGGCTGTGACCCACCGGTGAAGTAAGGAATCTCTCATCTAGAATCCCACAGAAATTTATATCAAGGCTGTGGACCCACCAGTGAAGTAAGGAATCTTTCATCTAGAATCCCACAGAAATTTATATCAAAGCTATAGACCCATCAGTGAAGTAAGGAATATCTCGCACAGAAATTTATATCAAGGATATGGACCCACCAGTGAAGTAAGGAATCTCTCATCTAGAATCCCACAGAAATTTATATCAAAGCTATAGACCCATCAGTGAAGTAAGGAATCTCTCATCTAGAATCCCACAGAAGTTTATATCAAGGCTGTGGACCCACCAGTGAAGTAAGGAATCTCTCATCTAGAATCCCACAGAAATTTATATCAAGGCTGTGGACCCACCAGTGAAGTAAGGAATCTCTCATCTAGAATCGCACAGAAATTTATATCAAGGCTGTGGACCCACCAGTGAAGTAAGGAATCTCTCATCTAGAATCGCACAGAAATTTATATCAAGGCTATGGACCCACCAGTGAAGTAAGGAATCTCTCATCTAGAATCGCACAGAAATTTATATCAAGGCTATGGACCCACCAGTGAAGTAAGGAATCTCTCATCTAGAATCGCACAGAAATTTATATCAAGACTGTGGACCCACCAGTGAAGTAAGGAATCTCTCATCTAGAATCGCACAGAAATTTATATCAAGGCTATGGACCCACCAGTAAAGTAAGGAATCTCTCATCTAGAATCCCACAGAAATTTATATCAAGGCTGTGGACCCACCAGTAAAGTAAGGAATCTCTCTTCTAGAATCCCACAGAAATTTATATCAAGGCTGTGGACCCACCAGTGAAGTAAGGAATCTCTCATCTAGAATCCCACAGAAATTTATATCAAGGCTGTGGACCCACCGGTGCAGTAAGGAATCTCTCATCTAGAATCGCACAGAAATTTATATCAAGGCTGTGGACCCACCAGTGAAGTAAGGAATCTCTCATCTAGAATCCCACAGAAATTTATATCAAGGCTATGGACCCACCAGTGAAGTAAGGAATCTCTCATCTAGAATCCCACAGAAATTTATATCAAGGCTGTGGACCCACCGGTGGAGTAAGGAATCTCTCATCTAGAATCCCACAGAAATTTATATCAAGGCTGTGGACCCACCAATGAAGTAAGGAATCTCTCATCTAGAATCCCACAGAAATTTATATCAAGGCTGTAGACCCTACAGTAAAGTAAGGAATCTCTCATCTAGAATCCCACAGAAATTTATATCAAGGCTGTGGACCCACCAGTGAAGTAAGGAATCTCTCAATCAGAATCGCACAGAAATTTATATCAAGGCTGTGACCCATCAGTGAAGTAAGGAATCTCTCGTCTAGAATCGCACAGAAATTTATATCAAGGCTGTGGACCCACCAGTGAAGTAAGGAATCTCTCATCTAGAATCGCACAGAAATGTATATCAAGGCTATAGACCCACCAGTGAAGTAAGGAATCTCTCATCTAGAATCGCACAGAAATTTATATCAAGACTGTGGACCCACCAGTGAAGTAAGGAATCTCTCATCTCGAATCGCACAGAAATGTATATCAAGGCTATAGACCCACCAGTGAAATAAGCAATCTCTCATCTAGAATCCCACAGAAATTTATATCAAGACTGTGGACCCACCAGTGAAGTAAGGAATCTCTCATCTCGAATCGCACAGAAATTTATATCAAGGCTGTGGACCCACCAATGAAGTAAGGAATCTCTCATGTAGAATCCCACAGAAATTTATATCAAGCTAAGGCTGTGGACCCACCAGTAAAGTAAGGAATCTCTCATCTAGAATCGCACAGAAATTTATATCAAGCTAAAGCTGTGGACCCACCAGTGAAGTAAGGAATCTTTCATCTAGAATCCCACAGAAATTTATATCAAGGCTGTGACCCACCAGTGAAGTAAGGAATCTCTCATCTAGAATCGCACAGAAATTTATATCAAGCTAAAGCTGTGGACCCACCAGTGAAGTAAGGAATCTCTCATCTGGAATCCCACAGAATTTTTTATCAAGGCTGTGGACCCACCAGTGAAGTAAGGAATCTCTCATCTAGAATCGCACAAAACTTTATATCAAGGCTGTGACCCACCAGTGAAGTAAGGAATCTCTCATCTGGAATCCCACAGAAATTCATATCAAGGCTGTGGACCCACCTGTGAAGTTAGGAATCTCTCATCTAGAATCCCACAGAAATTTATATCAAGGCTGTGACCCACCGGTGAAGTAACAAATCTCTCATCTAGAATCGCACAGAAATTTATATCAAGGCTGTGGACCCACCAGTGAAGTAAGGAATCTCTCATCTAGAATCCCACAGAAATTTATATCAAGGCTGTGACCCACCAGTGAAGTAAGGAATCTCTCATCTAGAATCCCACAGAAATTTATATCAAGGCTGTGGACCCACCAGTGAAGTAAGGAATCTCTCATCTAGAATCCCACATAAATTTATATCAAGGCTGTGACCCACCGGTGAAGTAAGTAATCTCGAGCTCTCATCTAGAATCCCACAGAAATTTATATGAATGCTGTGACCCACCGGTGAAGTAAGGAATCTCTCATCTAGAATCCCACAGAAATTTATATCAAGGCTTTGGACCCACCAGTGAAGTAAGGAATCTCTCATCTAGAATCCCACAGAAATTTATATCAAGGCTGTGACCCACCGGTGAAGTAAGGAATCTCTCATCTACAATCGCACAGAAATTTATATCAAGGCTGTGGCCCACCGGTGAAGTAAGGAATCTCTCATCTAGAATCCCACAGAAATTTATATGAAGGCTGTGACCCACCAGTGAAGTAAGGAATCTCTCATCTGGAATCCCACAGAAATTCATATCAAGGCTATGGACCCACCAGTGAAGTAAGGAATCTCTCATCTAGATATATAGAATCCTACAGAAATTTATATCAAGTCTGTGACCCATCGGTGAAGTAACAAATCTCTCATCTAGAATCCCACAGAAATTTATATCAAGGCTGTGGACCCACCAGTGAAGTAAGGAATCTCTCCTCTAGAATCGGTGAAGTAAGGAATCTCTCATCTAGAATCCCACAGAAATGTATATCAAGGCTATGGACCCACCAGTGAAGTAAGGAATCTCTCATCTAGAATCGCACAGAAATTTATATCAAGGCTTTGGACCCACCAGTGAAGTAAGGAATCTCTCATCTACAATCCCACGGAAATTTATATCAAGGCTGTGGACCCACCAGTGAAGTAAGGAATCTCTCATCTAGAATCCCACAGAAATTTATATCAAGGCTGTGACCCACCGGTGAATAAAGGAATCTCTCATCTAGAATCGCACAGAAATTTATATCAAGGCTATGAAACCAACGGTGGAGTAAGGACTCTCTCATCTAGAATCCCACAGAAATTTATATCAAGGCTTTGGACCCACCAGTGAAGTAAGGAATCTCTCATCTAGAATCGCACAGAAATTTATATTAAGGCTGTGGACCCACCGGTGAAGTAAGGAATCTTTCATCTAGAATCGCCCAGAAATTTTCAGTGCTGCGGAGCAACCAGTGAAGTAAGGAATCCTTTTAACGTGCCGCGTTGCATCCGAAAGTTGGGACAGAGACAAGACGACGGTGTAACAATCTTGAATCCGGGGCTCTCGGACACGAACCAAACACTATTGCCGATAATGCTTACGCGGAATAAAACGGAAAAGTGTGAACTATACCAGTCATTTACTAAATCATATCAGAAGACTCCGTTATACGACTGGTGTGTTTTTTAGGCTTTGCCTCTCCCTTGGTTGTGATGATTGATGCCCTTTTTTAGAAAGTGCGACCCCACTTTGATTTTGAACATGTCTAGAATATAATCAGGAACTATGAAGTGTATACAACTTTTTCAGATCCTATATTAATGCCTGTTTACCATCTAAGGACTTTTAAAAATACTCAAAATCTTGGGCAGTGTGTGTGGGGGGGATGTGTGTGTAGGTGGTGGGAGTGGGGGTCTTACAACAAGATCTACCACTGTAATATGAATATAATAGGGTACACTGTGCGGTATAACTGCTGGCGTGAATGGTAAAAAAGAGTTATGTTAAACATTTTGTGATAACGAAAAAAAGAAAAAAGAAAACAACTTCGTTTCCAACGGGTATAAAAATATAAAATCACAATCCTGGAACATCATATATTTTATCAAAATTTCGAAGCGATCTGCTCCTTTATCAGAAAAAAAAAACAACAACCTATAAGCAATGTCATTTCTTATATCTTATTAATCTTCAAAACAACATGCGATTTTTGAGCTCACCAGAGCCTGCTACTGTGATTACACTTCATTCGGCTACCATCCGTCTGTCCGTCCGGGGTAAACGTTTCATACTTTCGACTTCTATCTCAGAACTAATAGGGGTACCTTGATCAAACTTGGTAAGGGTGCAGTACTGAAGGAAGGTCCCTTAAAAGTGTTCCTTTTTTCATTTTTTTTTTGTTTGTTTGTTTGTTTGGGGGGTTTTTTTTCCCCTTTGTTTCTTTTTTTTTTTTTTTTTTTTGTTGGGTTTGGGGATAGTATGAAACCTTTATTCTTGGGGTAGTTGCAGACCATGTCAAAGAGTAAATC